>VXAZ01005446.1:509801-885929 GCA_013399875.1 Gymnorhina tibicen | reverse complement strand
GGGCAGGGCAGCCGCGGCCCGGCTGCCAGCGGGGCAGGGGAAGGCGGGCTTGGGATCCCGGGGTCCCCTGAGGCACCCGAGCAGATGTGAAAAGGTCCCTCTTTTAGTGAGGTAGGGCGTTAAACAGGGTCCCAGTGCAAAGGGCTGCTCCAGCCAGCGAGCTCCACTCACGGTAGGAGGAAGGCAGCAGAAGGCAGGACCCCGCAGCCACGACGAATTCTCCCTACAGTGACTGCAGCCTCTCACTCTTCTCCAAATGCCCAGAGAACAAGAGGAGCTCCGGGCTGTATCTAACCCTTTTTCCCAGTTCAAATCTTGCAGCAGCTCCGCCCTACACCATAAAAACCCCAGGTAAAAGAGGACAATTGGACCCCTCCCCCTGTGGCCAAGTCTTTTGTCTCTCTTAAGTACCCAATAATTTGTCCCCTAGCAACATGTATGGGGAAAATTCTTTAAGAGAAAAAGAAAAAACAAAAAGAGAACTCCTAAAACCCCAACAATGTCCAAACCAATATATTCTACACACACACATTAATACATACATATATATATACACATATATACAGCTATGTACAAACAGTAGCAGTGACGTTCAGCAAGCAGTGGTACGCAGGCATTCCACATTACAGGTGGTTTTCACCCAACAATCAGATCTCCCTGCAGTACACAACGTGTTGTTCCATCTCTCTGCATTACCCAACATGTGCAACCTGGTCCCTGAGCATTATTTGAGAACACTTTGCAGTTAGCACAGGGCTATCAAAAAGGACAGAAGGCATCCTACTATAACAGAGGGGATGTAAGAAACTGTAATATCTATGTGAACATGGAAAAAAAGATATAGATCCAGTTGCTCACCATTTAAGCCCTTTAAGGTGTTTCAGAATGGAGAATACACAAGGAAGTCAGATTGGGTGCAGGGTGCATTTGAAACTGTAATTACGTGCCAAGAGTAATGAATGGGTATCTTAAGAAAACTCAGCAGAACAAAGCTACCTGTGAAATTATTTCTTTGTTCCCCATTAAAATACTTCTGTACCTCATTAGAAAGTGTAAGTGGAAAAGAGCTCATCATACTAAAAAGCAAATCAAACCTAAATTGGAATATAATTTCAGATTAATGACAGCAGGTATGATCTGTTTTCATGTTTTGTGCTAATTTAAGTGCAAAAGTGCACCTACTTCAATGGTAATAAGTGGAGAAAAAACCCACAAATAAAGCAAACACCAAAATAACTTTCTGCCTCTTGTGAAACATTAATTAGATGAGCAAATAGAAGAATGTCCATTGGAGTGACTGGTGGCTACAATAAAGATGGGGACTCGTGTCAAGTTCTGCTATTTCCCCATAGTTGTTTGTTGGAGAGGACCCATGAGCATTTAGAAAGGCTTGTGTTCCTGGAACACTAAGAAGAAACACAAGTGATTAGGGGTCATATAGAAATTCTTGTGGCTTTCTGGCAGCTGCTGGCAGAAGTTGGCCTGTTTAGTCTCTTCCTGGGCAGTGATAAAATGGCCAGCATAAATTAGGTTGGGAAGATGAATGAAATGGAATAAGTTAGAGCTAATGCTCTGTCAGTTTCCTCTAGGACTGGAACAGCTTTAACAGCCTTTGCAGTACAGTGCGGGGGGGGGATTTGTGTCTTCCTAAACAGAAGTTGATGTGCATTTGTAACCCTGTGCTGCCCATTTGCTGGTACCTTCTGGAATAAAGTGTTTTCAAAGGTTTCAAGTCAATGGGTTGGCAGAGGTAGCAAACACGCTGTTTTCTTTCTTCCCCTAAATCAGTACATTCCATAACTTCTTCCTGCTTATTAAAGAATTGTCTTATGGCCTGCAGCCGTGTGTTAAGTCCTGTAAGCTCTAATACTGAAGGCAGCTATCTACTTAGTTTTGTGATCTTGGATGCCCTATGGAAAAGTAGTTTTCCTGAGTTTTCAACAGGATCCATAGTGCTAAATTCGGGTAGGATAGTGAGCCTACTCTTCACATCATTTAGATGTGGCTTCGGTCATGGTTTGAAGTGTTTGCTAAACTGTACAAATCCTCTATGTATCTTTTCATGGAAAACCAGTATGTTTTGTGAACATCTGACTTTTGCTATTGACTAGTAAAGAGTTCTTTGGAGTCATGCATGCAGTCCTGTGCATAGGTGCTACTTAAAACAATGTGGGATGAAGTATATTCAGTGCTGCCTCTCTGTTGGAATTGTGGTTTTTAGATCCTTGAGAAGATGCCTCTTTTGAGTAATTCCTGTTACATAAATAAAGACTACATAACTCCCCTGGTTAATGCAGCTGATGGGATGGTTCTAAGGAAAGATGACTTGAAAATGAATTACTTAAAACAAGCAGACGAAAAGATCACTGATGAATGAAAGCCAAACAATTTTGAAATTATTTGCAGTTTGAAACTATTTTTGAGTGACTTCTTTGTAGAATGTAAAACAAATCTATGATGCTGAAGACTGATTGGTATTTATTTGGGATGTTGTGAGCATCAAAATATATCAATACACCAAATGCTGTTTTCAGACTTTTACAGTGTAAACGATTCATTGTTTGAATAACAATTCCTTGTTCTAGCATGAAACAAAACCCTTAAGTGTTTTGGAAAACGTTACCCTTTTGAACAATGCAATTTCCTTTGTCAATGTGAGCTACTGTCCCTGCAGACTTTTCTTTCAGTTTCCCATTGGGCTTGTGGCAGGCAGCTAACCCCTTCTGTGTTATTTTATCCCATTTTCTGCAATATTGTTCTCTCTGAGCCTTTTTGTCATGGCTGAGCTGCATCAAACTCCTACTGCTGAAAGCTGGAATGTGCCACACTATTCTCTGGCTCTGTGTATATGGACTTAATGCACATCAGCCTAAATCAATTTGTTTCTGCAACCATATGACAGCTGAAACCTTAGTCTGCTGGAAGTTTCAATTTTTAAAAAATACCTTTTTTTCAGTTTGTGCAATTTTTTCCTCTAGTGTGTGTCCGTGCTGGGGCTGATCCAGGCATTCTGTGTGGCTTTAAATAACTGTTGTTCATATCCATTTTTTACAGGACACTGTATTGCACAACTGTTTCCCTTTTAACTTCTCCAAGGTTGGGTTTACCTACCCAAGGCCCTTAGTTTTTCTTTTTTTTCCTATTTATATAATCTCATAAATTCTTTCATGGCACTTGTTTTTTAAATTACTTTCTTTATTCCCTTGTCCCCACCCTGCTGCTCTGTCCTCTTGAACTCCTCTAACAAATCCACAGCCCTGTTTTGGTATTGCATGCCATGTTCTGTGATGCACCTTGCGTGAAACACCCAGGGAAAGTATGGTGAACAAAATATATGCAGGATTTGCAAAAATGCACTTCTCTTACAAGGTTTCTACATAATTTTTGTTCTGTCAGGGTAACGCTTTCTGAAGTTCTTAAGTGACTTAAACTCATAAATCCTGAATATGCACTTCTGAAAACCCTGAAGTAACAAGGAAGATGAGAGTTTCTGAGTTGTGTGAGTTTGAGACGGCTGACAGCCTTGCAAGCGCGGTCTATAGATCTGGTAATATAAAAGCCAATAATTACATGAAGAGCAATAAAACTTTTCACCACCAGTGTGACTGTCGTGTCAGCCAACAGCATGGTCTTTCAGAATCTCTTTCCTTTTAATTCAATAAGAGCTCTGATTTTTTTTTTTCAGTGCAGAGAAATACAAGCAACTGTACCATTGTGTCTTGAAAGGGATGAAAATCCTTTTTCTTACGGAATTTGTTTTTCAAGTGATTGCACATTTATTTCTGTTTTCAGGAAGAGACAACTGAGAATGCATCTTTTCAAGTTAGTTTGTGAAGGTAGTAAGTAGATCTTTCTCTGATCAAGCGAGAACTTTGTGGCAGATGTAGAAATGCCTGTTTATTATAGGAGTACTACTGTATAGTAATACCTTCTGATTTACAGACCACAGCACCTAAGAGACACATTAAATACTTGAAATTTTTATATGTTTTAGCTCTCAGGTTACCACTGTGTGTTATATTTCTGTTGTTTTGGGTTTTTTTAATACATTGCTTAAATAAGAGGGGGTGAAGAGTGCGGTATTTTTGAAAGGCTGTAAGATCCCTTCCCATTTGGACTAATCAGGTTATTGTATTTGAGCTGATGCTTTCTATGATTTCTTTTTTGCTAAAAATGTCTCCTGAACAGCTGTTTGTGTTTTGGGTTTTTTAAATGTGTGTTTCTCCAGTATTTGCAAGGTGAAAAATATTTTATAAGAACCTTTGGGAATACTTGTTGCTTTGTTTATTTACTTTATGATTCTGTTTGGCATCAGATGTTCTTGGTTTATTTCTGGGCATTATTAATTTTTGATAGCATATCTGGCTAATTTATTCAGGCTCATAGAGTGGAACTCCTGACTTGAGTAGAATAGCTTGATGAGGAACCAGTTACTGATGGGTGTTTGATTGTTACCACCATGAAGGAAACACCTTCCCAAAATACCATTCCAGATAATAACTGCATGTCTAATTTGAGACATGATGATGGTGATGTAGTCTGAAAAGACCAAAACTGCTGGTAGTGGCCTGTCTTCTGTGAGTTACATTGGTTTTATAGTAGCTTGTTCTAGCTGTACTTAATTAACTTTAATTACATGTCTATTTATGTGTATACTTTTAAGCATGATACTGTAACTGACAGCTTAGTTTAGTTGTATTTATTGCACATTTACCATTCATTGTGTTGTTTGTTCCTTTACAAGAAGAAAAAAAAAAAGAAAATAAGAAAAGCAGCTTGGCAGCAGAAGAAAGGTTCTCTTATTATATATTGTCCTGGCTGCTCTGCTGTGAAGGAGGAGATAAGTGATTTTTGAAAGCATCTGAGCCATGAGGCCTGGAGAAGTTTTTAGGGTGGAGGTGGGGCGAGCAGAGAAGGAGAGGAATGGTGAAGCCTGAAGAAACTGAAGGAAACCATAAGCTGGAAGATTGCTGAAAGGAGCAGAGAACTCACTTGTAGTAGTAGACAGAAAGGTGGAAGCTCTTTTAGGGTTCTGGAGGGAAAAACATGATTGTTCAACTCAGCCTTTGAAAGCTTTTGACTTGGATAGCCAAATCAGAGGAAAAGACCTGCCCTGAAAGATGATAGGGCCAAAATCTGTTTTGTCAGATTTTTTCATGCAGTGGGTTTGAGTTCTGGGTTCTGTATTAGCTTAGTACTTTTGTGCAAGCAATTAGAAATAGAGAGTTGTGGGGTTTTTGTTTGGTTTTTTTCTTGTTGCTCTTTGGTTTTGTCTGTTCTTTTGGTATACTCACAGTGGCAGACTCGCTGATTTCCCCTGAAGGCTCTGCCTGAAATGAAACTCTATCATGAATCTCCACATACAAACTGGCCAAATATTGCAACAAGACAGGAACAGCAAAAGCAACTTTTGTGGTTGACTCCTTGGAATAGTGGGGTCTAAAAACATACACAAATGTCAATGCAGAGATTGATTTTCTTTTTTTAATGTAACTGGTATCATGGACTCTAGTGAGACATGTGGGACTCCCTGAGACATGTGGACTCATTGGCTGATTGACCTAGCTTCTGTTGCATACCTTTAAGTGAGGGATGTGGAAGCTACAGAAATCACCAAAAAAGGGAATGTTAAGTATTTAGACTGAATAGGGGTCACTCTTACTTTCCACAAGCTGGGGATATTCTAATTGTGAGTTAATTTTATCAAAGTTGTAATGCAGCTGACAAGTTCTTCAGGATTTTCTGTTGATTTAAATTCTTTATTTATTTGCAATTCACTGTACATGACTGGACACAAATAATACTGTCTTCATCTTGCTCTCAATTTTTTATGTTTGCTATTTGCAGAGAAGGCACATAAGTAATTTCTAGATGGCCACATGAACACTTTAGACACAAGCCTTTGTAAATGTACATTTGCACAAACATTTCTGAGGTGAGGTTTTTTTTCAACCCCAAAAAAGCTTATTCCAAAGTCTGTATGTATGGATGTCACCTGAAAACAGAGGTAAAACCTACTGGTCTCACCTAATTTGTTTAAACATACTTATTCTGAGATACAGGGTTTTTGGTTTCTTTTTGTAGTCTTTATGTCAGGCAAATTGCCATTTAGTTATTTAAAGATTGAAGCAGTTTTCATACCACTTTGCAAAGAAAAACTACATTAAAATTAGTTTTTCTTTGTTATTGGCTGCCATATAATCTGTAAGGCTGTTATACTACTTGAAGCATTTCGGGAGAACAATGAGTCACTTCAGTCATAATTTTTTTCATGTCAATAACCCATTACATGCTATGAGTAGTCTCCATTTGTCATTTGAGTGACAACATTGTCTGAGTGTTGAAATGCCTCCCTTTCTATTGTGTTTCATGAGCACTTTCACTTGATAAGGGAAACATGAGTTGATGTTGATATTTCAGATCATCAGGAAGCTTTGATTTTCTTCCTTCCTCTCCTTTATTCTTCCTGTTGTGGGACAGGAAGATATAAAGAGTACGGATAAGAACATCAGTTCTGATGGGAACATCTGTTTTATGACCTAGAGTTGCCTCCGAGTACGGTATTAATGCCAGGTATGGCAATAGCAACAGTTTCAGTTCTTACATTACTTTCACAAAGTTTGCATTTTCACTAAAATTAATTATTGGTTGCAGATAAAAAACATTGGATTGTTGGCAACTTGAAATAATACCAGTTCTTTCATTTTCTCAATCCTGAATTCTTGACTATATATACATTGTAATGGACTAATTTCAGAGGTAGGAGAAGGTATTATTTAAAGTCCAACCTGTCTGCAAAAAGTTGTTTAACACTCTTAGGAAGCTGCCTTTTCCGCTGTGTATTAAGGTTGGAGGGCATAAAGGTGTTGATTTTACACTTGCCTTTTCACTTTGTCTTGTCTTTTGGGATCTTAAACATAGGACTAGTTTATTTTCTTTCATATTCTGTAGGTACTGGCAGATATGTTGTTCTCGCAGACCTCGAGAGAAGTTATATACCACTTGGAAAACCTGTTCCTGAGCTTTTTTTTTTTTTTTTAGTTTTTGTTAACTGATTTAATTTGATGGGACTTTAAGCGTCTATGCTTTTAATTTTTTTACACCACTGCAACCTTTTATATTCTTAGATAAAAATAAAAGCCCTGTATACTTTAGCTCAGGATTTAGCTGAAAACTTGTGAGATTTTTGTTGCTCTGGATTTCTAGAGAAGATAACTTACTCTTTTGCATTACTATCTGTGTAACCCTTTGTCAATGCCAGCTAATACATCCATTTGCTTTTCTGTGGACTAATTTTAATCACTTATTTGAAAGAAAGTTGATTCTTCAGTACTTATATTGGTCCCCTCCCCTGTGTGTGACTTTACATTTAGCTTTGACATTCACAGGCCTTCTGTCAGGACCATTTTTTGAGACTGCTGACACCTGTCTGAATTGTAGGCTTGTGTTGCCCAGTACTGATCCTGGTAGTGATCCCTGAGAAACTCACTTAGTATCTGGCCACCAGTTGGACTCTGTATGCTGCCTGCAGCCCTTTTAGCCCAGTGGGTTGTACAGTTCCCAGCCCGACGTACATGGCTGTCCAATGCACATCTTGCCAATTTTTCTGTGAGGGTTATGTGGGAGACTGTCAGAAGCCTTGCCAGTGTCCAGCTATGCAGTATGAATGCTTTCCTCTAGTCCACAGAGTTCACGGTCGTATCCCACAGAAGGCATTCAGGTTAGTTGAATGCACTTTGCTTTTGGTAAACCCAGGTGATGTCCACGTCATCTTCCTCACTTGCTGCCTTCTCTCTTCAAGTGTGACAAGTTTGGCCTCTCAGTGGCCAGTTCCTGAGCTTGACTTCACTTTGACTGTGGGAAATGTTTGCCATTTCCAACTCTAATAAAGAAGTGGGCATAATTTCTCCCCTGCACCTGCACATAAGTGCAGCTGGCTATTACCTTCCCGGGATTACTCCCAAGGCAAGCTGTCTGCAGTTAGGCTGACTGTTACTTTGCTTGAGATATTTCAGACTATACTTGTGGCTAATTCTTTTTGTAGTAGAGAAACGAGTATCTAACAGTAGAAGTACTACTTTGAGACTCAAAATGTTGACCAATTTTCCTCGTATGCCAGAAGTTTCTTCTGTTGAAAAGTTGACTTTCCTTAGCTTCCCTGAAGTTTCCAGGAAAATGGCTAGTCTTTGAAAGAGTGATGGAAATGAGCAGATGGAAATTATTCAATTTTCACTGCATTATGGGTTTATATTCAGTTTCTAGATTCAGTCTCTTAAAGTTGGCCTAACATAAAGAAATGTTTTGGGCATAGACAGGGGATAAAATCCCAGGACAGTATCTCAGGACTACTCCTTTTAAAGTTAAGAGTGGAAACAGGTTTTGTTTTTTTTTTTCTTGTGACCTTGGGCAAGGTACCATACTCTTACTGCAACTTGTTTCTCTGTATGTATAATGGACTAATAGCATTACTCAGCTTTTTAGAAGGGTTCTGGGGATATGTCCAGTAAAGATGATAAAATATACATGTAGACAAGTTGTAAACCATGTGAATACTTTGGATAAATGATAATATAACATTTTTCATTTCAGCTCACCAGAATAGATGGTACACTGGAAATTGTAGATGCAGTTCTAAAGCATGTCTCTCCTCTGCAGGGTGATAGTGAAATGGGGTCAGCCACATTCATTGTGTTGCTGCAGGTGATCTTGTGACCAGAGGCTAAGCTGATCAACTTGCTGATTTTTACAGAAAATTTACTTAGCCTTCTTCCCAAATGGAACTGCTTACTTTCTTTCAGATAGGTAAACTGATCTAGCATTCATGTTGCTGCAGGGTGAGCAAATTTGATGAAAAGAAAGGAGCAGGAATGTGAGAATAGGAGAGGAGCCGATCATAAACCTCCCTTTTGATGGTTGCTATACTCAGGTTGCTTGAAATGCAAAACAATGTGGCATCTTTAGAGATGTGCTTCACTTCATCTTGGCCTCATACAGAGTATGCTATGTAGATCTCTGTTTTTTTCAGAGTAGGAACCTAGATGGCTGTGGCAGGCTGTTGCAACACAAAATGATATTTGAGGACAGATTACTTCAATTACTTGTTTGTTCCATGTCAATATCAGCATTAGTCATTAGACAGTTAGCTTTCATGAAGTCAAGTTCTACTTACCCTAATCCAAAGCATAACAGAGGAAATATTTCCCAAAATGACAGGACTAGGTTATTTCTGTTGACCTGCCTACTGACTTCTGAGGTAGGGCTCTGACATGCTTGGAAGTTTTTGAATTTACAAGATGTGTCCTCACTGCCTTGCAGAACTTGGAGCTAAGAGCAAATTGAAGTATATAATTGTGTTCTGACAGGTGGAAACTTAAATGCTATCATACTACATTTTAGCATGTTGCTAGGGCTCCTTCTTAGGCTTATTTATCTGAACAAGGGCTTTTGTTTGGCTTCAGGGTGAAGGACAGTCTAGGTCCTAGTTTTGAAAGGCAATATTAATATGAACAGTTCTTAATAACTGCTGCTTCAGAGAGCCTTAATATGACTTTATGCAAGTTCAGATTTCTTGTCTTCAGTCTTCTAGTGTTGCCTTTTCCTGGGCTTAGAATTAAAAGCCAAACACGGTTAGAAGGGAGAAAAGGGTTTTACTTTGGTATTTATTTAAGGATCCTCAGGTGCACCACATCCAGGTAGAAAGCACCCCCGAAGCACACTGAAAATGCACACCCAAAAGTGCCCCCCCCGAAAGTGCGCACCAGGATGCACACATGCAATGATTCGTGTCTACAGTTATAGACCTTGCACATTAGCATATCTATCAAAGATTCCCCAGTGAGAGGCTCAAGAGAAGCCCCCACCCTGAGGAACCTTCCCCCTGTCTTGGTTTACGGAATGTGTTCTGGAGAGGACCTTGGTGTCTGGGCTTTCTGACCCCCGACTGCAAGGCTTCCAAGATGTTTGGTCTCTTGGCTTAACGGGACTTTGGGTCTAAGCTAGTGATCAGACTTGGGGAATTACAGGTATGTGGGCTAAAAGCACTAAGGATACATAAAAGCTGTATGAAAGGGTACATGAAAGGGTATATAAGAGGGCTATATGAAAAAGCAAAAAATCATCATGGCATCACTAGCATACTGATTTAGCTATTGTTTCCTTTCAGGAAGGGGGAAAACTTTGAGGCATGTGTTATTAGACTTTTTTGATTAAACTTGCATTGTTAGTACAAATTCATAATACTACTTACCAGTCACTTAATTTCTCACATAAAGTGCTTCTTATCTGTCTCCCTTGAGGAGTGCACTTATTAAAACATAGGCACACAGGACACACACGCTCCAATAACTTTTACAGCGTTTATTAGTATTTGCATACTCTGTGTGCCATAGCTTCACACAGCTAGGAGAACTTATCCATAAATATTTTGGTAAACAGTGCAAGATACCACTGGACACCACTGATAAGTCTGTCTCCATTGCCTTTACATCTTCTCTTCAGACATTTGTACATACTGATGTACTCCCTTAACCACCTTCACGACCCTTTGCTTGGCTCTCTCCAGCAGCCCCGTATTTCTGTTGTACTGGGGGGCCTAAGGACTGGACACAGCACTGCAGCTGTGGCCTCCCCAGGGCTGAGTAGAGAGCGGAAGATCACCTCTCTTGACCTGCTGGCACTGCTTCTTCTGATGTAGCCCAGGACACTGCTGGTCCTGTTTGCCACAAGGGCATATTGCTGGCTCGTGTTCCACTTGGTGCCCGTCAGCGTCCCCAGGGCCTCTTCTGCAAAGCTGCTTTCCAGCTGCCTGTCCCCAGCACGTATTGACACATGTACTGCTGGGGTTGTCCCTCTTCAGGCACAGGAATTTGCTTTTGTTGAACTTCATGAGGTTCCTGCAGGCTGTCAATGTCCCTCTGGATGGCGCAACCCTCAGGCATATCAGCCACTCCCAGTTCTGTATCTTCTGCAGACTTGCTGAGGGCATACTCTGCCCCCTTATCCAGACCACCACCCTCTGGGCCTGGCCCTTCAGCCCGTTTTCAATCCACCTCACTGTCTGCTCATCCAGCCCGTATTTCATCAGATTCCCTATGAGGATCCTAGAGGAGACTGTGAAGGATCAAGTACCAAACCATGTTTATTCTTGAACAAATCTATCAAATGCAAACAAATTACCAGCTCATTTAACTTTTCTCAAGTCATTGGAGTAATTTAAACCAACAGGTGGTCTTTGAGAGGTAGTTATTAAAATATTTAGTTACATTTCTCTGTAACTTTATAAAATACATTTTTTCATTAAATTGTAAGCTACATGTGCAAACAGTGTGGCACAGAAACCTGTTAACTATTAAGCTGCTGCACTGATAAAAGATCACTTCACAAAAATACATATAATAGGTGTATTTTCTGAGAATATAAAGGTTGCTTTGCTGGGAAATGGAAAAGAAGAAAAATGGCACAATAAGATAATATATATATATTCTGTCAACTTTTACAATTGTATATGTTTTATAATTGGATCGCTGGAAGCATGCCCATGAAATATGTCCCTCTTTTAAGTAAATCACAAAAAACAAAACTGAAAGGAAGATTAAGAGTCACACAGTCCATGCTTATGCCTCTGGACTGCATTAGCTATAACTAAGTGTAGTACTGAAAGATTGATGAAATTTTATTTTAATCATCAGGTTAAAGACTTAATCATCAGGTTAAAGACTTAAAATAGTGGCTTCTTGTAAAAAAATATTTAGAACCTTGTATTCTTGCATTTTTGCCAATCAGAGTTATGACCAATGTATCTAATCTTTTTCATTACAGTTCATATAAAAATGGTGATATTTTGTTCTTGCTTACAAAATTACCAAGTCCCTGTGGCTTATAATGCTTTTATTATTATTTTTTTACGATTGGTTTTACTGTTTTATCTTGAAATAAGCTGAAGATCTTAAGTTCAAAGAAACTGCTGCCTCTTGCACACAAATGTAGCCTGCAGTATAATTGTGTTAGGATTTTGAAATAAAGCAGGTGTGCAAATTGTTTCTCTGGAAATAAAATAAGCTGTTAATGTGTTTTTCTGTTACCTTGTCTTATATTCCAGTCTGCCTGTGCCTGTTTATTTCTCTAGGACGTAATCCAAAGCCATTGAGAACTCTGCTAATTCCAATGAACTTGAGATCAAGGCTTTAAAATTCTCAATTTTAAACTCTGCGGGAAGAAATGTTAATGGCTTATGTAGTGCTGATTGCTGTGGAGCCCTTGTCTTGAGGGCTTTAGTCTGTATTTCATTTTTAAGATTATATTCATCACAGATACCAACTTGATCTTTAGTTTGTCATAGTTTGAAATAGAGTTATTTTCTTTGTAAGGGTGTTGTTCTAGAGTTAGGGGTTGGGGCTTTGGGAGTGGCGTGTTTTTGCTTTTGTTCGTTTGTTTGTTTTCTTTCTGTTTGAACATTAATGAGTAACCCTGTACTTTAAGTATATCTTTCTCCCTTCTATTAAAAGGAAGCACTTTAATAATAGCAGAAACCCATGTTTTACGTAAGCCTGTAAACCAGAGACCTGACATAATTACATTATCTTTTTTCAGAAAATGTCATCTTTTTTCTTCATTTGAAAAAAAAAAAAAAGGTGCAAGTAGGGCATATAGTTTTAAATACTTTCACACTTCTGTGAGTTTGTGTGCTAAAGCAAGCAAGTATTAGTTTGTGATTTTAAAAAATAAAATTAAAAAAGATAACAGGATTGGCTGTCCTGCCTTTGTAACTCCTACCCTGAGCTCATCAGGTGATTTATAACCTGTTTATATTCTGCACTGTTTGCCATCTGGAATCCCAGTGTTTCCAGTTTCTATGGGTTTGGCGTGCTGCAGAGTAGGCGGTCATTGTGCAGTAGGTGAGGGACAGTATAAATCAGGCAGTATTCAAAGAACCTTTGTGATGCCTGCACTCCTATTCTTCAGAGACATAATTCTGTTTATTCCATTTTTCAGAAAATCTGAGTCATTGGGTCAACATTTTTTAGTAAGATGGAATTTGAAAAAGCAGCCTGGTAAAAAGGTATTGTTACCAATCAGCAATTGTAGTTTTTGTGTAAGTGAGAAAAGGTAGAGACTAGGTAAAAATGTATGAGTACAGTAATTCAAAGAATGATTGACTGTCTTGGGATACAGACTGCAACAAGTATGCTTTGCTTACAAAGTCTATCAGACAACACCTACTTTATGTTCATTCTTATCAAGCTTCTATTAAAGAAAGGTTGGGCTTTCACTTTTGTTGTTGGGATTTTTTCATTGAAGAGTAGTGATTTGTTTTACACCTCTGTGCAGGCACATAAGCAGTTTAAAACGAAAAAGCATTCTTGTCTCATTTGACAGACAGACTGCTTCAGGTTACAGGCTTCCTTATTCCTCCTCCTTTTTTAAGGCTACAATTTCACTTTTTTTTTTAAATGCCTGTTAAAGATATTGGTGCATAACACAGAGTTTGACAGTCTTTTATATTGCTAAAGATTTGTCCGTGTTGTGGTAGCTGTCCAAAGGATAATGTTCCAAATAAAGGCAGAAAGGTATGAAAACCATGCCTTTTTTTTTTGGATAGAAGGAGAATCGGAACAGTTTTAGATGATTCACTTTATCTTCACGGGAAGAAAAGCCCCTTGGCTCAGGAGACTGTAATAGCCACTTTACTTACTATTTAGTATGTGTTCAGTGTTTGGAAAATATGAAGTATACCATTGAAGCATCTGCCTATTCTGGTGAAACTGTTTTCTGTCTTTTATCCAACTGCAAAAGTTGTTTTGGTTCAAACTGAGTAGTAAACCTGTATTGAACACGCTACAAATTTTTAAGACACGTAGGCATCTGTCATCAATTTTGCATTTCTGGTAGCAGTGAAGATGGAGGGACTTGGCTCTGGGGTTATCTTTTGAATACATTCAGAGAGTTGGACTGGCTTCACAGGTCATAGGGACAAAGCTGGACAGGTTCCATGCTCACTGTGTGACACAGTCTTAATTTATGAACATATGTATCCTAATCTCACAGAAATTAAATTGTGTGAAAGCCTATGGAGAAAGTTGGAGGTCACCTTTATATTTTTAACAGCATGTTGTATAATAATGTGGATTAGCATTCTGTACTGAGATTAGGGCCTTTTATGCAGTATGCTGTGCAAATGCAGTGAGAGGCCTTGTAATGAAGGCTAAGGAGGTGAAATAAAGGCAGAGAATGGCAATTTGTCTCAGTTTGTTGTTTTTGGATTTAAATTAGTTCTCCAACTCCTAGATTAATGTCCTAGCCACTATATTTCCCTTTTGGGCTTGTCTTTCTTTATTGCAAGTGTCTGTAAAATGAGGCACGCTGCCCTCAGTTTTCATCTGGACCTGGCACTAGCACAGAGTACGTCTGCAATCACAAGTAGTACAGAGCAATACAAGCAGGTCTTTAGAGCAGACATATTTGGTGCTAAAGCTGAGTCCATGCTGTATGTGCTTGGGAGGTTTAAATAGGAGGCTTTAACTGGCTCTTTTGCAGTTCCATTGATTGAACACCTAATAAAAGTTTTTGAGTATTAGTTGCACTTCTGAAATGCACGTGTGGGTTTAGTCCAGGTTTCGCTCTGTGGAACAAACTGAAGTGGGGATTATGGTGACCATCCCAGAAGACTACTGTAGAAGGAGTTAGTATTCTGCCTGGTAGCGAATCCAGGTGTATGCCTCCCTGTCTTGAATACAGGTGACTGATAGTGACTTGAGTTGTGTATTTAATCAGTGTGCAACTATTACATGTACCTGTTCCCAGGAACTGTTGGTTTATTACTGAGAAAAGAATAACAGAGTCTCCCACCAAGGTTCTCTTCAAAGTTAAGTCGATATTCCAGATTTGATTGCTTCCAGTGTTAGATGAATCTGTGTTGTAAGCCCAACCCTGTGCAAGTGAACGTAGACTTGTTGAACCTCTCCAAGGTGAAGACAAGTGCATTGCGTTCTTCCCTCACCAGAGACCCATCCAGTGCTGCATCATCTCAGGATTCCAAGCATCAGAGGAGACATGAGATTTTTTATAACTTGACCAAACTTTTTTTTTTTTCCCTGAATATTAATAAATATTTACCTGTCTTGAAAAGGTTTGTTTCCTGTTTCTTGGAATCCAGCACAAGACAAGGATGGTCAGGAGGCTTGTGTATTTACAAAAGTACTCTCTCGAAGCAGTCTAAAATTCTAATTAAGGTACACCTATCATTTAGCCAAAAAATAAACTCTTCAGGAAAACAAAGTAGGCTTTGCATTTGCATAATATATCTTACAAATGCAGTTCATGGGATTGAAGCTCTGGTCCTTGGACTGGGGAGGATCTGGTTTTGTTTTTTTCCACAGAAATCTATTCAATATTCTTCTTAATTCTTCTTAAATCAGGACTGAGTTAGCTGGAGAGTTTCCTGTGTTCAGAGGGCTCAAAAAAGTTTTGAAAGCAGCCTACTGAAATGTGGTCAGAAGAGATTTCCAAGGGGAGTGTGTCCAAGTGTAACTTTGTTTTCTGAGAGACTGGTTTTCATGAAGTAATGAACTACCTTGTTTTGAGAGAGAGAGAGACAGAATGTAAAAGTGGTGTCAACAATTACCTTCAGATATTAAGAGATCAGAATATAATCCAAATGTAATTAATTTAATTGTAAAGACATAGCAAAGAAGAATTCAAATATTTAGATCCGTAGAAAGAAATTTGTAACTCAGGCTAGTCTAATTTGTGGTTTTTAATAGTTCCTGTAAACTATGTGGACATGCTGTGGCTTTGTCTCCAGTTAGTGGTCAAATTATTTATAGCCGATTAAAAGGATGATACTATCTTAAGGAAATTTATATATACAGGAAGCTGTATTTTGTTGGCTACAGAACGTTATGCGTAATTCTTGTAAATAATGAAAATAGTTACATTTCCCTCTCTCTCCTGCCCAAAAAAGACTTACCAAGGTAGGAAGTATTATATATATCATACAGAGGGTTTTAATTGATTTAACAGTTAAGTCTGAGCATTGGATCTTTCAAGTTCTTTATTCAAGAAGATGCCTTTTGAGACAGGCTTCTCTCTGCTGTAAAGCAATGTGTGCAGCAGCCAAGTGCGATGTGGAGGTGTTTCCAATCATGTTCTTACTATTCAGATGTCTGACTTACGGATTCTTCAACCCCTTCTGTGAGGTATTTGGGTCTGTTCCTACTGAAGCTTATCCAGTAGAGGCTGAAAAGACAACACTAAACAAATGTCATGTGGAGAGCACTGCTGGATGCTACTTTTGCTGTTTAGTATGCTGTTAAATTTAGTAGTCACAGTTTTTGCACCTCGTCAGGGCAGAATTTTCCAGTACTTTATCTGTTTTTAATTTCTAACGTATCTTCTGGTTTATGAAGTCTTTGTGATACTTCTTTTACACACAAGGGAAAATTGTTTACTTTTCCCAGCTCCAGTCAAAAACTTCTGATTTGGCAAAAATAAGCATTCAACATGGCTGCTATATATTTTCTATGTAATATTTTGAAAATAATTCTTTTTTTATGTTCAGATGTGATTTTCCTTTCCCTGCCTTTTGAAATGCAGTAATTCTTAACAGTAGTATTAAACAGCCTCTTCAGGAATGCACTGTATGTGTAGGTCAATTAGATGTGTAAGTCAATAGTGGAAAAACAGTAGTACTGTGATTTAGTTGTAAAATTTCAGAGAGATTAGTTGGCCTTTTCTCTGCAGAGTTTTGTGCATCACCTGGGAAAGCATGTTATTAGTGTTCTGCAAGGCTTCTTTAATGGGGGTGTGTGTGTATTGGTTTTGTCTTCTGAAGAGACATTTCCCAAAAGAAGCAAGTGAAGGATGAAGACATCATTCTGCAATGTGTGGCATTCTCTCTATAGATTTCTCAGACCTTAGTTTTTTGGAGGTGATTTTTGTTTTCCTGGCAGGCCACTCTAAATCTCAGCAACGCCGTATTTTTCAGTTGTGTAAACAATTGGAACACAGCAACAAGTGAAACACAGCTGAAACTACTGAGACTGTGTACGTGCTATGGCAGCAAAGAATTTGGCCAGGAAGAATACCTAGGCTTTAATTACCTTTGGATGCCTTAAAATCATTAGATGATTAAGCTATTAATGAACCTAAGCTGTGCCTTCAGTTCAGCTTGACCAGTAATAAGTTCATTAAGTTACTCATTACTCGACATTAAATTTCAGCTACACTGCTAAAATGTGGGTATTAATTTAAATTACTATAAATGGATATTATTCCTTTCTTCCTCTGCCAGTGTAGTATAATTTCTGTATGCACCAGGCACAGTATATTCTTGTTTTGTCTCATGCTTCACTGCAAAATGTTTTTTACTTAGCTACTCAAGCACTATTCCACTGTCCAGTCACTTCCTGCTAGCCTGAAAAACACAGCCTTACAACCAGTGATCACCTTTCATCTGGAAGGTGTGTCCAGAGAAGTCAAGCAGCCTTGATTTTGGCTTTGGGTTTTTGCTACCTTATTGATCACTTTTCTTTCTCACTTTCCTTTCCTAACTGTAGTTCTTACGCCATTCTACCAGCTGACTCCAGAGAACCACTAGAAATACTTCATTTGAGAAGCAAGCAAGCAAGCAATGCTTTGGTGACAAAGAGCGAGGCTGAGAATGTTCATGTATGAAGTTATATCTGATTTAATAATTTATTTCTCCATAGAGTCTTTTGAGTTAACATCAACTCCATGTATGGTGGCTTCAGGCAAGTTGCAGCATTCTCTCTCATGTTAAGACCTGTCTAGCATGAAACTGTCCACATTATCCAGATTGCTCTCTTTTTCTGGTTGCCTGTCATGACAGTCAACTTTCTTGCAAAATAGTTGTACTGTGTCCAGCTGGGGTGTAGTTAATCTTTTTCACGGTACTGTGTGGTACTGTGTTTTGGATACATGGCTAAAACAGTGTTGATAATGCAGTAATTGGCTATTGGTGAAGAGTGGTTGCACAGCACAAAGGTCTTTGTTTCTCTCTTGCCCCTCAAACTGAGTGGGAAAGTCGGTGGGAAAGAGGTTGGGATGGGATACAGCTACGACTGCTTACTTGGCCATAAAAAGTGGAGGTAGAAGAAGGAGAGTGTGGGGGTGTATGAGTGTCATCTATGGTGGTTGTTGCGTGAAGGGTATCCATGCTTGTGGAAGGTAGTGAGTGACTTCCTTTGAGCACGTGGTGGTTTGGAGGTGGTGTGTCCCCTCTTCCCTTCACCTGTCAAGCTGTCTTTATTTGATCCGCAAGTTTTCTTGCTTTGTTCTTCCATTTCTCTCCTGTGCCACTGGGAGGGGGAAAGTGAGTGAGCAGCAGTGTGGGTGTTGATCTTCCGACCGGGGTCATTCCCCCCCCAGTAGTTTATGTAAGCATAAACCATTAGCACACCTGTGGTTGGAGCAGCGTTGCTCCCCAGGCACCTGTTTTGTGTGCCTGTCAGGTCAGGAGCATGTGTGTGACAGCAGATTGTCACTCTGATCTGTGCGCGTCGTTACTGCGAAGCTCTTGGCCATTGGACTGGCAGCTCTGTGCATCAGTCTCCAGAGGGAGATAACCTATTCTTGCTCAGCAGTTTCCTTTGTTTTAAAAATATGGATTTACGGAGTTTATTGTAAGACTCTTGACTTCACTTTTTCATAAGTAGGAGCCTCTTACCGCTCAGGACATGGAATAATATGTCTTGTGATCCTTCGTGAAACAGACGGGTTTTAAGCTTGGTAAAATGAGTGAAAGACTTGGTCTAATGATCTCGCTGTATTTGGCCTTAATTAGTTTAGGGTAAAGCCACAACTGCACTGTTCCTCTGTCTTCTAAGCAAACAGTCTATCCCTTAAATCAGTTTTCTCCTTTTTGCAACATGGATAATATTTTGGTTAAAGAATTTAGTCCAGAAGCTTGTGCAGATTTTTACAATCTGTTCAAAGACCTTGCCACTAAAATCAGCTCTTCCCTATTCTTCTTTCTTGTATTCTTAGCGCAATGGAGCCACATTGTCATCCACTGCTATGATCAGTTTTTCAAATGATCTGTCATTTCCAGAGATTGTTTCTGTTCAGCCGTCTGACCACTTGCTGTGTCTTTTCACAAAATCCTATCAGGTAAGGGGGATACTGAGCTTGCATATGTCTTTCAGCACCGTGCAGGTCCATTTTTTGCTCAGCCTGTGCTGGAGATGCATATTGTGTACACCTACACTTCTCAAGTTTTCACAAATCTGTAGCAGTCATTTGCCTGCTTGATTTCTTGGTCACGACTCTTCATTTGGAAGTGGGTTTAATCAGCACCACCTGCTTCAGCGTGTCTGGTACCTGAACAAGTGCTGGTGCTGTTCGAATCCTTTTCATTTCTTTCTTAAGATTGGTCCCTTCCCTGAGAACCACTTGTGCAGACTCATGTGTTGATGTTTACTGTCATTGAGCTTTTCACATTGGAATAGTTTGGCACTCTCCTGGCCCTGTTGCTTGGGATTTGCCACCATGCCTGACAGGTACTGTGTCACACAGGAATATGAGCCTTACATATCCAATGCCTTTATGAGCATTTTCTTGTCCATATGACTTCTCAGTAGTGCTCTGCTGTGCCTCTGTATTTCATC
Source organism: Gymnorhina tibicen (assembly GCA_013399875.1). Lineage (NCBI taxonomy): Eukaryota > Metazoa > Chordata > Aves > Passeriformes > Artamidae > Gymnorhina > Gymnorhina tibicen. The sequence goes on along the minus strand of VXAZ01005446.1, from coordinate 866,307 downwards.
TGGACTTTTCCAGAGCCATCCATGTCTGGCGTGCATGTCAGGCATCTGCTTTCTCAGGGCTGTTTTGGAGAGGTGTCATGGTCAAGGAAGTCCAACAGATATAGGTCACCTTTATCTATAGTAACCCTGAGGTCCCAAAAAGCCCTAAAAATCTCCTTGGGAGTTGCTCCATTTCTCCACATTTGTATTCAACTATTTTCAACTTAGTGGTAGCTAAATTTTACCTTTCTGCTATTTCTTTCGTCTTCTACCGAAGTTTGAGACTGGCATTAGGCAGAGTATTGCAGCAGAATGAAATGTCTTTTATAATTCAGTGAAATCATATTAGGTGTGATTTCACATGGAAACAAAAGGTAATTACATCAACACAGCTAATGTTGTTACATAGGAGGCCAAATACTAATTGGCTATTTTTAGTGTATGCGTTACGTAGGCTCTTTCCATTAAAACGCTGCCTTATTAAGTACTCGACAGCGTATGTTGCGGTCATTCTTGCTCAGTCTAAGGGAGTTAATTCGGGTGCCTGCCGCAGGTGCCAGTGCGGCTCCGCGCTCGGCCTCGCCCGCCGCCGGCAGCGCGCCCGCGGTGCTGCACCGCCCCCCGGTGGCCGCGGGGGGAGGCGCTGGTGGCCGCTCCTGCCCGCTTCCCGCGTGGAATGCGGGCCAGGGCTCCTTCGGCCGTGGAAGTTGGTAAGGGAAATGCTCTCCTGGCAACCGCGTTTCTCAGTGACCGAAACGATTTGTTTGAGTTATCCTGATTGCACTCTCCGTATTTAAAGGCTGCGTCCGATTTTCTCTAATGATGAAAAAAAGCAATTTTTTGTTTTCTTTTGCGTAAAATAATAGGATCCTGCTCTTTGTACTTGGGGTTTTTTTTGGAAACGTCTCTTGAGTTACTTTATGATGGAAGGATTGCTGCAAATTTGCAAAATAGTGATCTCTGATTAGTACTCAAAATACGATAAACACTAAACCTCTTTAAATGGGACTCCTTTAACATCTGCTTTTTGCTTTAGAATATGATTACAGTGTGTGCTAATTTCAGTGGTTAGATCAAGAAATGCTATGCTGCTCTGAGCAGTTTGGCTGCAGCCTGCATGGAAACAGTGGCATCGCCCCTGTTGACACTAATGACAGGCAGTGGAAGCTGCCCACCCTCTCAGAGCAGCTCTGCATCTCGCTCCTGTGCCCCATCTGCCCCAGCCATCTCCCCCGAGTGCTGAACAGGCTCTTACAGCCCACCTAGCTGCTCCAAGTAGAGGAGTGGTGGGAGACATAGTCCCTGTGTACCATTCTTGGGACCTGTGCAGAGACGGGTCTGTTAACTCAGTTGTCCTTTATGAGGTTTTGAGGGCAGGGATTCATGTGCATGTGAGAGAGAGAGATTAACTCAGCTCCATTTTGAAGCTGATACCTGTCTGTGCTGTTTAGGCAGTACAGAGGCCTGAATCTCTGTGTAGCTTGAGCTGGGGTGGTCCAGTGTGACCCCCTCGGAACAGCGGTTGGCAGAAACAGAGAACGTAGTTACTGTTTCTCAGCCCTTGGAGATTTTCTTGGCTGCTGAATCACTGTAAAAATAGAAAGACTTGTTCCAGGCAGCTGGACTCTGGGAGGCAGCACTCATATGTTTTTTCAGCTGCATCTGATAGATAAGGAGGCTTTATATTTCTCTCTCTCTTTTTTTTTCTTTTTTTTTTTTTAAATAGAAAATGCAATGGACTTTCTTTTGCAGTTGTTCTTAGCCTTAACTCACACTTTCAGCTCCTCACAAAATAGTGGGAAAATATTTCTTTGAAACTTGTAAGCCATGTTTGTGCTCAATGGCAATGAAACCCCATCATCATCATCGGTGTATTGATACGCCTCCAGCTGTGGTCTGTGAGCTGACACATCAGTTTTGGGCTGGGTAATGCTAAACATCCAGGGCCATGTTTCAGTCTTTGGCTACTGCTTGAGTAGAGTTTTATTTTGTAAGTAGCCTCTTCTATTCTGTAGATGCTGTACCAATTTCATAAGATCTGAATGTATTTCTGCTGATTTGAAATTATATTCCTTCTGTGTGAGGTCCAAATCTCTACAAGCAGAATTTTGCATAAAAGTTCTCTTTCCTGCAAGGCCAGTAGAATGTCTTAATCCTCTTTCTGCTTCAGAACATTATTTGAAGCTTTTGAGGCTGTGCTTTTCTAAGTTCTCTTGAAGAACAGGATTTTACCACTGGAAAGTTCCATTGACATGAATATGTGAATTGTAAGTGACTGATTTCAAGACATAGCTTATATCTGAGATTTTGGTAAAGCTTCTTGCTAGGTGAAACACTGCTGTGTTTGTGGAAAAGTAACAGATTAGGTGGGGGATATCATATCAGTCTTTGATTTTTGGTGTTGGTTGGTTTTTGTGCTAGCTATTTGTAGATCCAGCAAGTCTTGAAGATTGACCAGACTCAGATACTGTGAAGTTCTGCCCCCCTCTTTCTGCACCCTACCCCGCCTCTGCCAGTTCTCTTCTTCCCTCTTTCTGCTTTCTCTCTCTTTCTTTCCTACAACTTATTTTTTCCTGCAAATCCTGTCACTTTTCCATGTTGCTTATGAAACTGATGAACAATGAAGAGCTGATACTGGCATTTATAGTTGTGTCATTTGGTTTTGGAGTTCTTGTTCTGGTTAGATTTTTGAAGGAATAGAGAATTTTTGTGTTTCTTGGCATGTGTTCAGTTGACTTTTTAGCCCATAGAATTATAGCATTTTACCAATTTACACTCAGCATGCACTTTGGACATATTTCTTCGTAGCACAAAAAAATCAGAGTCTTTTATTAATATATTCCATGTTTTGTCTAAGTGTCTTTGAGGTTTTGTGTCTGTTTTGGTTTGCTGACTTTCAGAATCCCTGCAGACATATGTAATCTTGTTTGTCTTCATTCTGTGATGCCAAATAATATTGCATGTTTTTGCCTTATTACTTATCAAGCTGTGGTTTATTTTTATCTATTTACAACAAATTGTTCACAGATAGTTTCATTATTTTTTACAACTTACGGGGAGAGAAGGTGCTTCATAATTGTAGGGACAATCTGGACAGACTTAGAGAGTGCCCCAAGAGAGCCATAATTGCGTGTCCCTGAGGGTTTGTGGCATCTCAAGCAAATCCAAAATGAGTCAACAATTCTGTATTTAAATGTATTAGGATTTTTCATTTAATGAAAAATTGATTTTTTTTTACTCTTCTCTCCCGACAACAATCAAATGCCAAAATAAAAGGAATTCTATCAGTGCAAAAATCCAATTCTTTGATCAGTTGCTTTATGTTTGGTACCAGTTAGTACAACTGTTCAGTTGTTGCAGATTGAGGGCTCTAGTCTGAATGGTTACATGTTGCAAAGAATACATGTGTGAAATAACTTGTATTGCCATATCTAATCTATTTTCATCACAAAAGATAGATTACCTCTAATCCAACTTCAGTTTTTTCAGCTTCATTATGCATTCCTTGATCATTTAGAGCACTCAAGGGCATCTTTATGTCATTGCTTAAGAAAAACTGTCTAAATAGGTGTTTAGATTATGTGGCCTGCTAACTACATTTCTACAGGGGCCTAAAGAATGTTACCAGATGCCTTTGAGAGCTTTATTTTTATTTTTGAAGTAGCCTCCGAAGCACGGAGCTCATGATGGCCATTTATATGCTGAGAGGGGTAAAGACTGGCAGTAGGGTTGTAACCAGTCAGCAAGGATTAAATTAGGGATTTTAACTCAAACTGGGGAGGAAGTTGGTTTCCTCATAAAAAGGAAAAGTTCTGGACCTGTCCAGAAAATTTAAGCTCCCATTTCTTGTGGATCCTTCAAGAATTGAAGGGAGAAAAAAAAAAAATCTTCATTAAGGCTTATATATGTAGAAGTTGAAGTTCACATTTAAACTTTCGCTGTTATATCAGTACACAATTCTTTCCCTTGGTGGGCACTTCTTCTTCTGTGTTAGAAGGAGTTCAAAGTAAATGGAAAAGGTGGCTTTGTTTTGAAGCAGGTGTGCTAATGCTGAAATAAGTTAGTCAACTTGAATTTTTTTTTTGCCTGTATAGGTGCATGATAGCTTTTGTTCTGTATAGAAATGTCTTTTAGTTGAATTTAGGTTGTGATATTTGTGCTTGAATTTGGGAGGTGCATGTTTTAATTGTGAGAAGACCATGACAGAATTAATTCTGAAATTTGTATACATTCAATAATTGAATTACTTTTCAATGAAAAATGGAAGTATTCTGGCTTCATTGACTGAAAGGCAGAGTTGAAAATTGTTTGTATGTATGCAGAGAGCCATACTACCCAGCCCCATAGACATTTTGTGTAGAAACATGCAGGAGCACGACGTGGCTGCATGTGTTCATATTTGGCATCTGATCACTATCCCAGCAGGTATCTTTGTGAGCATAAGGGTTTCATAAATGTCAAGGATTACAGGAAAGGTTTGTGTAGACTAGTAAGATGACTGAAAACCTTCTGACGGAAAAGGTTTTATTTCTAAAATGAGCAAGGCCTCTGTAGCCTGATTGATTGCAAGTGAATTGTTGCACAGAATTCTCTGTTGGGTCTCAGTGATACTACGATTGGAACCTCTCTGATGGGAATCCCATTAGCAGTGGGACTAATACAACTGTGTCAGTTGTTTATGGTCACTGCCAGAGTTCTGGTGTGGCACTGAGCACTTACCAATCAATGCATCTTCTGCTCTTTCCATGCTGCTGATGTTGCTCAAGACAAAGTATCTGTAGACAGGTTTCTGGTCAAACAATGAAACTAGGGCCATCTACTGATTTTCTTTGTCCTGTAAGCTATCTTGTATACTGTTGTCCATTTTTCTGCCTGAAATTTTGTCTCTCTTGGTTTCATAGAACCTGGTTTGCTTATTTTTTATACCCTTCTATCTTAATCAGCCTTTCAGTGCCTCTTTCCACTCCATCTTGCTATTTTTCTTAGGGATTGAACTGTGGTCCTTTTATTTACATCAGACAATCTCATCTGTAAATACAAGTCAAATTCATCTTTGCCATGATGCCTTGCAAATGAATTTCTTTAACTCTGGCTGAAGAAGAGGGTCTGGAATAAAGAGAGCTTCTTGTGGCTATTCAGCTAGATGTCAACAGCTCAACATGGCTAAAACAGGCCTCCTGCAGACTCCCCTCCTGCTGCTTCCTTGTCACTCTGGAAAACAACCTAATCCTGCCATGGTGTTCATAGCACATGTCATTTATTACTTTTTCTTTCTCTTAAGTTCAGAAACAACACTGTCAGTATTACTGATGATTAAATCTTATTTTTAAATGTAATTTCTGAAAGTGAGTTCATTGCTGTTTCAACAAACATTCGAATCTTCCATCCAGCTCTTCTTCACCTATTAAACAAGCTTGCCAATTAGTCCAGCATCCTTTTCCTTGCATTCTTCATGTTAGTTTTGCACTTTCATACCCATTCAGATTCAGTGAAAATCATTATTGTATCCTTTTGCAAACAGAATAGAAGAAATCTACAAGCATCTCTTCCGAATTTATTTTCCCTCCTTGCACAGAACATGGTCTTCACTTTTCTAGACCTTTATAAACTCTCAGTCATTGCAGAAGCATCTCTCCATCCTCTTCCATTATTCATTAAAATTTCAGGCTCAGTCTTGTGCTCTCTTAGTACAATAATATGCTTTCTTCTTGAGAGCATCTCCAAGGTAGTCTCCATAGCCTCTTGATAATCCTTTGTTTCAAACTCCTTTATTGTGAGGCCCAAAAAGCTTGGAAATTATTCTAAGTACCTGTTAAACTAGCCAGTAATGTGACTTGGTCACATTACTTTTGCCTCCCTCTTTGCCACCTCTTACTGTGTTATTTGATAGCAAGGTCCATGGAGTCAGGACTGTCTCTGTTAGTTTTTGGGTTTGTGGGTTTTCGTGGGTTTTTTTGTTTGTTTGCTTTGTTTTTGTTTTGTTCGGGTTTTTTTTTTTTTATTTTACTTTCTCACACCAAGGACAGCAGCATCCTGGGTTATTGTTGAGAACATTAAGATGGTTATAATATTAACTAAGTAATTAATCATAGTTGTAGCATTGCAGGGAAATTTGCTGTGAGATTTGCTGTGTGAAATTTGTTCTTGACAGGAGTGGAAGTAGAAGTGCCAGTTGATCATTTCATCCCTTTGGAACTTACCACCTTGTCTTCACTAAGGAAAAAAAGTGCTAAAAAAAAAAAAAAAAGAAAAGCCAACAAAGAGCAACCACATTGCAAATAAAAGATGCTCTTAGATAATCTGAAGGGGCATTTGGCTGCCTCACAAAAACACTGTGTGTTTTGGCAGTTAGGAGCTTTGGCTTAGGAAGATCCATGTTTGGAATAACAGGGTGTGTTGCAAGTCAAAATTCAGGTATCTTGGCTGAGATGTATGCGTAATCTGGCATGATGCCTTTCTGCACTGTGCCTAGCTATAGCAAATGCCAAAGTCCCTTGTGAACAATATATGAATCTCATTTTGGGGAGAAAAAAAAAAAAGAGGAGGAGGGAAGAGGGAGACAGGATTTATTTAAACATTTAGTGGATATAAAAAACAAGTATCAAGAAGCAAAACATTTCCATGAAGCATTCACTGTGGAAATTCTGCAACTCCTTGTTGCAAACCTCTTTATCACTTGGATTGGCTGATTTCCAGAGCATCAAGGCTAGGAATTGAGGGACTGAAATATAATCAGTGGTGATACATTTTAACCACATAAAACATTCTCTGCTTCCAAAGCCTCCAGTGTCTCTAGTAAGCAGTGCAACAGCAACAGCTCCTTGCTGCTGAACTCCAGAGAGGGGGAAAATACTGGATCAGGATGGTAAGAAGCTCTTTACTTTTTCACCAGAGCTAGGTTATTACTCTGTAAAGACTGTTTAAAAGATGATGAAATTACTAGAGATCAGTATTTAAAACAAAAACCAGTATGTAAGATAGAGAGGAATTATGTTTTTCTGCAAGAGATCAGCACTGCAAGTTGGTGACAAATATATCTGGCACTGAACGTGTTGTGTAGCTTATATAAAATCTTTTAAAACTGGGAAACATTGCTGACTAGCATTTGATGTAAAATGTAAGTCTGTCCACTTGGTTTATTTCAGAAGGACAGCTGTATGGGCTGGATTAATAATCACTGACACAGACTTTATACATAAAAATATAAATGAACCTTTGCCAATCACTCATGCAGGCTGTATATTTATATGGTTCCTTTTGTTGGGGTTTTGGGGTTTTGTTTATTAGAAAAAAGCAGATCTGCTCAGTACATGCCTTTGACTTCTACGGAGCTATGAAGTTTTTATTTTTCTGGATTTTCAATCCATGAAGACATTGTTTCTCTAGTGTAATTATTTGGTGGGAAAAATAACCAGGGAAAACTTTTTAGAATAATGATTTTATTATTTGTACCAATTTAAATATTCTGATCTAATTATTAAAACAATTGAAGTAGAATATAAAGCACATAAATGTGGGATCTGAATATAGTGTAAATTGATACCAATGCTATTAGTGGTTTAAAAAATGCCTGAGAATAGAATAAAAATATGCATATTAGCATTTTTCTACGTATTAAGGAATTGGAGGGAGTAAATGTATCTTGGGAGTGTTTACTCCCAAGACTCATTGTCGAGACTGTTTTGTTGGGGCTTTTTGGGGGGTGGGGGTAGGGGGGTGGGTGTTGACTGAAATAAACATCAAGCCCAGTCTCCTGTATGGGAACTCAGCTGTTCATTTTAAGTGCATACTAAATCCAGGAATTTATTGATTAGGAGATTACAGTATGTCAGGGTGAAAGGAAAACAAATTACTGAATAGGTCTGAAGAGCACTGAAACACATTTACTTGACAGTCCAGCTTGATGTGTAGGGAATTATTCTCTTTGTGCTTCGAATGGAAGAGGAGATTTTTTACAGAACAACTCTGAGAGTTTGAAAAGTGTACAGCAAATGTGAAACAACACTTGATTTGGTATTTTTTATCTTTGTTATGTATTTGTTCTTTTTCAGCAGTATTAAAATTTAAAAACCCTATAACTATCATTAAATGTTTTCTGATCTTTTCTAAGTGGTTTCACTGAATGGCAAGAAATAAAAGTTATTAAGTCAATCATGTTATCATAGCCTATATATTTCATATTACACATTTGCACTTTGATGCGTTAAAGATTTATGTTTTTCCTCCTCAGTATGCAGAATAGATTGCAAAATCAATAATTGAATGGCAACCAGGCTGTAAGGTTCTTGGAAAGAATCTACGTGTGGTGGTGGTTGTTGTTGTTTTTAATATTATTATTGCTATTTTCTTGACAAAAATCCCCTGTGATGAGTAACCATTAAGCAGTACTGTTTTACTGAAGAGACTCGAATATATTGTTGTTTCTTGTCAGAGAATACTGTGCCCATAGTTAGTATTATCCTGCATCTAAATTTTCCTACAGGAAGATACTGGAGGTAGGAGATCTGACTGCTTTTCCCTGTTGTGATCACAGAATGTAATTAATAACAAATGATGTTACATACATTTCCACATTTGTGGTTCTCTAGTTCCTACATAAGTCAAATACAGATATGCTTCTGTAACAGCAAGTTAATAAAAACATTTCCTTCTAGAAAAATAACGTTCGTGTACTGCCACATACTTGCTGTTGATAAAGTTTTAGCCAAAGTAAACTTACATTGTGTCTTGCTTGACGTGGATTAGTTCAGTTACTAAAGCAGTGAGTTCGCAAGGGATCTGTTTCTTTCAGTATGGATTGCCTGGGCAAGGATCTTGCATAAGTTACTGAAGGGGGAAAAAAAAAAAGAAAAGAAAAGCAACATACACCACACACATCCCCCAAAGGTGTACCCTTAATAGTAATCAGCAATGTAATAAATTGCATGACTAGTCCATGACACAGGGAACAGCCTCTCACTTAAAATTTTTAGATGATATTTCTTGTAGAATGTAAATACCAAATGGTCTTAAAGAAGCCCAAATTTCAAGCTGTCAAATGCATTAGCTATCAGGTTTAATTATTCAAAGTGTTTTTTCTAGTAAATCTAAGGAACAAAAGTAAAATTTTAAATAATGTACTGGCTTTACCAGAAAAACTGAAAAGTTGTAGACATGGCTATTACAGTGCTAAACTCTAATAAAGTATAATTAGTGCTAGAGATACGCTTGGTATAGCGAAGTTCATTTGAAGTGTCTTCCTGGTGCAGAATTATAAAAAGCTTATTCAACAATTGGATGTATTATTCATCCAGAAGAATAAAGGCAAAATTTTTTTGTTGTTGTTTCAGTAACTAAACTGAGGTCTGATAATCTGCCTGAAAATGTAATCCTTATTTAAAGAGGTATATTATAAATATGTAAGCTATGGAGTTTATATATAATATAAAACATGTTTAGAGAATGGAAATATAGATTTGCATCTGCTATGAACTTGATTCAAGACTTAATATTCTCAGGTTTTGCTGTTTTAGTACATTTTTGCTTTGTTATTCTGCCAAGTTTGTGGTAAAAAATAAGGGTTTGTTCCTTCAGAAGTACTCATGCTGATAGTAGTCAGAAGGAATCTGCTGCAGCATAGCTTTGTGGATGTGTTTAGTGCTAACTTATATGTCCCAAGTAACTTTTGGCAGAGTTTGGTTCAGGTGAAAAAATTGTTTTTTTCAAGAATTGTCAGGCTGTTTACCACACCAGCAAGTCTGGCACTCTTCTAGAGTGAAATACACTCTTGCGTGTTCCATAAATATTGTTTGTGAAGGGTGAAAATAAACCACTTTGAACTTTAATTGAAATGTGATGCTGAAATATCTCCGTATATATATGTATTAGCATTTACTTGTAATGACATAAGTTTGTATTTTAAAATCTCAGCATCCCTGTTTATGGAGCCTGAATCCTTTCACTAAACAAAATATGTCAGCAGGCAAGGTTTATGCAAGAGGAGTAGTTTTTTTGGTGATGGAGCATTATGTTTTTAAGCCATTTTCATTTTGATTCTACAATCAACCTACTATGTAGATCAGGTTTTGCTTACTGAAATGCATCTTTTAAGCTGTGCCATTACACTGGTAGTATAACTCAAAATGAGTTGCTCTCCAGAAGTTATAAATTATTTGCTGTGTTTTACATAATGTATTAGCATGCCTGCTGCATCTGTGTTCAAGATAGGGTTTTATTCTTTCAGCCATGGGATACATGAAGAAACTATTAAAAATGGATGCTTTCAGCATTAGTCTGTCCTTTTGGCTTTTATCCTGTCATAGCATCAGAAATGAAGGCAGGGGAAAAGGTCAGTCTGGTCTCTAGGTGAAATAATTGATGGGAGCAGCTTCCAGAAAAATATAGCTTTAGTGAGAAGGTGGCTGGATAATACATAGTTTTCTGCATCTGGTTAATGTTTGTATCATGGCATTTGCAATGTTTTGAAATATCAGGACAAAATTGTGTTTCCCATATATCTTAGGACCCTCATAGCAGCGTGATGTTTTGCTGCACATAATTGTTCTTGTACTTCGTGACCATACTGAGAATACTGAAAACAATTAAGGTTGAGACTTACCGTGGACCTTTTACGTAAAAGAAGTCTAGAGAAGACAAAAGGGTACTGACAACTTTATACCCACTTGATAGTGTGCAGATGCAAGAAGAGCAAGTTATGGAGTTGTGCCCTGAAGGATATGTTTCCAGTGCTTGTATAAGGAGTGTGCTCTGACCAGAGCTGAGGATGGGTAATACGTAGTGGTGGGAGACATGATGCAGTTGGGGTAGATTTTCTGGTTTGCTTCACTACACAGAGTGGTGTTGAGAAGCTACCATTCCTAAAGGAATTCTTTAGACCTTGCACTTGAGATTTTAGTCTGCTGTAAATCTGTTGTTATGAATATTTCATTTAAATCTTTTCCAATGTTGCGGTGTCACCTGGGGATATGCAGCCCATAGTCACCCCTATTATATCTTTTGATAATGAAGTTTCATCTTGGAGGCGAGAGCTGTCTACTCCCCTGGCAATGTGTCGGGGCTCCACTTCCCTTCTTCTCACCGATAGACATCTTGGGTATCTGACTAGAGCTTTTGGATCCATGAAGATTTTTGGAACCCACAGCAGAAGGCTGGTAATCTCTGGTGTCCATCCTTATTCAGTCAAAGATGGTAGATAAATCCAGTGGTGAAACCCTCAACACTTCTGACTCCATTTCTGTAGTAGGGTGGTTTTCTTAATAGTCAAGGCTTAAACTCCATAGTGCTAACCTTTTGAATAGCTCAGAGACTTTGAGACCTTGTGTTGCAGCCTTTTTCCCCCTTATGTGATGTGGCTTTCATGACAGGATTTTTATGTGATCATTCTCCCTGTCACAGGATAGGAGGTGGTGCACGTGTATCAGGTTACCGGGCTAGAGGCTGCTGACATGTTGTTCCTGTGACTGGACATACACATGTCCAGTAACAGGGAGAACTGTGTCTTAGCCATATAATGGGTATTTATTTGGTCAGGTGATGACTGAGACTACATACTCATTTGGAAAAAATGGCAAGAAAGATGATGTTATAAGACTACACCTCTGATTTAGCTTTTTTGCCTGTAAATACTTACTTTTAGTATTTTTTGTTGTGGTCCTTCCTTTTCAGAAAGGAAGAATTTGTGTAGTGTGGTAGAGATTTTACCAGCACTAATTCTAGAGATTAAGTTTTGGAAAAGTATATACTTGATTTGGGACAAATGTGCTGTCTGGGCCATTTGGTCTTGAGTAACTAAAGAGCTACTGCAGACCTCTAAATCATTCAGATAAGAATGATCTTCCAATGAGTCAAACTGGCCTGCAAAATTTATGTCAGAAAAAGAAATGTTCCTCATATGTTTTTTTCTTTTCATTGAAGAAATAGAAAGAGCTAATTTTAGAGAGTGCTTGATAACTTAAGAGAAGGTCTTTTAAGTCAGTTAAACTTTTAGATCCTTTTCTGACTAAGCTTGTTGTATGCACTAATGTTAATTTTCTTATTTTTCTCTTTGTAGGATTGTCAAAAGTATTAGGCATGTGAAAAAAACCCCCTATTTTTGTCCTACTCCTCATTCCACTATTTTCTGATCAATCACAAAATCAGAACTTGCATCTTATAATTCCTCTACTATGGCACAGGTAGACAGAAAATTGGTTTCCTTGTACATGCAAAGCGTGAAAAAGTGAGTTCTGTGTGAGGGATGAATACAATACACTAGGGATGTTTTAGGCAGAATATATTAAGGTCTCTGCTAGCATTTGTTTGCTGCAGAGATTGTCTTGAAATGATGCTTGTAGCTGGCTGTTTCTTCTTTGTGCACTGGGGCTGCTCATGGGCTGCATTTCCTCTGCCCCTCAGTGCTGGTGTGGTCCTGCAGTTAGCAAGTGGAGTTCCCTAGTCTCCAGCTGTGCCTTGTGTATGCCTTGTTGTCAAGGTCATTCAGATATTCATCATCCAAAGCCAACTGCTTAGTTTGGTCTTCTAGGAAGTTGAAGAAGAGCTTGAATGACTGAGTCCCAAAAGAGTTTTCTGTCTTAGTGATTGTGATGGATTTGATGGGTTTGGGATTGACAGGTGATTGCCATATTGCTAGAAAGCAATTCTGAGAAAGGAGGCAGTCATAATTTTGGGTTTAAGTGTGTTAGAACAAACCAAAAAATGCTAGGAAACTGTTACTGTGGATATAGTTTTGTATGGATTGAGAACATATGCTCTAGGGTGGCAGCAGTTCATTCCTTTGGTGCTTGCAGTAACAGCATTTCTTGTGTGCCATTGCACAAATGCGTTGCTTGTCCTTTTGAAGAAAATAAAAAACAAACACCTCCACAAGTTTAGTGTTTGTAACTTACCAAACGTGTATTTAGGTATTTTACTTCGGATGGGGAGCAGTTCCACAGCCTAGTAAGACACATTCATTTGGAGTTACTTGCTTGGAAAAAAATAAACAGGTTTAAGAGTGTACCAGCATAAACATGAATCTTTCTACTGCATCAATTTCAGAACTCCCTGAAGTCATGGCAAATGCAAGCAATCTAACTGAATAAAACAGTTTTGATGCAGTGCATCATAACATAGAACATGCAATTTATAAACTGTTACAGAAAGAAGTTGATGATACAATATTTCAAAATTTTATATGACTTTGTGAAACATTTTTTGTGGTAGATTTTGGGTTTTCAGCATATCACAAGTCCCCAAAATGCTACACCTCTTTCATAAATTTACTAATGAAATTGGCTTCACTGTTGATTAGAGTCTCTTTTTAGTAAAAAGAAATGTAAAAATATTTGTGGAAGAATCTGAAGGGTGAAAAAAGGCTAAAATACTTTTAATTCATATTCATGTAGAGTGACCTTAATAGTTTTACCAGTTGTTTCAGCCTCATAGATTTTCTAGTGCAGGTTCAGGGAAGTCGTGCATTTGCTGTGGATCATTTTAATGGTCCAATGAAATATTCGCTCTGATCTGTGTCAGTGGGGGTAGGGAAGCACATAAAATATATGCTTCCAGTCAGTGATGAGAGAGTAGGAGGATTTTTCATGAACAATATAATTAAATGCATGCATGTAAAAGATACCTGCAAGATGGTGCTTGAGAAAGTACTTTATAGCAATAGATAATTATAGGGAAAAAATTACTTTTCTGGAATGATAGTCCATAATATTAATTTACCAGTGGTATAAAGGTTTTCTAAGTAGCTTGTTTCCCATCTGTAACACAGCATTTTTTTGGTAATAATCTTTGTCTTCAGCAAAAGAATTTTTGATCAAAATTTTTGTTGGACATATTACACTGGAATTTAATACAGCACTAAAACAGGCCACTGTTGTAAACATTTGTTTCATGGCTTAAAAATTATTTGCTCTTGCAGAAGTATGAGAACTATGGAAATTTTCCGAAGTCATAGGTTTTCTTGTCTATTTAATACAGTTTTAATTACGTGCATTGTTGCCACTGCTGTGGATCATACCCGTGTTTGTTTAAAGGTGTTCAGAAGAGGTGATGATATTAATTCACCTGCTGCTAAATAGTCTACTTAGAAAGTAACTCAGCAGTGACTCAGACATCAGAAATGAAAACAGAGTCAGTTGTTTAGGGCTAAATCTCACAAGCGCTTACTGCTGGGTATGGTGTGTTGAGAATTTTCTGGGATTAATAGCATCCTAAGCAGACAAAAAAAAAGGCGTTCCAGTTCCCCTGCTCCTCCCCACTACTTTTTCATTTTCTGTGGGAAGAAAAAGGCTTCAGTGGATTTTATTTTAGCTGTCTCCAAACAAAGCTGTAAGCAGTGTGTGTGGTAACGTTTGTTTGTAAGAATGGACAGCTTAGATACACCTAGAAACTCTTGGTCAAAAATACATGTTTTGGGCTGTGCTCTTAGTGTTGCCTAAAGAACCCTTGGCATGAGGAGCTGGAGTCTCCTGAGGATGCTCTGTGATGCACTGACCCTCACCTAGGAGCTCTGACAGGATATCTGGGGCCAAGGCTAGCACTCACTGCCCTGACCCCACCTGAGCTGATGGCTGGGGCATCACTAAGAGTTTGCTGTGTAACATTTTGGTTCTAGGCCTGATTGGAGAAGTGCTGTGGAAAGTGTGTGGTGAAAAGTAATTGGCACAGCAGTTAACCTTTGGGGAAGGTTCATTTAGGCTATCACATAACTACTATTATTTTAAAAAGAAAATGCAGTTCAATCCTTGTCATTGTAACTGAAAAATGGGAGTCACCCATTGTTGTCTGTTATAAAGGCAGGCTCCTTTCAGTTTGTTTTACTGTTAACTTTGCTACTAAGTGAGAATTATCATAGTGACCTAGGTTACAATGTAAGATGTAACCAAAAGTATGTATTCTACTATCATCTTCACAAGCTGTTAAAGCAGGTGGGGCAGTGTTTGTTATCTCCTACCGTGACTCATCACTGATAACTCCCTCTGGGAGCTGTCTCTGCTTAATGGGCCGTCAAGGACCCACCACATAGCTCATAGAACTACATCACCCCATTGTGAGATGCTCCACCCAGGGGCAGGAACCAAGCATTCCCATGTGGATATAATCTGGGGTTTGGAACAGCATAGACAGTCTTTTCCACTGGATTCCCTGAGGAGGACTAAACCCTTCTACACTGCCACTGGACCTTCAGAGGAAGACCAGACCCTTCTACAGAATCACTACTTCAACAGAACCATCACTCCAGGAGGACTGCAGCCACCGTTTAATTGAACTGCTATCAACCCCCTGACCGTCAGGGGGTCAGGTTGTACTCTTGACTCTGTCAGTAGGTTGATTTTTCTACTATTGCATTTATTTTATTTTTCCTATTAAATTGTATTTCTGACTTGGAGTCTCTCACTAGTTTGCTTTCAAACTAGTACACTTAGGATATTGCAACTGCCTGCACCACACTAAGACCTTATGGTGACTGAAGGTTGAATGTTCTTGCCAGTTCTGTTTTATGTCTTGGTATTAAGTGTTGCACAAAATACAGAACAAGGATTTTGACCTAGACTGCATGTGAGAGACTGAAATGTTACGGTTAATGGTTTAAATGTTGTTAGGAAGGACATTTTGCCCATTATGGCAAAACTGTATAAAGAAGCTGTGACCACCGAAGCCCACCCCTCCCTGAACAGGCCTCCTGACTGGAACCTTGGACTGTGAATTAAGCCCCCTAAGGGTACTTGAGACAAGATAAAGGTGACACTGTTGGCCAATTAACTCAGGTCGAGGGAGAAGTAAACAAGGCTGAGGGAAAAGAGCATATCCACAAGAATGCCAAACCCAGCAGCTGTTCTGAAAATCATCCCTGGCTGAGATTGGGGCGGGAGAGGGGGGAGGAGAGTTTTGGGTGTGTGGCGTAATTTCTGGTCAGAGGCAGTGAACACCCACCCTCCCTCACACAAACTGGCTCAGTTGTAAACCCCCTCCCCACCCCGGGAAGGCCATACTCATGTGAGAGGCAGCTGAGGAGGTGTCACAATCCATCAAAGACCCCCAAAGCGCTCCCAGACTCATTCCCGAGGCCCTGCCCCAGAGCCCTGCACACGATCCAGGTGATGAAACTGATCCAGAGTCTGTTGCAAGAGACAGCGTCAAACTTGCGCCCTCCAGGGGAGGTACCCGGGCATTCCCACCTGGCCCGAATGTGGGAATTAACCCAGTGAACTCTTAGGTTTTGTGGGACCCTCACCCCAGAAAGACCACAAAAAGTGGATCAGTGGGATCCACAGAGCGGTGGTATTTTTTACTTAATCTGTCTCTCTGTCACTCTCTTTCTCTCTCCTCCCCCTTCCCCCCTACACCACCTTTTTCTATTTCTCTTTCTCTCTCCCTCGCATTTACTGTTGCATAAAATCCATACTATTCACTTCGGCATATAGTCTTGTTTGAACCTTAATTCAGGCAGAGGCATATCTCTGACAATTTTAATATTCAGATCATAACACTGCACCTGAGCAGCTTGGGGGAAAGATGTTGCATTGAGTCAGCATTAATTTCAAGGAGAAATCCTGACCAAAACCACGAAGCTGATTTTTTTTCACCTATTAAGAGGTTTCAAAACCTAAACCTATGTAACTGTCTCACCTTAAAAAAAGTTGGTGCTGTTGGTTTTAATAGTTAAAGTGAGACCCACAGCTGAATATGACAAACTTCCAAAATCTCTTCTATTTTCAGTAGTGACATGTATATTTTCTCCTGAGTCTCTAATCTCAGCCTATGTTGTGTAAATGCATATGTATTTTTTTAAAATCAAAAGCACAGTTTCTGAATGGACAGTGTACTCTTAAGGAAATAGATGCAGCAGAGGACCATGCTTAGCTTAAGATTCTTACTATCTTTAGGGCCTGACACTCACTAGGCTGCAGTGAGAAGCATATTATTTTGTGTTATAAACACCCTTCTATGTTAAATTCTAAAATAGTTGTTTCCTGGAGGAGGTTTGGAATAGAAACTGATGTACCTGATAGCTAATTAAAATTCAGTGTTGTTTGTTCTTACTTAAATTAGTGAAAAAAACCACCCTTCTAGGAAACACCACAGAGAATAACATTCTGAAGATTTCAAATTATTTTGAAAGATGAGAATTCCCATGACTCAATTCTTCAAAGAGTTGGAACATAATTCAAATGCTTCTTTGCCACCTGTCACTTTTTTTTTTTTCATTTTTAGAGTGTGTATTTTCTCTCACAGATAAATAAAAGGAATGAACATCTTACTTCCCTTGCTACCCAGAAGGTTTTTTTCTGAACCCTAGTTGCTGAACTACATGCATGCACTACTTGTGTTATAACATTGTAAACCACCTGCACAACGCATACCTAGCAGGAGACCAGTTGTTTCATTAAGTTACACCAGAATCTGGCTGGTATTGTTGTACAGGCCAGAGAAAACGCTGTGTTTGTAATGTGAAGTCACTGATTAGCCAGCTAATACCATTTTCTTTCCCATGCACACAGCCTCCCACACACAGAAAGATGCGAAAAACTAGTATAAAAATAAGGTTTTAAGCTACGACAATGAGATCTCCAGATGTCTGATTCCTTGGTTTAGAAAACTGCACAAGAGCTTATCTATTCCTGAAATAAAAATGATTTAGATAGTCCTAACCGTCTTTCACGATTTCCCATCTGCTAGGGTGTGCATTTCATTTTCATGTAAATAAAATCTCTAAGTAATTCTTCAAATCCTCGCTGCACAGTTCATTACAGAGATCTCATGCTTGCTAATACTGACTCCCAGAAGGCAAAAGGACTGTAAAGCATGTGGAGCACTCATAGGAGGCTTGCAAGACAGGAAGTCCCTCATGGAGAGGGGAATATTTCAGTGGATTTATATATAGCATTAACCACTTCACCTGTGTTACTTCCCTGTTGCCCCTGTCAAGAAATGTGGATACCTAATGAGGGGAATGGTAAAGGAAATTTTCCAAGCTTCATTGTTGGATTTCTGCCATGAATTTCACCTCTAAATCAGACAATTGGATTTTAAGCTGTCCTTTCATGTCAGGTACTCTATTACAGTGGTCTGGATTCATACCTGTGTTTAGGTAGGCAGACCTCTAGTCTTAATGCTTAAGTTTAGAGTCTTACATTGTTCAGATTTTTGAAAGGTCACTTTGGCTTCAGTCTGACAGTTTGTGAGTGCTGACACGTTGGCAAATCAAGCCCTTTTTGTACTTTATACTGAAGTCACAACTGGAGAAGAGGAAGAATCATACTGACTTATATTCCCAAAACTGTGGACTGACTTGCTTACTTTGCTGGAGGTGCGGTTAATCAAAACAGCTGCAACTCAGAACACCTGGGAGTTGTGCAACTCTTAGATGTCTAAATGTAGATTTTAAGAATCTAATTTTAAGCAGGCAGATTTGATCAGTTTGCCCCTTGTTACCCAGGAAACCACTTAATTACTATGCCTCTGCTTCAGCCCTCTGCATGTAGCTTTTAAAACATTTTGTTATAATTTTTCTTTTCTTTTGTCTTAAGCTAGTGTTTGTAGAAGGGGCTGGCTTGACAGCTCTGGCAAATGAAATAGTCTGCCTGCCCACGGAATATGTGCTCCCTAGACAGTGGCAGTCCAAACTTCCACATGCTGTTTTGTCAGTGTGCTACAACTTTTCTTGGGGGAGTGCAGAAGGAAGGGAGGAGGTAGGGTCCTTGTACAATCGGGTCTTTGCCACCAAAACGTGCAAGTGTTGTCAGGAAAAATGGCCTGTATTTTCCTTCTAGCACAGAAAACAGACAGCTAAACAAATGGATGAACTCAAGCTTTGGAAAACCCATATGTAGTCTGTAAGCTATCGTCACGATCACAAATTCAATCCTGCTGTGTTGCGGTCAGCACTGATGACAGATGATCTTGTGAACTGAACAGTTTTCCTTGCTCAGTGCCAAGACAAAAGGATTTTTAAAGAGTTCTGAGTTCTGCTGAGCCTTCAACAGAAAGTCCTGGGTTGATATTTGCATGGAAGTGGGAAATACGGGAGTTTACTCTTAAAATATTAAGACTGCATCTTCTTGTGCTTCCCTTTAAGAATGCTGATCCAAGCATGTACAGTTCATTACTTCAGTTTGTCTTGGTGATGACTTTTTTTGAGATAGATGTATTAGATGAATCGTGATAGCTGCGAGTCACCTAGTGCTCCTAGAAAAATCACCCAAGAGACAGTTGATCTTTTCAAGAAAGGGTTGTGTGTTTGATTTCCAAGTGGTTCACAGGCCTCCTGGTTCATTTAGCTAGTAGCCTGAAAATCATGGAAGATCACTGACAGAATCATACTGCTGTTCTTTAGTGATCAATGTGAATTCACAAATGTTTCAACAAAAATAGCAAGGCAATAAGAATGAAACATATCCATGACATCTTTTCATTTCGGAAATCTTTGCTCTATTATGACTGAAAATGGAAATACAGAAGGACCATTCACATCATCCAAAACAAAGCATCTGGCATAAATAGCTACAACACTTCATAATCACTGTCGTTCTGTGCTGTTTCTGTAGTTATACAAGAGGTTATCCAGGTATTTTTCAAGACCACATCTACTCAAAGCAGCTGAAATGATCCAGTCCAGGCTGCATATTGCTGCCATGCTCCAGGCTGTGCAACCCCATCCTTTTCCTCCAGCCAATGCCATTGTGTGACGGTTTAGGCCAAATTCAGGGAAATGTCCAAAAGGAACGTCTCCCCAAAGGAAGGCAGGTTACAAACCACCCCTTCCCCCACTTGGGTTCGGGAAAAACAAATTTTCCTCAGAGGAAAGTGAAGGAGAAAATAAAACTATTTATTTAACAAACACACAGGAAAACAATACTAATAATACTAAATAATAAAATCTCTCACTCTGGAGAGAAAACCTGAAAGATCTTAGAGTCCTTCTGTGGGTGTGGTTTCTCTCCTCCTCCTCGGAGCTGGGTTGGTGTGGGGGGCCCCCCTCCAGGCCGGTGGAAGGTCCCCCAGTGGGGTTCTGATGTTCTGGTGTTCCGAACAAGTCCAGAAGAGAAGAAGGGAAAAAAAACGAAGTCCCAAGAGAAAAAAAAAACCCTCAACTCTCCGTCCCTCTCCGAAGAAACAGAGCTGAAGAAAACTGACCGAAAAGCCAGAAGAAGTGCTTCCTCTGCCCGCCGCAGAAGTAGCTAATCTCTGTGTCCTTGAAGCACAAACTGTTTTGAAAAAAGTTCGCTCAGTTTTTTTCCCTCTGTCTCTTGCATCCAGTTTTAAAGGCATAGAAAGGCTCAGGAATCACGTCTGGGCATAGAGCAATGGTAGGGGATACAACAGCACAGTCACCCCAAGACACATTGCTTGTAATGAACCTATTACAGGAGCTGCTTGCTTGAAAACTAACCGTGAGGTTTGGATTTCTGGGGTGAAAGACATTGTCTGCCATGAGGGAGAGTTTTGCAGACTTTGATTTGGCAAGGAATCTGTGATTGGGCTCGTAAAGGCTAGGCATAAAGGAAAATGACAGTATGTTAAGACTGTGAAAGCACAAAAGAAAACACTGGAATTTACTCTCCGGTCATGAAAGGCACGTCGGTACTTGTATTCTTTGAATGCTTACAGAAGCATTTGTTTTGACTTACAGAATCATTTCCATAGCTTTTTCTGTCAGACTGTGCTTGCAGTCTGAGAAACAGATGGAAATTCTACTGGTTTTCCTTCTGCAGGCTGTAAAACAAAGATGCTTAAATTACTGGTGCTCTAAACTAATGAACCTTTTCAGCATCTAAATCGAAGATTCATTGCTGCTTTTAATGTTACTCTACAAAATTCATGGTGCATTTATGTAGCTCTAACTGTGCTGTCAGCATTGGTCTCGTACCTGCTGCCCTGCTTTAAATGAAGAGAAGCAGGGACAGTGCATAGGAGAAAATGGAAAACATCTCACTCATCATCTGAATTAGAATATTTACTTCCTACTTGAAGAATCACTATTTTAGAAGGCAGAGAGCACTATGCTTTGCTGTCTTGATGCCTATGTATTGTTCTTAAGTTTTAGAAACCAGTAATCCAGAAAAGAATTACACAGTGGATTTGCATTTGTAGGTATAAAGAACATGGTTCTGTTGCAGAGATGTTAGAATGTATTTATAAATTAGAATTGAGAAGCTGCTTCATAACACTGAGTTTCATTTTTGAAACCTAATAAACCCTATTTTTTTTTGAGCAACTGATTTTTAAATTTACATTTTTTACTTTTTTCCTGTTTGAATAGCTTCACTTTTTACATAGCTGGTTCTCTGGTTCTAGAATCATGGCCAGGTAAACTCTGACTTACTCAAAGAATTAATGTAGATTGTATATTTTTACTGCTGAGTGGTTTGCCTACTGTAAATACTCCTCAAACCTGAATAAGGAAGAAAGATTTAGAGCATGAGAGTGCTGAAAAAATGCAGATGTGTCTAGAATCTTCTTTACTTTGTTGAGATTGGCTTAAGAAATAGCCAGAAAATGCCCAGCTGCAATGGATTGCCTGTATTTATTTCTCCTCTGTGTTGGTCAACCACTGGCAGACACATTTTACAGAGCCATAAGACTGTGATGACAGTTCTCTTCCCTAGGTGGTTTATTAGTTGCTAATTCTGTTTAGTAGAAACTTGGATCAATTACAGCCTTGTCAAGTTTCCAGTGGGACTAGCAGATCTTTTTCATTCACTTTAATGATATCGACATAGTGAATTTTGTGCCAGTTGCATTAAATTCAATGAAACTTGCTTCACCCACTGACATTGAGTGTATGTTTTGTCCTATTTGCTGAGACATTTACAAGTCTTTCATAATTATGCCAACTTAAGGAGCTTGAAACCTATCCTTTTAACTTTTTTTTTCAGCAGTGATGGGTATCTCTACTTTTTGTTGTAATCAGAATCTTTTCAAAGTGAGCAAAAACTGAATTCATAAAATGTGTGTTATAGGCAAAATAGAGATAATAGACTTCTCAGGTGGCTGTGGGGTACTGCCAAAATTAATTTATCTTCCATTATTTTTTGGGAAAGAAGAGCAGGCCATATAGCCAAAGTACACAGTACCTTTGTGCATGCAGTTATTGAGACTCATTTGCATTGTTGCTTGTGTTTATATGAAAGGTTTATATATGAAATTACATAAATCCATAAATATAAGAGCTGTTCTTATGGTGGACAAGCACTATGTTTTTTCAATAAACTTTATTCTTGAAGTAGAAAGCAAGGAGAAAATCAATCTGCTGTCTTCATGAATCTAATGTATTTGCTATCTGGAAGCTGAGTTTTGGCACAGAACGCGTGGCAGTGTGTGGCACTGGGGTGCTCCAAGGTCTCGTACCATAATAAAGGAAAAGTATCCTCCTCTGAAGGTTAGGACGAATACATTAGTAGCTGGATATAGATTGATAGCATTACTTCTTTGATAGATGTAACTGGATGTTCTTTGCATTTCAGACAGTGTTAATTCTAGCTTAATTTTTTAACATTTGAGCCAGTTTGCTGCGTTCATGTTGGTGCTGTTTCTGTGTAGCAATTGCTGTTGTTTTTATTGAAGTCGTAAACTTTAATGAACCCATACAACACTTGTCATAAATTAAATACAAATGGTCTTAGATTTTGACAGATTTATGTAAAGGAGTTTATCTGTCTTCCTTCTCTTCCTATGTCACGAATAAAATTTACTGATTAGCCCAAAGTTTTAATTTTTTATTCAAGTAATACTTCTCCTTTGTAATGGTGACTGGATAAAGCTGACAAGTGAAAGTTAATGTTCACTGTACAGTGATGTGCAAGAAGAAAGTAATCTTGAAAAAGTTCTTCAGAATAGGTATGTTGGAGGTTAGGACAAGATACTTTCATGAAAGCTTCTTGGACAGTGAGACTTCAGGCTCACAAAAAGCCAAACACACTGAGACCTAATAAACACTCTGAAATGATGGTAAATGCAAGAGAGTTCAACTAAACATTTTTTTTGGCATTTATTGCAATCTTAGGGCATAGAAATAGTGTGATTTCATTGATGTGTTTAAGGTAAATGGCCACAAAATCAGATTGTATGGTCATTCTTCACTTAAAACATTAGGACAGTTTACACATCATCACTCAGCAGTGGGGGAACTCCAGGTCCCTTAAGCAGGAGCAGCTGAGATCTCACTGTCACCCATGACAGCATGTGTGCAATGCAGTAACTTCTCCCTTGTGCCTGCAAGGCACGTCTCTAAAAATTGTGATCGGTGAGGTTGTCCTTTGGTGCAGATTTTGAAGGATCAATGACTGCATTGCCTTGCTGTGGGAGGTGTAGGCTGCTTTGTGCAGTGGGCACCACTGACCAGGGTGCCACGTGCCCCAGGGGCTCCCCTGGGAATCAGAGTCCTGTAGGAGTGGGGCTCCTACTGGTGGGGGTCTGTCAGGGCAGGGCCTGTCCCACCAGCCCAGCCAGGGAGGAGGGCACCTGGGGGGCAGCCCTGGAGCTCAGCACTGTGCTGCAGGCGGCCCTGGCTCAGCAGTGCCCAGGGCAGGCAGGGCTGTGGGGAGCTGGAGCCCTGCCCTGCTGGGGCACCGCTGGGGCAGGCACTGACAGCCCTGGTAGCTGACGTGGGCTCCTGGAATGTGGGCTGGCAGGAGGAGCCACGGGGTCTGGCTGGGACCTCTAATATTCCCTGAAGCTGTTGAACTCAAATTCTAGAAAATTCAGTGTTTGTATTTTTTGCCGTAAATGAACGCACTACTAATATTGAGCAGGCAGTGTGTCTTAAAACAGTACTGCCCTGAAATACAGACTTGGAGTGTTTAGCCTGAGTTGTTCTCCACGAAAGGAGTACCAAGGACCTCAAGAGTGGCTGTGTTGTTCAGGGTAAACATCTGGCCAGCCTTGTATCCTGTCTCTGATGGGACCCTGGCAAAGTGGGGAGAATATAGACCCAATCATGTAATTTCCAGTTCCTGGAGGTGGCATCTTTTGTCTTTACTAGCTTCCAGGGCTTTTCTCCTTGAAGAAAACCCGAAGATACCCACTTTCAAATCTGTGTAAGCTTCTATCACCTGTGTGTCCAATGGCATGGGACTCTACAGTTTAACAATGCCTTGAGTACCCTTTTTTGTTTGTTCATTTTTAGCTTGCTGACATAATTAATTTAATGCCCTCTAATGTTTTTATTGGAAGAGACAGTGAATAACTGTTTCATAGTCATCTTTTCCATGCCACTTATGAATTTATAGTTCTGTCACATTCCTCTGTTAGTCGTGTCTTTTTCCAAGCTGAAGATTACCAGTTTATTTAATCTTTCTTTATCTAGAAACATTCTAGACTCTGATTGTCGTTTTTACCTTTTTCTATACCTCTCCCAGTTGTTCTGTGACTTTTGAAATGAGTGAACCAGAACCTTTGTGAGGTTCTGTGTCCACAAATATATAAAAATACACAATGTGAAGAGATTTTCTTCGGTGTTCTGCTCCCTTTCTAGTGAATTCAGCTTGCCTCTTTGACCTCCAGAGACTAAGCTGGTATTTCCATAAGTTTACATGCTAAATCTGTCATCTTGCTCATAGATGGTTATAGTTAAAAAATAATTTTGAGGCAAATAAATTCAGAAATGTCATGTGCATTTTTCTGCACTATAAGTAGCATGGAGTGTTTTGATATTGGGCTGGTATTTTGGAATTAGGTGTCACAGTTGCACAGGTTTCATTATGTTATTATAGATGGAGTAAGTCGTAATAGCCATAGGAGCTGTGGTCAGGGACTGGGACATGCTGAAACTATTGGAAGTTTCCAGGTGTTTATTGAAAATGACAGTCTAAAATGGTAGGTGGAAATTGCTTATGCTACTCCTCCTGTTTTGGCACCCTCCTGTATTCTCAGGGGACTTTGATGCTGTTTTCTGACACTTCTGACAGCAGTCAAGAGATTTTTGTAGAACATACTGAAGCCTTCCTGGCTATTTGAGTGAAGGTGTTGAGGCGTTCTACAAAGTCTCAATGCATCTTTATTCTCCTGTGCAAAGATATCTTTTCAGAGATGAGACAGGGAACTTGCTGAAATTGAAGGAGAATCAGTGAGTGGTAGCAAAAAGATAAAAATATTGCAGAAGAAATAGCAAAATATACTGTGATTCTTCTATGAAAAGATTGGGATTTATTCCTTGGGTATGCCAGACACTTAGGAAAGTATACCTTCTAAACATATATTTATAAAGGTATACCAGACACAGATAAACGGGGGGAAATAGATAAAAGAAATTTGAGCATAGCTTCTTTATAGAAGAGTTCTTTGAATATCTGATGCACCATAACAGGATCTTTTTCTTCATTATGCTCTGTGCTCCAACATCAAGAGCATGGAGAGTGAGCACAGTTACAGTAGTTACTCTGCTGAAGCCCTCATCCTGGGCATCCTTGGGGATACAAGCACGTGGCTTTAGGTCTTTTGCTAGATTTGCCTGCAAGTCAATACATCATTTTCAGAGAAATTCAGCAACAAATACTAGTAATATTTTTGTAGTATTCATCTTTTCATTTTCCTAATAGTAGTTCTTTAAATTACTTGTCTTTTCACTGTAGTTAGTGAGCTCCAACTTTTGTCTTTCTTTTATTTTTTCCTTTGTCCCATAGACCTGCCTCATTCTAATCGATAGAGCATTGTTCTGTCAGAGAGGCTGAAAAGGACAGTTTGGAACCTGTAATATTACATAAGGGTACCATGTTCTTGGTAATTCTGGCTGTGTGTGTACCTTGGAGAAATAAATAATAAAGATTTTTCAATTGTTTTTCTTAGCAGCACTGGCTGTTACAGACAGCCCGCTGCCTCCCATCTCAGTTTTAATCACCTTGTACAATAAGCCAAGATTACTGTTCAGAAAGATGGCCTTAAAGGACTTCTGCTACCTCATTATCCTAAACTGCCTTTGGAATGCCATCATTCTAGTGAACATTCACTTTGATGGCTTTTTGGTGTTGCCCTATAGACGTTCCAGCTTTTTAAATAATGATAGGGCAGGGTTATTCTCTTCCCCTGTCTTACCACAGCAGAGTGGCTTAGTTTGTCTACACATTAGATACCCTCCTTGAAGTAGCCCTGTGAGCTTTGTGGCAGCCCAGCATAGAGGCTGGAGAGGAGACAGGGCTTGCTTTTCAGAAAGGGTGCCATTCAAATCATTAGTTAAATTTTTAAACAACTGTTGGACCACAATGCTGTGTTCTGTCCTGTGCTAAACTTAAGGTAAAGTAAGAAGGTGACTGCAATTTTTTTCAAACTGTTTCGATAGTTTCTTTTCTCTCTCAAACGTGTAGATCTTCGTTGCAGTCAGGAAGATTGCCTGGGTGCTTTCTTTCAGCTTGTGAGTCTTCAGAGTCTAACAGAGAACAGAGTACTGAAAAATTATTGCATCAAGCTAAAAACTTGGTATTCTTTTTGTCAAATAATCATTTACAGTCTCTGAGCCCATTCTTATATAGCAAAGAGATAAATTGCCAATCTTGCCATCTACAAAGCGATTTGCACAGCTACAAAACATCAGAAAGGGAATATATTAATTTCTGCAGATATAGCAAATAGATGCTATGTCCTTGGAGGGATCTCTGGATAAGCACGAGCATATTTATTGAATTTATAAATTGCCAGGTAATTTCCTTTAGTTTGAATTATTGTGGCTTTGATGGAAACTAATTATTTTTTTCCCCTCATGTTTAATAAAATAGTTTATATGCTTCTCAAGCAGAACAGCTAAGCTTTATAGTAACTTTTTGCAAACTACCTCAGTTTATTATTAATATGTAGTTGAGATAGCAAGCTTAGTTAGCTTCCAGTATACCCATTGGTTTTTTTAATGTAAGAATTGAGTTGAAGCCATGCAAGAAGCAGATATATCAGAATGACATGTATTTAAATGTTTTCATCTTTACTAAATAACTTTATAGGTGTTTCAGCCATGAAGGTATTAAGAAGAAGAAGGGCCAAGTTCTGTTCATGTTTATATTAGCACAAATGTTGAAGAAAGTCCATTAACTTTCTGAGGTTATTATAGCAGCACGTTTATGATGGTAGAACACAGCTGCAAACAGAAAAAGAAGTTACCGTGACACTTTATTGTCCAGGTTGTTCACTTTTTCTCAGTAAAGAGCTCAGCAGCTGAGTGCAAAGCTAAGGTTTAGAAAGAAATTGAGCCTTGCAATCCTAGCAGACAAAGGGAGTTGTTTTGCTGTTTGGTTTTTCCCCAAGAGGAGCAAAGCAGTCATAAGAAAACCAAAATCTAGAACTTTTGCATGTTGTGGACAAAGAAAATTACAAACATGTTGAAAAGTCTGAGCAGCAAAGGAAAATTAAACTGCAAGTTCTTCTTGGTAATATGTTATAGGGTAATATGTAATAGGGTATTACCTAAATGTTCCATGAAATGCCAGACACTTTGAAGCATCAATTAAATTTTGATCAAGGCTTTTGTATTCTAAGTATAAATCAGGCTGATGACTTTACACCATATCTAATAGTGTTTCTTTATATATTTAGTGTACTCTCAAAATGGGATCAAGAGGTTTGTCTAGCAGAGAACCATGTTAAACAGAAGTGCTTGAGCTATGAGTGTGCTACCTTTGTAAACCACCTGCACCAAAATGAATGTGGTAGATTATAGCCACTGTTTTATGTCCTTGGCAAAATCTGAATTTGAGCTCAGTGACATGGATGAGTTTTGGCTTGGGCATATATCTAATTATGCCTGTAGGTCCATAGGGAACTGGAGTTTCCACAGACAGATGGAACAGAGAGGAGAAAAGGCAAAGAATTTAAACAATTAATTGCATATTATCCCTGAAAAGGTTGTTTTGAATGACTGACTTTTATGTGATCGTAGTCTGCCTTTTAATGCCCCCTGAAAAAGAAAGGCTACAGTTTAATGATTTGAAGGAAATTTATCACATTTTTATTCAAAGTGTATTTTTGGCTTTTGCAATATAAATCCCCCTGTATTCTTTCTGAAGGTTGGGCTAAGCCTTGTTCCTTTTAAAGACAGTGGCAAAATTGTTATTATACACAGAGGCTTTTTCAAAGCCAATAGCAAATTCAATACAAAAGAAAGGTGGGTAGCCAAGAAAGGCAGGAGCTGATGGGAAGTTTGTCATCAGTATAAAAATGGAGAATGTGAGAAATGTCATAGATCATGGCTCACACTGTGACTTAAATCTGCCTTGGGAGTGTGCTAGCAAGCATGGTGGGTACTTGGTGGGTAAAGAGCCTTTCAGAGCAATCCTCTCCCCAGTGACTCCTTACTGAATGTAACAAGTGTGGTGAGCTTACTGCAAAGCAAGCGTCGTTTTTAGTGATATAATATCTTGGTGTGTTTGTGGACATTTCTGTCTCTAATGCGTGCACACGCACGTCTTTAGCTCAAAGCTGCCACAAAATTTTGTCCTTTGCTGTATATTTAGAATACATATTCCAAGCATGTCTGCTGTATGTTTGGAGAGTTAGGTTGTAGTGAGGTCTGTGCATCTCGCCCATATCTCTCCACTACAAGAAAAGGGAACTTTGACCCCAGATCATTAAGTTCTCTCTGTGAAATATGTTAGGATGTAGTCTGGACAACACTGCTGACTTACAAAAATTATGGTAGGTGATCTGTAGCTGACGCACTGAACTGTATTAAATATTACAGTCCACTTGGCTTTCATTGCCATTGCAATTTTTTGATAAAAAATAGTTGTGGGTTTCTATTGTGGCTCTTGATACCTGGCAAGGTTTCAGTGACCCAGAAAGTTTGGGAACTACCATTACATGATTTTGATATACAATGGCATTTGCCCAGAAATAAGCTCTGTAGGACAAATATGTGTACATGTGCATATCTCTTACAAATGCCAGCAAAGATACCTATTGATTTGCATGGCTACCAGTAGTTCATTCAGTGCGTGTCAGTCAACAAAATGAAACTTTTTTTTAGTTTATGGGGCAATGCTTTCTGTAACTGTTTTTGTGGAAATCTCTTAATAGATTAATATGGGAGTAAATTCCCATAATTAAAAAATAATCTCTACACAGACATGAACGTGGAGTATCAATCAGCTGATGGTATGAGCACCAGCTCGGCCTTTCATATAGCTTCTGCAGTAAGTCTGTTTTGTCTTGTTGAAATGTTGTGTATTATCTCAGAAAAAAGTAAGAATAGTTTGTTTTGAATGTGCTGTGGAAGAAGCACATACCTAGTGTGTCTATACCACTGAATATTTTATTCATTTTCTTTATAGATAGCTAGGAAACTGAAAAAAGGAAGCCTGTTGCCATTAGAGTTACATTTCCTATACAGAGGGAATCTGCATGTGAAGAATTGTGGGAATCACTGTTGTCTCAACAAATGTGTACAGGGACACATGGTGACACAGCGTAATCTGGAAATGTTATCAACTTATACTGAGTTTGCTATTTTTGAGAAGTAGAGTATCTATGTGCATTGCTTAAAATTATACTTGTTAAAATATTACACATTCAGAAAACAAATATGTACCCAATTTTACTTGAATTTCATAGGTTATTTTACCAGAGTACACAGTCAACACTGTATCGGTTTTTATTCATATGGAATATATTTAAGCCTTAAACAACACATGCAAAAATTAATAGGACTAAGCTTGTTTTTGTAAGTACAATATGCATGTGTTACAGAGCTACTGCTTTCAGGAGATAACTTAAAATGCAAATTAATATGACAGTGTAAGATCTGCATGTCTCAAATTACTTCCAAAATGCTAGCAATTAGTTAGCATTTTGCTGCTTTCTGAGAAATGAGGAAACTTCCATATTTTGAGACCTCTTGGAACATTATTTTATGAACATTTCTGACAGTGTGGCAAAATAAATGCAGATGTCTGTGTAAATTTTATAGAACTTAAGAAAATGGCTGCTTTTTTGAGTGAGAGCTTCTAATAAATTGTTGCTACTACTTCTAGATTTGGAATGAGACTGTCACCCTGAGACAGATTTCACAGATAAATCTCTCTACCTTTCTCTGGATGCTTTGCTGTGTTAGGGCCTGATACTGTATTGAAAACTTAAGCTGCACTTTATTTTTCAGTTTAGAAAGGGCTTGTAAGGTATTTTAAGACAAACCTGTGCCAATAACAATTTTCATCAATTGATAGCCTGGCGTAAGAGGCTCTTGTTCCAAATAATTTGGGTTTTTTTTCCTCCTAAGAAAGTATTCCCAAAGAAGTTTGTTGTCAAAAAAGAAAAGAAGGGGGGAAAAAAAATCCTAGCACCAGAAAAAGATTGGACTTCAGAGTAAGATGAAAGGTGATAATGGTTAGTGGCACCCTTTGGCATGCAGTCACTCTTTCCTGGAGCTTTGTCTGGTACATCATCATCTCTGTTGGTGAGGTGCAATACTCCTCCTCTGCTTTCAGGAAACTGAAACTTTACTGAGGGATGTGTGCCACCACCATGTCAAATTGCTCTGTGGCTGTTTGGTATTCAAGGTTTGTCTTCCATTTCTCTCACTATTTTTATTTTTTTGGGATTCTCTGCTGCAGAACTGAGAATAAGAAGACAGAATTTCACTGTACCTTCAGTCCGTGTTTCATTTTACAGAATGTAAAATTCCAAGTTGGCAGTCATTAAAAAAACCTGTAGTGATTGCCTACTTTAAAACAATAATAAAACTAGACACACACTCAGCTAGGCCAAGACATTTTATGGTTTTCATGGAAACAACCACGTCCCTAGATAGATATCATTTATTTTTAACCAGTCATATATGTTGGATATCATATTTAATCTCCAAGATTGTTTTCCTATTGAACTGAGACTTTTGTGGTCAAGGCTGTGCATGTAAATATGCATATTCATGTGCATTTAATAGTTTTCCTTCTGAATAACTTCTAAATTCATTGGTTGACTTAAACATTATGTAATATATAGGAGGAGGTCTTCAAGACATTTTCAAGTCAGGTGTCATGATATTTGAAGGTGGATTGAGGGAAAGAGATTCTCTGCCACCTAGTAATGTGAAATGTTTTACATAATGGGGCTCTGTTTTATCTGTTTTTTTAATTACTTGGATGCGAAAACCATTGAAGGACAAACAGAAAATACAGGAAGCCAAGTTAACATTTTTTATGTCTGCCCAGTTATTTATGATGTTGATAGATTGTCCTTATGTATCTTGTTGTGGAGATTTTTATTTTTTAAAACGATCTTACTTATCCTATAAACAGACTAAGAAAACCAAAATTAATATTTTGACTAGATAGTAGAACAGTAGACAGTGAGCCATATTCAGTAGAATACTACAGTAATATATTAAACAAAGAAAAGAGTAGGACAAAGCCTTTGCCATTAAGGTGGCAAATGAGAAAAACAAGGCTGTGAAATAAAACCTGACAAAATGCTGTAAATCAGGACACCTTGTCTCAACATACCAGAAGGAGTCTGACCTTATTAATATGGAGATAAGGCAGCACAGGAAGGGCAAACAGCGGGGAGCTCTGCTGCTGGTAGAAGAGGTATCTGGTAATTCCAGTGAGAGGTGAAAAGTTAATCAGAGTACAGTAGTTTTTGCTCTGCTGCTGCAGGAACTTTGTGGCAGCTGTCTCTAGAAAAATAATCTCTTTGACCCTTCAAAACTAGATCCTGCTGGTGCTGATGTTTTTGTTCTCCCCTCAAGATATCCATTATCTTCTGCTGGTTCTGAAACCTGGTGTCCTTGTTGTGCAACTTTTGTCTGCACTGTATGAAGGCAGAAATGTTTAAGATGGCAGAAGAGAGTGGGGGCTTGTTAGTTGGAGTGAGACCATGACAGCGATGAATTATTTTTTGCTGTTTGGTGAAGCAGGGAAAGGCAAAGGATGAAGATAGTTAAAATAGCGAGGAAAAAAAAAAAATCCAGGAATAATTTGCTTTGCCCAGTTAACTTGATTCTCTTACCTTTATCTTCTCCACCCATAATAGTGCGTGTCAACTCCACTAAGAGTAGAAAAAATACTTCTACAACAATGAGGAACTCTGAGAACACTGGAACAGATCTCACACAGAAAGAGACTTTGGTAGAGGGAAGTAGAAGATGGAAGTCTTAAAGGCCTGCTGCTGTTCTTTGTCTTTTATTTCTCTTGCTGCTCTTTTTTGTTTGCTTGCGTGGTATATATTTGTGTGTGCTTATAAATTTATTGTCTTCGTAAATATTCAAATATTTGTTCATTTGTTGTGATTCAGGGAAGCTGAAGTCAATATGGCAGTCCCATCTTTACTTATAATATTACATATTCTTCAGCCAGTAAAGGAATTTTCAATCAAATAGAGTTACTTAAAATATAGTATGAACACTGCCATTTAATTCAAATGCAGAATTCTGTACAATAAAAACCATGGTACCTAAATTACCTCTTGAGTCTTTCATAGGAAAGAAAGCATAGATCGGATACACTTAATCACTATAATTAACTAGTTTACCTTTATATCTCTGATTAGCTGCAGATCATAAGCCTCTGTTTTCCTTTATCTTTCTTTGCAGTAGAATATAATTCCTATTGTGAATGTCACATTGGTTGTGCTCTCTGTGACAATGGAATTAACTTCTTGGCCAAATGGCAAATCTATTAGTTCAACATGTACTCGCAGTGTAGTTAAAAATTCAGAATGAGCTAAAATTAAATGCTTCCCAAATGAGATAATTTCTTTTCTTGAACTTGTGTTAATTTATAATAGAGTTAATGAAACTTTTTAAGTGTGTCTTGTCAGAATGAGTGAAAGCAAATTAAAAAAAAATTAATTTAAAAAATTCTCAATTTGCTGTTTACACTTTATAAGAGAGAAACTGGCAACTTGTGATTTATCTAACAAAATTAGTTAGTACTTCCAGGTTCAGTTGCACCATCTGCCTTCGATTGTAGAATTGCTGCTTTATTGGAACTTAATGTGATGATGCTGTAATTGATGGTAGATACATTCTTAGCCTGTTCCAATCACAGGGTTAAATGCTAAAATCTCATTGAAAAACTTCACCGTGATGTATTTTGCCTTGTTAAGTTGGAAAAGAAGATACATGCTCCAGGTAGAGGGATGAATTTGTAATTTTACAGAACTGT
This sequence comes from Gymnorhina tibicen, assembly GCA_013399875.1. Lineage (NCBI taxonomy): Eukaryota > Metazoa > Chordata > Aves > Passeriformes > Artamidae > Gymnorhina > Gymnorhina tibicen. Next base: position 833,263 of record VXAZ01005446.1, on the reverse strand, counting down.
ACTTGAGCTCAAATTTGTGTCTAACAGCCTCCCTGATGGAGTCTATGTGCCAGTAGCAACAATTTTTTATTTTTAGTCTTTTTTTTTGTCTTGTCTCATTTTGAACGTATCTTAGTAAAACAAAAGCTGTGTGCATGAAGCTTGAGCTGTCTGTACATATGATCATTTAATGTGCCAAAAGTGATGCATGCAAGTTGTGAATAAAATTTCTTCATTACTTCAAAATTTCACTTAGTTTCTCTTAAAACTTTATTAGCAGCACTATTATATCAAGCACTCTTGAAAGAAAGTGACTTTTGTAATTGAAGCTGTGCTGTCAGCAAGTCTTAGATTACTTAACCAAGTACATTACTAGAATTTTTTCTAGAGTTTCTAACGTACTAAAATAAAGTATAGTTACTTTTAAACATAACAGAGGTATTGCCATTTATAAATTGGAGTATTGTAATGTAATGTAATGTAATTGTAATGTAAATTAGTGTAAATCAGTGTCTTCATCTATAGAGTCTGGTCTGCCTTCACGCTGCTACTTCGCACTGCCTATTGCTACTTTGTCCTTGTGGTTTAGAGACAGATTTATGTTGGATGTTAATGGTCATATTACATCTGTTTATGTGTATAAATACACATATTTAAGAAAAATATATATATACAGACACACACACACACAAATTAGTAACTGTCCTGGAAGCAGAATCTACATTACAAATGCTTGCAGATTTCAGGAAACATGGCACACACATGGGTAAGACCACACAGAGATGTTTTGGCACTTTTTGGATGCCTCAGTGATATGGAGTGATCTGTCACAGACATGCTTTCTAATAATATTGTTAGGTTTACTATATTTTCTTTTAAAAGGTCCTTAGCACATAAAAATTTATTTATCTTGTGCTTACAAAATAGCTGTCCAATGTTTTGCTTATCTCCTTTGTCAAGAGAGTCTGAAACTCTTCCATGGTGCAGTGCTAAATACCATAGTTTGCCAGAGCACACCCTGCCCTGTCCTCTGTTCCCAAGTGCTTCCTATCCTGTATTCAGCCTGTTAAAATGTACTGAATATCTGGATGTTACCATTTAAACTGATTGTCTTTAGGCTGGAATGTGCCTTAATAGCACGGCAGGGTTGTCCTTAGAATTGAGAACATTTGTATCTGTTATATATTGCTCCTTCAGGAGCCTTACCTGAAAAGCTAAAGCTGTCTTAGTTACTTCAGTCCTGCCTAGTTTGGTGCAGAATTATGCTGCCAGAACAATCTGTCTTAGACTGATCCAGAGGAAGTGGGATGAAATCACTCTGGAGTCAGTGTAGCCAATGGACACTTCTCTGTTCCGTCTCATTTTTGTATTCAAAAGTGACCAAATGAAAATAGCTGAAATAAAACCTGAAATAAAAGCATGACTTGAAGTACTTCAAATGTGGGATGTCCTCCCTTTCCTGGTGAGATGTTTAAAATTAGTCTGAAATATCTTAAGAAAACAAGTTTGGAGCATGTTTAACCAGCAACTAAGAAACAAATACAGTTTCCCCCTTCTTTTTAACTTAAAACATTCCACTGCACTTTAGCAGAAATGTAATTAATCTCAGATTAAAAGTTGAACATGTACAATAAACAGTTCATTCCAGAAGAGACTTAAGAAATTCCTGAGTCAGGATTAGAAGAAAAATGTGATTTTGATGAATGCAAGCAAAGTTTGGAAAAGAGAGTAGTGCTGTAGACTATTTTTTTCACCTGTTGATTTTGAAAACAAGAGAATTGCTGGCTAGAGACAGATGCAATATGGCAAATTACTGCAACTCCTTGTTTTGTGTCCATGGAAGATTCTGATTTTTAGAGATTCTGATATTTCAGTCTAGTTTTTCATTAGGAGTTAAGACTGTCAACATCAAATTTAAACTAGGTGTCGAGAGAAGCAGGCCTACAGTTTGGAGTAGGGCTTTCTGACTGCTTCGTTTACATGCTATAGACTCCAGAAGAATGCATAAAAGTGTAGAATTTAAAAGAGCATTTTCTGCTAGAAACTAGACTTCTAGACTATAGGCCAGTCTTTTTATCATCTGCTATATCCCCCGCCAGCCAGCTGTCCTCTGATGATTATAATTGATTTTAAATGGACTGTTCTGCAATATATTAATGGTTTGCCTCTTGATGTGTTTATTAATTTCATTCTTTCTCAAAATGTTGCCTTATGGGATCCAGCTCTTGATGGGAAATAATAGACCAAATGTTTGTTTGCTCAGTGATTAGTTGCTGGGTTTCACCTGATCTCTGAAGAGTTCAGTTTTTAGTTATATTTGTGAACTAAAGTTGTACATAGCAACTTTCTTATCTGTACATAAAAGATCTAATATATAAAATTTAGTACAGTATGTGTATATCTGTTAGTAACACAACTTCTTGGTGCTTTTTTTGTTTGCTTTTGCCCTGGTGAAGTAAGGGCTGTAATGCTAGCTGCAGTAGGAGTCCTTACTTAGAGGGTCCAGATTTAAAGATGCACAAAGAGAGACTGGAATATAGAAATCCTATTTGCGCTGGTTTTTTGTACTAATGAAGTATTAATAGTCTTCTGAATTGGCTGTTCAGGCCAGGTTCAGATTGTTCAATACTTTTTTTCTTTCTTTTTCTCTTCACAGAAGACACTAGATTTGAGTAGAGTGTTATTTTTAGGGTAGACAATGGCCTTTTTTTGATGTTGCCAAATTATAGTACTGCCTTACATTATGCTGAGTCGATATATCATGATGAGAAGTCAGGGCCCAATTTCGGGAAAATGGCACATGAAACTGAAATATATTCAGACTTTTCATCCCTTCTCTTATGCCAGTTTTGGCCAACAAATTGCATCAGAGGTTAGCTGGTTATGTGCTGGAAACCCTTTTTCGTTACAGGCCTCATGTTCTGAATATTAATATCCTTCTGCAGTATAGCACCCTGTGTGGAGGAGGTCCAGATAAGTAACCTCTAAAGCCTTGGATTTCTTCCAGAGTAGTTTATTGGTTTTCTGTTTATAGCCGTGAGCCTGTCCACGTGTTCTGTGCCTGACCTGTTGGATCAAAGGTTTGCTCAGAGGGCAGTGAAGCCAACAGAGCTGTTTCTCTGGGTATGTGCTCAGGGCCCGCAGCCCCCCCATGGCAGTGATTCCTCCCACCCCTGTCTCCCTGAGGCTGTTTGCTGCTGATCCCTTGGTGTGGTGGACAGCAAACCTTTGGACTCTCTTTCCTTGGTAGAGGCACTTACTTGTGTCTTTCTCAGCCAAATCCACCTGCATATGGATCTTATAAAATGTCTGAGATAGTTACATTTATATAAATCTTTCTTTCAAATACAGATTCAAAAGAAACTGGGCAGACAGGGAGACTGCTGGACAGTGTGTCTTCTTGTTTGCTTGGAAAACACATTAAAGGATGTGTTGTTTGAAGAATTAATTGGTGATTCTCTTGTTTCAGTGGTGACTATAGGCCTAAATATTTACTGTTGATTTTGCTTATACTGTCTGCACTCAGTCTTGAAAGATGAACAAAATATGCCAGCCTGAAGTAGAGGCTAAGGATTATTTTTGCCTTGCATGCAGTTCAGGCATTACAGCAGGATGTAGATGTTTAAGTCAACACAATGTGACATGATGTGACATGATCAGGTCGTTCTCTGCTGTAGCTCTTGGTTCCTTCTGTGGAAAAATGAAACTATTTAAGAATGTAGAAAATACATTCTGCAGCTCAGACTCACAGCATATCTAGTCCTGTACTGTGTGCCTACCAGTGGGAATGGCATGTTTTCCATCATCTCTAGTAGAGGGCACTTCCCAGCCTGTTTTTTCTAGCATCTGGTGAGAACATATTTTTGAAGGCTTGGCCTAATACCTTTTAAAACCTCCTGCTGCTGTTTGCTTTCACAGCCTCCCGTGGCAACAAATTCCAGATGCTTAATATCATCTTCATAAAAAAGTACTTTATCTTTTTGAAGCTTAACTCCTGGAAGTTTCAATAAACATCCACTATTTCTGTTACTGTGATACTTGGTGAATAATTCTGCCTTCACTATACCTGATGCTCATGTGTAGATATTGTAACCCTTGGTCATATTTCTTCTCCTCTCCAAACTATGGACTCCTACCCTTTTTTTGTCTGTCTTCCTAAAGCATCTGTTCCAGCCTGTTAATAGTTGTGGCTATTCTTCTTCCTAGTGGTTTCTCAGTTCCTGTATATATGCAACTGATTGGTCCTACCTGCTCGTAGCTCTTTTCTCTTCCTTTACTGAAATGTAACCTATTTTTGTTGACATACTCCCTAAAGAGTCGAGAACATTTTAAAATTTTAATCTAGTCTTCCAGCATGCTTTCAATTTGTACTGCTTTGGTTTTGATTGAAAACGTAATAAGCACTTTTCATTTCTACTCCATAATTTAGATTGTTAATGGAGACATGAACAAAAACAGATACACAGCAGAATCCTCTGAGTCTTTTCTAGAGCATCCTCCCATTTTTTCAGTGAGCTTGATATTTCAACCAGCTTTACACCTCTCCTGTAATAACCTGGACATAGTTGCTGTGGTTTGTAAGAAAGTTTTTATTAAAGGTGAGAGTTATTATATTATGTTATTTTCAGCTTCTCCAGCAGGATAATAGGGCGTGTGACTGGGAAAGATAGAAATCAGAATTTGTGGCTTTTGCATGACAAAGCTTCATACCTTCTAGATATCTACATAATTTCTAGAGACTGAAGCTGAAATAACTAGCTTGTTGTTTCCCAACTTCTACTGCCTGCTCACCATTTTTTCTTGAATGTGGGTAACACTTCTGCTTTTTCCAGTCTTCTGATACTTCTGATACTCAGACTTGTGAGTTTTCAGGGGTGAGTCCTAAAGGTTCTCTGTTAATTTCAGCCACTACCTTAAATATCCAAGGATGAAGCTAACCAGGTCCAGCCAATTTAAAAATATTTAACTTCCCTTAACACTCTTGAATCTGTTCCTTCCTATTATTTTTAAGAGGATTTTAAGTGTTGATTGGCATTTATCATACTAGCTGGGAGATTCAAGGCTGCATTGAAGAATATAAGTGTATGTGGATTCCAGATTAAGGAGAAATGGTATTTATAGAAATGTTTTTCTCTAATAAACACACAGAACCAAGATTTTAAGAACCAAGGGTAATCCAGGAATGATTGCTAATTCTTGAAGTCCAATTCCTTGCTCTTTGGCAGGTGTATTGTGGCATGCCATAAAACCTGACTCATAAACAGCTCTTTAAGGGCTTTTGAACTGTTATGGGTGTTGCAGATGAGTGCTTTTGTTGTCACTTTGGTGTTCACATGTGTTGCAGGAAAGAGCAGATTAATGATATGATATGTGAAAGCCTGCCTCCTAAGAGCCTCAGCAGTTCTGACAAGCAGATATAAATTCTGTATTAGTGTGGTGTATAAGTATTGTCTTCTTTAGTCTTTAAATAGATATAAAAAAATGAAGCACAGGTTCAAAGCCATGTTTTGTTGTTATGTAGTCAGTTTTCTCGGTAGATGCAGCATTGCAATTTCATGGCTCCTGTTTTGGGGGGGGACATTCTTGTACTGCATTGGAGGAAGAATAAATTCCCGATTAAAATCTCAGCCTCACAGAAATGCCTGTTGTTTGTGAAGAAACTGAAAGCCTTAGGAGCCAGTGAAGTGTTCTTAACAGCTTTTGAGCAATGTGAGTGCAGTAAAGATGAAGGCCTTTTTCTTGCTCTCATTCTCAATTCTGCATGGGTATCACAGGCTCTGATAACTTTAATTGACATAGGCTATCCCTTTTCTTAATAATGAACAAGCAGGTCCTTCCCAGATTAAACTTTAGTCTGAATAGTACTGTACTGCATACCCATTGTGCAGCTTTTGCTTTTCTTCTCACTCTCTCCCTAGAGGTATAACAGCATGAAAAAATCCCCATGCTTTATCTCAGTAAATGCAGTATTTTGGTGGACTTATTTTCACTTAGGTATTGTTTAAGCTAGTTGATCCAGGTGAAAGAAACACATTTTACTCACAGTATTTTTGATAGTCCTTGCTCCTGCAGGAGTTTCTTTCCCAATTTTCTATAAGCTCCGAACAAATATTTCGCTCATGCAACAGAATTTCTGGGCTTGCACATCAGTACAGCCAAGCTAGTAGGTGGTCTGGCTCCGGGCCACTTAGCATCTGTAGCAGCCGTTAAATATGTAAAAGAGAGAATGAAATGCTCTGTTTGCTGTTTTCCATGAGTACAGGAAGGAAAAAAAGAATTGTTGCAGCATAAGAGACTTAAGTTAGGCATCAGTCAGGTGCTTAGATATGGGATGGGGTTGCCTGAAAAGACTACAGAATCTCTTTCAACTGTAGTTTTTTAGGGACAGGTTAAACAAATACCTGTTAGAATTAAAATTTTTACAAATTAACTATGTATATGGACAGATGGACTGCGTAAGTTTTAGAGATTCCTCATGACCCTGTATTCTGTAATTAAGTGTTGAAGACTGAAAGTGTGAACGCTGAGACATTTACTGGAGGAAACAGAAAGATAGGTCTGGATAAACTGGGAGGGATCCCAGTTGCTAAGGGGATGTGCAGCAAGACAGCATCAAACAGTGTGCCCAAGCCCACCAAGGCAGGGGTCCGAAGAGCAGCCCAGCAGGTTCCTTTGAGTGTCAGTGATGTGAGCTCCTGGATTTTGGGTTCTTTCATGAAGCCTGCTATTACTTGCGTGTACAGACACACAGAGGCATGCGTGTGTGGTATAATAGAACAGGGTCTAGAACAGGTCTGTCCTGATCTGTTTCAGTTAGGAAATTTCAGTTTGAAAATTGTCAGCATTATGGCAAAGTGCGTGAAAATAAAGACTTACTACTGTTGTGAAAAGATAGTCTCAGAAGACTTGTTTGATGCAAATAGCTATTTTTTATTCTTTCTTTTCTAGTATAAACATAAATTTTAATGTACGCAATTTCCAAACATTAATTAGATTTAAAAGCAATGAAAAACCCACCACTCAGCCAGAGTAAGTTCAACGTCAACTGTGAAACTTTTTAAAATCCTACTTATTCTCTTTAAATTGTTTTTACTGGTCCTTACCTGAGCCTTCAGACCTGTGGCTAAAAATGTAGAGTTGTTAGAATCACAAACTTGGAATTTTTGCTTTATTTTATTTACTATTTTGTGCTATCCTTAGTTCAAATAAAAACTACTGTAGTCACAGGGGGGTTTTCAATGTTCATCTATGAGGTTCCCTATGCTATTTGTAACCATACTGTTAAGCTGGTACTTAAGAAAAACTGACATAATTAATCCATTATAGTTGTCAAAGACAACTGCATAATATAAAGGAGCTCTGAAAATAAGAGCAGTAAAATAGATTTGTGGGGTTCTGTCTTTATTTTAGTGCTTATAGAATAGCAGTGGTCTTACTAAAGGTACTAAGTTTGTGCTGCTTACAATGAGCTTGATGAGCTGCATACATGAAAGAACACGGATTTAAACTTCATACAATTTTCAGCTAAAACACAGAAGTCAAGAAACCTTGAATGTGTCCCCCAAAATTATGTGGAATGGAAATTAATGCTAGATTAGTAGGCTCCATTCAAAATTATTTTGACCTCCCCTTTTCATACTGCTTTAACATGAGCACCTAGAAATTGCTACCATAAAATTTCCTGGTATTGAACTTAAAGCATCTGTTGCAGCTACCTTTTTTCCCCCACACCCCCCTCCTCCTTGTGATACTGTATTATTGTTGGTACACTGTAGATCTTACATGGATTTGGCCTCCAAGCTTTAAGCACGTTAAGAGGTTTCTGGATGTGTGTTATGACTTACAACACTGTGGCCACTTTTAGTGAAGCATCTCCTGCTGCCTCCGTGTGTACTGGCCCAGCCTCGAAGGCTGATGTGGTCCCTGGTGGTCCAGTGATCCCACTACTCTGTGTAGTTGTTGTGCAGCTTGCATGGCAGCGTTTCAAGAAGATGAGAGTTATTCCCTGGAGCAATAGCATGAAGTCTTTCACACCATGTGGCAGCTAGGATGCTTGTGCTACAAATTTATCCACAGTAACTGAGAGCTAGTCCCAGCGTGTAGAATGGCTGCAGTTAGCCTGATTTGGGAGGAAAAAGAGCCCTATTGTTGTGAGCCCTGCTGGGTCACATCCCCTGCTCTTAGGGACTAGAAAATGAGCCCAGGCTCTTTTTGGTTTGCTGGTTATGGGAGTAGCTTTGCTATCTTGCTGCCATGGTGATACATTCAGTGCGGGGAGGAACCTCCATCAAACAGTTTCTGCAAATACACTTGCAGTACTGCAAAAAACTGCATGAGACAAGGGTCATCTTAACAGGAGTCTGAAGCATCCTGGTGAAGAAATGGCATATAGCAGTGTCCCAGACCTGAATACCTACTTTTCTTTGGCACTTCTTAGCTTTTCTTTCCAGCAGTATGAGGCAATGAGGCAGTGTTTAACAATTTTCTCCGAAGTCCCACTATGCAGCCTTAGTTCTGGACACCCAGGTGAAGTAATTTACAACTCTTTTCAAAAGTTGCCATGATTCTACCTAGCAGCAGGAAAAAACCTTTCCACATGTTATTTATTTCATAAATAGGCTTTGTTTTGGCTGAAGAGCATTTTCTTATGATGCATTCTTGTAGGATTTTAGTTATTATATTAGAAATACAGATTTAAACATATATTTGAAATGCATAAAAGTGTCTAATATGCATTGTATTTAAAATATGCATATAACCTGAGCCACACATTCAGTGTTACTGTTAGATAAAAGGATACATTTGTCACTAAATTTCAGCTGAGTTTTTTCCTGTTTGCTGTGTTTTGGATTTTCACAGACTGAAATAAAATCTTTGTATCTGATTAGTTCTGAAATGAAAATGAGCATGTTTCTCCTGAGAAGTGCACTAGCTGGGAAGTTTTGGAAGTTTTTTTATGTAAAAAGAAGTTAGACCTTTTCTTTATTATGTATATGGGAAAATGTTCTTATTACTCTTAAACTTACTGCCTCTTAAACAAAATGTCAGGAACAATGGAAATACTGTGAAATTGGTTATCAGCTGCAAGCGTGATGTTGTTTCCTTTCCCTTACACTATTCATGCTTTCCCATGCACTTTCCCACTTTCCCATTCCTTTATGAGGCTTTTTCCTCTGTGTAACATTTTAATTCCAGGGCAGTAATGAAAATTAAGAAAATAACTGTGGCAACAAAAGTTAGATGTTGATATTTTATATATGTGTGTGGTCTTGTTTAAATTTACTTTAGCAGAAAAATGCACAGTATATTTGTTTGAACATTTGGTTTCAGAATAGAATATACTTTATGTTTATGCAACTATGTAAACTGCATGTCAAGAGACTGTCTTTAGGAGGTTTCACATTTATCTAGGGCACTACCAGGTGCATCTGATTTATTACTGCAGGATTTCATAAGGTAGTGCTATGCCAGGCTTTAATATTTAATCTGAGATGTGGAAGGCATTACGTGTCATACTGAGCAACAGTCTCCCATTGTTTCCTTGAATCCCATCTATCATCTGTGAATTTGTTTTCATTATATTATAAATACTGTGGGGCAAGGACTTGGCAAAGTGTCTGAGTGGCTGTGACAGTCATAGTGACAATGTCAAGTACTTTTTGCAGCAAAAAAAAGGACTTTGCTCTTCTTGCAATGACATGTTTTATTTCAGCCAAACACAACGAAACTTTTAAGTGCCATCCAAGTGTGCACTTTACCTGCGAGGCGCAATCAGAAAATACGTAGTTAATGTAGGAGTCATTATTTTAATGCATAATGCTTTCTTTGTGGTACAAACAGAAAGCAGTTTAAATTATGAATATTATTTGTGACATGAATTATTTAACAGTGTCTGAGAGATTTAAAATACATCTCAAGGTGATACATGAAGGACAGTTTTGAGAATGTTTTCATCCTGAGGTGTGTTTCATGTTGACAGCTATGGCAGTAAGGTGTTCAAAGAAATTTAGATCTTATTTACATAAGTTTTAGAGTCTCAAGTCATTGACTAGAATGTGCTCATGCCATTAAAACTTTTTTAATCTTAATCTCTTTCAGTCCCAGCAAAGATGCATTGTGATCTTTGCACTGGTATGCTGCTTTGCAATTCTGGTTGCACTGATATTTTCGGCAGTGGATATTATGGGAGAAGATGAGGATGGACTCTCAGAAAAGAACTGTCAAAATAACTGTCGGTAAGAGGTAACAAACAAAACTTCTCTTTTGGGGTGGAAAGGAACATATGTGTGTTATATAAGGGCATGAAGTAATTGCCATAGTCCTGTGGTATTGGGAAGAGCAGCTAACAGAGGAAGAAATGGTTTCTCATTTTGAATTTCTGGTTTGGGAGGTTAGTTTAACAAAATAAAACACACTTTTTCAAGTTATTTTTGGTGGCATGTTTTGAGCAAGACCCTTGTGTTAAATCAGTTATTTTGTAAGCCTGAGCCAAAGCCCATTAAGTTTCAGTAACTGACTACTGAGGTGGATCATATAGTTCCCAATTCTTTCATGTCTTTGTCTCATCAAGAGCACTTCTTTCTTTCTCCAGAAAGGTCACTGATGCCTCTTGACCTAAGATTGCTGTCCCTTCTATGTAGGGGGGGCTTTTCTATCTCCTGTTTGATGCATTCCCCTTATAGACGCAGTGGCTTACCTATGAACTGTGAAGGAAATTAGTGATATGATCAGAAAGATGAGTGTTGACAGTGTTGAATTAAGATTTGCCTCAGACACCTGCCGTGGTTGTGTATATCTTTTACTTTTGGTTCTGTTAGTTTTAAGTAGGTGATTAGATTTTTGGGCCTTTCATTTCCGGACTGTGAATCTCATTTTGCTGTTCCTCACTGTCAGCTTCCTCCATGAACCTATTCATTAGTGATGATCTGTGCTTTTCCTGGGTCATATTGTCCCAGGTCCTCTTCTGTCCACCAAGCTGAATTAAAAATAATTTGTAGACTTCATTCCCAGTTGTATTCTGTTTGGGTTCTTTTCAAGACTTCAGCTTTTATACAGAGCACCCTCTCTGATCCACCTTGTGAAAAAAACAGTTATTGTTAAATAACTTCTCAGAAATCCATTCTAATCTGATCATGGAATTGCTGGAGTGGGAGGGGGCCTCTGGGCATCCTCCAGGCCATGACCCTGCTCAGAACAGAGTCAGCTATAGCAGGTTGCTCAGGCTTGTGCATAGTCATGCTCTGGGTAGCTCCACAGATGGACTCCACAGCCTTTTTGGGCCCCCTGTTCCACTCTGTGCAGAACCTACTGAGCTACCAGTGGCTGGGTATGTAGTGGGTAGGAGGTAATTGACATTTGCATTTTAGAATAACTTAATGAAAGATTAATGTTTCTTTGAGCCTTTAATACTTATTTCTGCTATTCTTTGTTCATTTTGTGTGACAACTCTTTCGGGACAGTGCCTTTTTATGCTGCACCTGTCACACTGCAGACAGCACTATTTCAGAATCCAGAAAATTTGAATATGGTTTTTCAGTTGTAATGGGTTTTTATAATATTTTTTGCGTGCTGCTTAAAAAAAAAAAAAAAAACAACCCAAAACCAAGAGGATTCTTTAAATCTGTATCTCCTTTCAAATGGAATATACTTGCAGCATCAGGTAGCTTTGTCCTGAAACCAACTGTCTTTCTGGCACTTTTTCCCAGAATTGTTTTTAGATTGGTTTTGTTCACTTCATTGTACGCCTACAGGTCTGGGCAGCCTTCTGATCTCTTCTCTGAATTTTCTAGAGTTCAGCCAGCTTTCCTTTCCCCATCAAGGTCTTAGGTGTCTTTCACTGTGAGGTGTTGCCTTCCAAAATTTTTGAAGATACTGCATGTGTCACCTCTACACCCACTGTCTCCATGTGTGAATCTTTGACAGAACTAGGTCAGATGAGGGGAAAGTCTTTCTGCTCATTGGCTTCAATGTGCTGCACACGACTTCAACACACTCAGAAACTACTGCACCATGTTTCCTCTTAGTTGTATTAACTAATGGTTCCCATTTTGTTCTGGGTATCTGTGCCTAGCCAAGGAAGGACTTCACCTTCTTCACTTTGTATTCTTCAAAGGGAAGGAAAATCAGAGTAGAAATGATACACAGTATTATGAAAAACAGGGATATTATTTTTTTCATGTGAGAGATTAATTTCTTCTGTCTCTTTGTATGGGTTACAGCAGTCTGCCTCTCCAAAGAATACTTGCCTTTGCTTAGTGTTTTTTGTTGGTTCACACGTGTCAGACTTGTCCCCTCCTGGACTGTGTTAGAGGAGCCTGAGACTAAATTCAGCACTTTGACTTTAAACATAAGAGTCAATTAAACTGCTCTGCGTTTACAGGGATAAAAGTGAACTCAGACCCCAGGTCTATTTTAAGGTGCCTTTCACAGAGTGATTCAAGTGCGTGATCTAGCTGCTAATGCCTGGACCAGAAGGCACATAAATGCTGTGTGTATAAACTGCCTGAACCATTTCTAATAACAGTATCCAAGTGCTGGCAGCTGCTACCTGCTAACATTGAGTCCTTCTCTACATGATGAAACTGGGGTCCTTCATGTGTTAAATACATTGCAGACTTAACTGAAGTGTCACAAATCAATTGCTGCCAATGGCATATATTTAGTACTTGGGCTAAGCACTTTTAAAAAGTAAGACAAGAGTTACTGAATTCTTACATTTCTGCTGTGTGAGTACTTTCACTGACATTCAGAAAGAGGTGCTTACATTTGCAGGATGTGCTGAGACAGAATGGTAACAGATGATCCTTCTTTTTTTTCTTTTTTTGATGAAATGTTTGTCAAATATAAGTTTATATGTATGAGCCTAGCATTCTTTTTTTGATTTTAACTGATTGATTTTGTTAGGAATGTTGATGGGAAAGGATGCTGTTGATTTGAGAACTTTGCTGATGGTTTGTTAATGGCTCTTTTCTTTGGAAAATTTCATTTCTGTGTTTTTATTTTAAATGAAAATACACCTGACATAGAACCATGGTCTAGAAAAGTTCTCTGGCTAGAAAGTTTTGGAGCTTGTGTCAAAAAATAGGATTTTTAAGAGAGAGAAAGAGAACGTAAGAGGAGGACATTTTTAGAGTCTAGAGCTTTTTGTAGCCTGAGAGAGGAATCTTTGAGGTATGTTGCAAATGGTGTTTTCCAGTAAAGCTTACATCTCTCTTTGTTGTTGTGATTAGATTGTTCAGGAACACAAATGCAGCTTTTCTGATCTGCTTGTTGTAATTCAACATGAGCTTCCTCTTCTATAAACCATTCCTTAAACTCTTACTGCATGTGTTCCCAAAATGACCTTACTCTTTATTGATGTACTCATTTCTCCTGGGGGTTTGTAACAAAAATAAGTCAGGCAGTGGAAAATCAGGCTTTTTTGCATATCTTCTCTGATTGCTGGAGGGATTGATGGTACCCATCCTATTAAAAGGAATGTCAACTGATTAAAATTAAAGGAATAAAAAAGTAGCAATGACTGTGAAAAGTTGAGGCTTTGCAGTTTGTGCTCGGTATGTGATGGAAATAATTCTCTTGAGACATCCACAGTAATGTTGTTAGGCAGCCCTGATGGATGGGACTGGTTAAGAGGATATGCTTAGCAGTCTGGGAATTTTGCCTGTTTTGCTGTGGGTCCATTAGACACTGAATCTATAAAATTAGATTATTGTAATTTGAAAATAGTACATTTTAATGGCTGATCTATTGTGAATAAATCTTGGCTAGCCTCTCATATAACGTCAGTTAAGACTTACTTGACTTTTTTGGAATTGACTGATAAACTCTAAAAATGGCGATTTGGGAAACAGAAGAAATTACAACTATTAAGAGATTGTCTCTGCTGTCCAAACTATTTGAACCAAGGTCATTTTGATTTATTAACAGAGACTTGAGCTGTTCAAGGCTCAACTTGAGCCTTTTCTCCTGCTTGTTGGTGCCGATAGTCATGCTAGGGTTCCTACAGAGTTTGCACATGCCCTTAATTATCCTTGTCTCACTGGCTTTCCAATATCCGTTGGAGCAGTGGTAGCAGCTGGCATAGCTCCTACCTCTGGCTGTGGGTTTGGCCCTATCTCTTCAGAGGGACTACAGAACAAGGTGGAAGGGGAAGCAATGGTAGCTACTTTCCATGCTTCCCAAGCTAAAACTAAAACTGTTGTCATGATAATTTTTTTTTTCACTATTGCCTTTCTCTGATAATAATTGGAAGGATTTTCTTGCTTTCTGCTTGTGTGCGTTTTCAAGGCAGATTCTGTCTTGCATTCTGTTCCAGTGGTGCTGTTTTGATCATTTCTCTTCTCCTCAGAGTCATATATAATGAAGGCACTTGTTCTCTTGTGTTTGGATTTGCATTGGAGGAATTTGCTGTTCTGTATGACAGGAGCAGCAAAGCCTATCTAGTTCACTTCCTGATTCTAGGGAGGCTTTGACCAGTTCTGTCCTATAACAAGTAGGTGATGATGCCTGAATAGTGCTTGTGATTTCTTTAGATATTGTTTGGATTGTTTTGGATAAGGGTTTGTATCCTCGAGAGGAGCTGAACCTTCCTGTTGACATGCAAAGCTTTAAGAATTCAACAGTACCCTGCAACACTGAGTTTCAAAGATTACATCTAGTTGTATACAATAATTATTTATATTGAACAATTATTGTGTGTTGCACGCATTGCTTTCAATTTCATTAGATGGTTATTCTCTGGTTGTGAAAGAGGGCCCACAATTGATTTTTTCTATTGCTTTATAAATTTTTCTTTCAATTACTCTGCTATTTTACTAAGTAGGGTTTTGCAGCACTGTTAAATAAGCATACTGCAGCACATGCTTACATTCATTTACCTTGGAAGTGCTTTGCCCCTGGCTTATTGTGGAGGAGATTTTCTCTGTGCTGCGTGGGTTCTGAACATAGCAAGGTTTATATTGACTGGTTTCTATTTAATAAACAAACGATGACAAGCATAATAGTTAAATGTCTAAACAGAACAAGATGCTCAGATTTTGAAAACAAGCCTGTTAAAGAGCAACTGAAGATTTCTATTTACAAAACAACTATTCCACTTGGCATAAAAATGCTTTCTGTCAAGATGATGGACTAGAAGATCAAGTCTACTCTCAGTCAGTTTGCAGACAGCACCAATTTGAGCAGGAGTGTTGATCTTCTGGAGGGTATGAAGGCTCTGCAGAGGAATCTGGAAAGACTGGATTGATGGGCCAAGGTCAAAGGTATGCAGTTCACTAAGGCAAAGTTCTGGGTCCTACACTTGGGTCACAACAACCCCCTGCAGAGGCCAGGGACAGAGTGGCTGGAGAGCTGCCCAGCGGGAAAGGACCCGGGAGTGCTGGCTGACAGCGACTGAACGTGAGCCAGCGTCTGCCCAGGGGGCCAAGGAGGCCCATGGCATGCTGGCCTGTACCAGCAATAGCGTGGCCAGCAGGGCCAGNGTATGCAGTTCACTAAGGCAAAGTCTGGGTCCTACACTTGGGTCACAGCAACCCCCTGCAGAGGCCAGGGGCAGAGTGGCTGGAGAGCTGCCCAGTGGGAAAGGACCTGGGAGTGCTGGCTGACAGCGACTGAACGTGAGCCAGCGTCTGCCCAGGGGGCCAAGGAGGCCGATGGCATCCTGGCCTGTACCAGCAATAGCGTGGCCAGCAGGGCCAGGGCAGGGATTGTCCCCCTGTACTCAGCACTGGCGAGGCCTCACCTTGAATCCTGTGTCCAGTTCTGGGCCCCTCACTGCAGGAAAGACATTGAGGGGCTGGAGCGTGTCCAAAAAGGGCAACGGAGCTGGTGAAGGGTCTGGAGCACAAGTCCTATGGAATGGTCCTAAGGAATGGCTGGGGGAGCTGGGGTTGCTTGAGAAAAGGAGGCTCAGGGCTGACTTTATTGCTCTCTTCAACCACCTTAAACAGGTGTAGCCAGGCAGGGGTCAGTCTCTTCTCCTGCATGGTAAGTGACAAAGGAAATGGCTTCAGGTTGTGCCAGGGGAGGTTCAGGTGGGATATTAGAAAAAATTTCTTCACTGAAAGGGTTATGAAGCATTGAAACAAGTTGCTCAGGAAGTGGTAGAATCACCACCCCTGGAGGGATCTAAAAGATAAATAGATATGGGGCTCAGGGTCGTGGTTCAGTGGTGAACAGGGTGGTGCTGGGTTAATGGTTGGACTTGGTGATCTTAAGATCTTTTCCAACCTTAACAATTATAGGGTGACTGTTTTCCTCTTGGTTTTGTGTGATGTAGAGAACGAGCTATAAAACTTCCTAATTTTTCAGATGATCTCTACTTGCAGTCAGTTTTATTTTTGCATCAAAAGAAGGAATACACTTTGAATTGAAGTTTCTTGGCTGGACACTCCAAAGACCTGGTGTGCATCCTGCAAGTCCATTCAACATCCGAAGCCAGGGAGGGAAATCACGAATACAACCAACTTTCACAAGAAGAAATTCTACCTATACTACCTTTTATTTTTCATTTTTCAAAATGTATTTCAATGGAAAAGATAGTGTATTAACAGTACAGTACTGATACAGTTCCTCAGTACCTGTACAGAGTACAATTTTTTTCCTTTGTTTTGGCACAAAATAAAAAAAAAAGGATAATTTTTCTTTTGTTTTGCATTTACTTTCAGCTATAAAGAGTGTCTTCCCAAATTAAAAAATGAGTGACAAAACTCATGATCTGTTTAGATCTTGTTTCTGTCTGCATTACTCCCAGTAGCTAGTTCATTGTTAATTACATTGTATCAAGGAGTTCTGGGCTTCCTCTCATTTTGTTCAAACACACAAACCTACTCTTTTTCCTACTCTTTGTTCCATTAAATCTAATTATTTTCTGTGGAGTTTAGGACAGAGGGCTTTAAAGCCTCCTTAAGGCAGTTTTTCCTGTCCTGATACTTGTTATTTAGGATGTAAGACAGAGATGAACATATTTTGTGTTCTTGGAAGTTACCTTTTTAAGTATGTGTTTATTTCTCCTTTTATGACTTAGAATTTATGAACTGAAATCAGAGAAAATGTTCCAAGCTAATAGAAATCAAATTCCAGTTACTTTAAGGTTCCTAGGTAATGCAGGTGGGATAAAGGAGCAATTCATGTGTTAGAGTATCCTTTCTCATGTGTAGGTTGCTGGAGCTTCCCTATGATTAGATCTTTTTCTTTTTTCTTTTTTTTCTCCCTTTCTCCCTTCTCAGCTTAATTTGTTCTTTTCTCTTTTCACCTTAATGTCTTCAGAAGACAGAAATGACTTCATCCAAGCAGAACTCAAAAGATTTCTGAGGTCATTTTCTATACCAGATTGTAAGGCTATACTAAAGAGAGTTATTAAATCTAAAATTGCTGGTCATTCTCATGATCTTGAAAACTGATTTGTGACATTTCAGAGAGGTTTTTGTTCTCCCTGGTGAGAATAGCCACCCAGCATAATAATGCTCCCTGATAAATTGTTCTTCCTTTTGCTTGTGGGAAAAGCATTAAAAGCAGCTAAAAATTGTAGCAGAATCTGTCTGAATTCATGCTCCGTTTCAGGGTGACTTGTTCATTCAGCCAGAGCTGACTTTGCATCAGATCCTAGCAAGCACCTGTTCCAGTGACACCATTTATTTTTAATTGCTTCTCCACCCTCAGAGCAGTATATGAAAAAGATACTTATTATCCTGTCAGATTACATTAGATGTATTGAGTTCTGCGTCTAATCCTAGGACAGCACTGTGAGTGTCCTCTGGGCTGGCATGATTTGATACTCCTGAGGAGTGCGGGTGTACCGTGCCCGATGATTTCTGTGACCTGCTGAATAGGTGGCTGAGCCTGCCTTTCCGAGCGCCCGGGCAGTGCTGCGCGTAAGAGGCAGCAGGGGTGGTCCCTGCTGAAGCCTGAAGGGTTGTGCAGAGCTGCTGGCCCTGGTGGGCTTGAGCTGACTCTCCTGCTCAGCCACGTGCAGCTCACTTTGCCGTGGTGGCTCTCAGGTTGCCCCCCAAGGGCAGCAGCTCTTGGCGCTAATGCCCTGCTGGGAGGCGTGAGGGAGAGCTGGTGGTTGAGGTTTGTTAGGAGGGTTTTTTCCAGATGCTCTTTACATGTACATATGAAGACATATTTTGGTGAAGTGTTTGGGGTTTTTCTTTGTTATTCTGAGGATTTTCTTCCTGGTTTATTTTCCTCTTAATGCGTGGGTGAAATTCAGGTGAAGCCAGAGTCACCTCTCTATGGTCTCCATATGTCCACCTCTCTCTGGTTAGTCAGAGCATCACTGTGAGTAACGCTTCACACAAATTACTCACACGTGTTGGGCAAGGTGTCAGCGACCTGCGTTAGTCAGGAAAGGGTGAGTTGGCTTCCTTTATTCAATTTACCCACATCCAATTGCCTTGACCAAGGGTAAAAAAAGGCACAAGAGAAATGTTTCGTTAGCATTAGTATTTTTTCATTTTATGTTTTAGGGTTTTTTTCCCATAATTAATTTGCTTCCTGTTAACCAGACCGTAAAACAACAAAAAAAATAATGCGCAAATACCAGCCTTGGCATGTGCCAGATGCAAATCTGTCATTTATTCTCTATTTAATGACCAGTCCTTTCCAAATAAGATTATTTCAAAATTATTGTACAGCTCAAAGAGAGTTTTTATGACTGACAGCATCATAATTTGGTAGGTTTAAAGCTGATTTCTTCACATACTAAGTGTTGAAATGGCTCTTCTAAGAACCATCAGTGATTTGCATGCCTTCTGATATGAGGGGGAGGATTCATCTTGTCTCAGACTAAACTTTTGATGGATATTTAATGGCACATTGGAAGTGTTGGCTTTGACTTTTTACTGTTTTTCTAGATCTGCTTGGAACTCTTGGAATAAATATGTTACACTCATACATATGACCACAGATGATATCTGATATCTTCTGTCAGTTTGGCAGGTATATAGTTAATTGATTTTCACTGATTTATCAAAATAGTTCTTTAAAAAAACTGATGGGAAAATGAAGTGATTTAAAAAAGTTTTTCTTTGTTGTTATTTATGAAATAGCTCCTCAAGTCAGCTTGGCTTGAATAATTTTTAGAATTCTTCTGCTGGCTGAGTATTGGAGAAAAATGCACTTTTACCAGTAGTTTAGCAAAATATGAATATGCATAAGCTTCATAACTGATCATGACACTTCAAGGCAAGAATGAATGTGTCACCAGCATGAGGCAGGCAGCTGTGATTTGGATTTTGTTCAAACACTGTCAGAAACTCTAGTCCTTTCTTCAGCCAGTTTTGGGTCACTTGTATCAGCTTGGCAGTGCATGTTTTACAGGTCATTGCAGATGCTGGTGGAGAGTAGGGTTCAGTAAATGCCTTAGAGGATACTTGGGGTGACATATTTGGGGCAAAGGAGGCTGAAGTGCTGGACTAGTGGAAGTGTCTCCTCAAAGATGCAGCCAGCACCACTGGGGGACCGTGACAGACTCCAAGAGCTGCCCCTTCTGGTGTGTTTCATAGATGCACGTGAGCCACCTCAAAAATATCCCTATACACCTTCCAGTTTTGGGCCGAGACAGGCTGCCAAAACTGGACCCAGTACATTGCTACAGCAGCTTTGGGGAATGGTGTGGGAAAGCAGTAGAGATGTAACCTCTGTGTGACATCAGGCAAACTGTTCTTTTCCCTAGTGACTCATCTGTTCGCATGTGAAAAGACTTCTTCTGGTCTGACTGGAGAGGAGAAAACAGTGAATTTTTCAGTTTGCTCTTGAGAAGAGTCACACAAATACCTAAAATGGGCAGCAAAGTGATTCTATGTCAGAGGTACTGCTCTGACCATGTTCACAGGGTAGAATTTCCAGATAGAAATGTACTTGTAATATTTGAGGGAGGTTTTATGTTTTCAGGTGTTTTCTGAGAGTCAGGATTTTGCTATTAAAATGTATTCCATTGGGTAAATACCAATAATTCAGTTAATGCTTTCTACTGAGACCTAGAAAGGTGTTTTTTTGGGTTTTTAAAAATTCTGTGGTGTTCTTTATCAGGCTATATAGTTTGTGTGTGTTAGGGGAAGAACTTCCTGACTTTCTTCATCTTGGCGAGAAACGTACCCATCAGTTTTCCGTCCCCCTTCCCCCCCCACCCCCGATTTTAACTTGGATGCAGCAAGTTTTAAAGATGCAATTTTAATCAGATGCAATTCTGGAGCGACCTAACTTAATTACCATAAAAAGCCAACCAACCAAACCCCATAAACCAAAACCAAAATTAAACAAACAACAACAGAACAGGAATACAAATGGATACCACATAAAACCATCTGACTGTAGTTAAACCTTAGTACTCCTAGGGTATCCTGGAACATTTCCATAGACTCTTGCCTCTGTAATTTGAGTGCTGGCAATGTCCTTTGGGAATGGATACTTTGAGTACTTTATTCTTTTCATCTGTGGATTTTTATTACTGTTCCTACCTTGACTATATCTGCTGAATTTGCAGTGCTGATTTCAAATAGTTGCTGACTAAAGTTTTTACCTTCAATTTTCCTTCGGTTGTTTTGCAAAGCACTTTTGTTTGTTCTTGCTGGGCAGGAAGGGCATTCATTAAGTTTAGGGTATTGCTGGATTGTGTAAATGCCAACATCATAGAATATAATTTAATTTCTATTCTGGATGAGAGAGCTCTTACTTAGAAGATTCTCGTTCAATTACTGTTAACACCATAAAATCATGCTTATTTATGAGGAAAAATAATATTTTCCTTGGTTCTTGATTGGTTTCTATGACCATAAGCTAAGATATTTATCCATTCCAAGTCATACCAAGACAATCAGGGCCTTTTAGAAAGATGCATGGGCCAAGAGAAAAATAGTAGCAATAAAATTCCCACTTCTTGTGTATTGATATGTGATTATTCAGTACAAATTAATGTTGCTCTTTACAGTTACAAAGTGTCCATATGAGAAGAGTAAGGGTTGTATGGAAGGAAATGAAAAGACACATAAATTTTGTTATTTAAAAAAAAAAAAAGGAAGGTCTAGTAGTCGTGGTAATTATTTGCCATATTCAAGCCTTATAAAAAGGTTTAATGTGAACATAGTCACAAACTGAATGTAGAAATAAAATAAGAACATCTGGTTAACTAATTAATGTATATGACGGGGGCTATTTATACAGTATTTGTTGTTCTTCTGAGAGGCTTTTTAAAGTTGTTCTGTTAGGATATTTTAGTGTGTTTTACAGATGGGTGAACAGTGAATGGGTTGCTGCTCAGAAGAGCTAAATAGACGTAACAGCAGATGAGAGGGGCTTGTGTGGCTTTGTACAGGACTGACTAAGTACCTCAGCTCTTGAATTTTACATAATTTGAAAGTCATGATAACGGTATTTACTCACGACTTAAACATGGTACAAACAAAGGAAAGAGGCTGAGATGCTTTTCAGTGGCTAAACAGGTACAAGTGAGCACTTACTGTTGTGCTGGGAAGTCTCAGCTCCCGATTCCTGACTGATGGATATGCAGGGTGTTCCCTGAAGCGTGCAGCTGGATTTCCGTAGGCATGACAGGGGCAAGAATGGCTTCACCTACGGATGGCAGCATTGCTGTCCTCACCTCTGTTAGGAAGGAAAGTGCCTGCCATGGGCTGGGGGCAGAGCTTCTCCAGCTGCCATTTAGCTGCATTGCCTGGAGTCACTGTCAGGAAACAGGCACTTAATCTGGGGCAAACTGTTGTATGTTACTGTATTTGGAAGATCTAATAACATTTATAGATAATGAATTTTGAAAACACCAGCTCAGAATTAAGAGTGTATAAACAAATAAGATGTTGAGAAAACAAACTCAGTAGTATGAGGGCGTTTTTTGTGTATAAATTGAGAATATATTAGGACTGTGGCATGAAACTGCAATGAAGATATTCAGAAAAACAGAAATAAAAACTAGCCCAGCCTTTCCATATTCCTGGTAAGGGGTCAGAAATCTAATGGGAAAAAAGTGATTAAATAAAATAAAAATTGGCTGCTCCTTCTCCAAACTAAGGAGAAAGTGGGAGGGGTGAAATAGTGCATTTGGTAACTAAAATTGGGGTTTAAAAAAAGTTTCTCTTCTGATGGTGTCCTTGTCCTTTCATGTCTAGAGATTAAGCATGAACTTTTGAAAGATGGAGACAACTCAATTGTGTGCGTTTTTTGATAAGCATATCCTGGAGATCTTCAATTACAGTATGGTAGTGAACAGAGAAAACGAAATGATGTAGTGCCTCTTGGTTAATGGTACATATGGCATTCTAGATAATAAACAGCAATGGCAGATAAATTTCTTTTTCTAAATTCAACAGAATTGGGTCACTGTTTCTTTTCTTTTTTTTTAGAAGTTTTGCAAAATGTACCTTATCTTTCTTCATTTCAATTCACCTCAGATCCTCAGGATCCTCGTGTTTTTGTAGTTTACCCTTCAATGTAGCACCTAGCTGTCTATGATGTGATAATGTGAGCTACAGATTGCTTTTTACAAGGGGGAGGTTTTAATATTTTTTTAAGTGCTGAGTGATGTAACACCTTGATGTTACGAAAACAACAGAGGCGCTGTGGCTGTCGCATAGGCGGGATACTGGCAAGCCTTAATGCAGGGAATGCCATTCCTCTCATTAACATCGAAGCTGAGAAGCAAGCTAGATTTCAAGAACTTTTATGTGAGTGTGGATGTTTTGAATAATGAATGGTGGTGTGTTAAATTGTTAATACTTTATCTACAAACCCTGACTTGAAGTAGTTCATGTTACTGCTTGTGTGTACTTCATTTTCTCGTGGCTTACACTCTGATTAAATTTTGTCATGCAATAAAGATGTTTCCTCATTGCTTTCTTACTTTTTGCACTTTTTAAAAAAATTCCCTTCCCCTTGACAGACATCTATAACTCGTTTTCCTTCTTTCTTTACCTTGTCATTTGGGTTTGGCTGTGTGAGATTCTGACGGTGTGCTTGCCCTTCCCTTGGGCTTTTCATTACAGGCCTCTTTGTGGTCTTTCCCTATACCCCCGTGGTTTAGAAAGGGGTATAAACTCCATTCCTTGGAACGTTTTCAGACTCCCTCCCACACACATGCGTGTTCCCTGCCTAGATGAGCTATCTTGAGTCTATATTTGGAGACTGAGAGTGTCTGGAGGATAAATCTGTGTTGGCCACAGTGCTGCAAATATCAAACGAATTCACAGTTTTAAGTATTAGGTTAAGACAAGAATTTGGCTAATTAGTTTTGGCATAATTGTTAGAAGACTGTGTCATAAGGTAGTTAATCCAGTCAATGGGTTTATGTGATGCCAGTTTTATTAGACTTGAAATCAAACTATATCAGCTCTTCTACTCCTGAGAAGGATTATATTTTGTGACAGCAATTAGTAGGCTTTAATAAGGTGTACTGACTGAAACAAGACAGACTCTTCTTGGGTTGGCCAAGGGATGTCTTTTGGGGGGAAATATATAGCATTAGTGTTTAACCAAGAGACACTGTGGAGAAGAAGTGCTATTCTGCTTTTAGCAGAGGAAAGTATGTTTAACCCCTTACTTGGACTTGGATTCCTGAACTTAATTCATGCTTTGAAACCGGGCATCCAGATGCTGAATGACTCCCCTGCGGAATGGCAGCTCCTGGTACTGCAATCCTCTTCTGCCAGCCACCTCAGCGTGGAGCTCTTCCAGAGACACTCCATGTGCTGATTGGTTCCTGGCGTTGCTGCTACCTCTCACTCTGCCCCTCACTCATACATTTAAGTAATGTCCTTTGAAGAAGCACCTCTAGGTCGGCCACACTGCTGTCCCCACCCCCAGGAGACACTTGGGACCCTGTGGTTCTCTGATTCTGCTCTTGCTTGCAGTAGTTACTGTGATCTGTGACTAAAACCGCATATACTAGATATAACTTACGAGAGTTAAAGTTGCAATTGGCTATGCTTTTGTTCCTTGATGAGTTCTTACAGAAAGCTGCTTATTTTGTTAAGATCAAGCGAAAAAAAAAGTGAAGATTTTAACGTTCCTTGCTACACAGAGCCCATGGATCAGGAAGGGCCTTTGTTTTGGTATGCTCATTGGAACTGAAAGGTGCTGTTTGAATTTTCTGTGGAGTGTGAAGACTGGTCAGGTCAGCTGGTTTCTCCTGCCTCAGCACCCTCAGGCACTTGTCTCTCAGCAGTCTGCCGTAAGAATCCGCTGACCAGCTCTCAATTCTCCCCACAGCTGCAAAACCCATTAAAATGCTGTAGTGCTGACAGGCAGAAATGCTGTAAAAATGCAAATTTTCTTGTGCTGAAGGGCAAGATGCCAAGAAATGCTTTTCAAAATGTTTCACTGCTGCATAAGGATTTAGGGGAGTTGATACAGCTGGAATGCTAAGTTTTAAGCGATGGGAGAGAAGCTTTTACCATCAGTTAGTTCACTAATATTTTGATTCTTCAGTCACCTGAGGGCTTGGTGCAAAGGATTTGCTTTATGTCCTTTTTTTTTTTTAGTTTTAGTTCTAAACAGAAAATACTGGGCTAAAAGGTGATGTTCTGCTCTGCTGGTGCACAAAGGAAGGACTGCTTCCTAGGCTCAAAAATGGCACTGAGGTCACCTGCCTACATGCAATACTTAGAAGTTGTATAGAAAAGCCCAGGATAGAAGGGTCAGCTTTGTTTCAGTAGATATTTTAACTACTTGTACCCATTGATGCTCTGTAGAGCAGCAGCCAAGTCAAATGCAGAGTGGTGCCCATGACTCGGTCAGTAGAGTACTGAGCCAAAGAGATTGTTTTGGTTTTTCTTTAAAAGCAAGATGATTTAACTAAAATAATTACGTCTTCTGTTGCAAAAGAAAGTGGTGGTGAGTGCTTTGTCCAGATTTTAGAAAGGGCAGTGACATAATCAGAAAATTTTAAAATTCTTTTTCCTTCATCTCTCCTGTGAGATAATATAATAGCTGTGTATCAGTTGATATTCAAGACTGTTTCGAAGGATGTTATTTTCTTCCCTTAACCACAGTTTAAAAAAAAGGAGGAGTTGATTGTATTTCTGCTTTTCCCACTGTAGTAATGTGCTTTCTATTGAAACAGTACAATGATTTCCTCCTCTGCTAGTCCTCCTTTGCCCTGTGTGAGCTGTTCAAGCATAGTGTGCATGATAAATTTTCTCTGAGGTGCAGTCACCTGCATTGATGTGCTGTATTTGTGTTGCTGTATTTCATCTTAGCTCTCAGTTTTACATCAGATGATGCATAATAAGGACAGGTAGGATTTGGAAAGGGCTGCTTTGCAGTTCAGCAAATTACTTTCGCTGAAGATTGTCACCACCTTCAGAGCGCTTTACTCAACTGTAAATAATAAGCCAAAATAATGTCTTTTCTGTGTACTTTCTTATAACACTACTGCGGTGCATACTGAGTGTTTCATGAGCATTTCTTGATTCAGCAATATCAAGAAACAGGAGCTCTTTGTAGTAAAGTTTCTGTAGTGATCTCAACAGTACACAAATATGGAATTAATGCATATACTTCAGTATTGTTTAATTTTAGTCTGAGTAGTCAGGGAAGAGGCATGCAAGATTCTGACAAGTTACTCAGAAAAATCTGGGTCACACAGAGTTGTCTGCAGTGTTCAGTCCACAGTGTGGAAGTCCCAGTGAGAAGAACAAAATATAAAGAAGGCTGAAAAAATTGTACCCTCCCACGGGGGAATGAAACTAAAAAATGTTAAATGTGGGATGTTTAACACTGTTGGAGAAGCTCAATGCTGTTGGCACAAACATACCCTGGAGGTGTGCACTAATTACAAAAGAGTAGATTAGCTTTTTTGGATCTCAGCAACCACAGACTTGCTTCTTTTTTTTGTAATCCTTTGGTCATCAAAGACCTATCAGCTGGATAATCTGTTGCTGTACCAAACTTGCTTATGCGTAAGATTATCTGAGAAACCATATTGCAAGATAGAGGAGTTATCAGTGGGCCTGACGGCAGTTTAGTTAGCTGTGTTACAGTGTTAAAGTTGTATGCATTATCTTCACTGCCACCCGGTATATTTGTGGAGTATTTGTGTATTATAATGAAAAACCCATTTTTCTAAGTTTTCCCTACTTATATTGACCCAGTATGCTATTAGATAGATAAAACATGTGTAGCAACTATAAGAAAGAGTTAGTTGTAGATTCTTTATAGAAAACTTGGGTTTTAGTTGTTTCTATGATGTCTTTCATCTGGAAGTAAACTGGAACCGCTGTGTCCAGAGCCTTAACTCACAAATTCTGACTTTACTGTTTTTAATTATAACCAAGATGAGTTTATTTGAAAAATCTACTAAAGATAATAAAAGTATTTAATCAAATTCATAGACTTACCTACGAGCAACAAATGGTTTGCTTTTAATTTCTTTGGGAGGCACACAGGTGCAGTGTTTAAACAGTAACAAAAATCAGAGAGTAAACATCCATTTTCTAAATGCTACCTTTTATTTGGAACTAACTTATTTCAAATGAGAAGTAAATTGTCTTCATAACAGTCTTTTTTGTTGTTGTTGCATCTTCTCTTTTCCTCTCCTTTGCTCTCCAGATCCAGCAATCCATCATGATGATGGTATGTACCTTTTTTTCCCCTTCTTCCAGGTTTCAGGTAATTCAATTCTTTGAACTCATACTGTTGCTAATAATGTGACAATGAAGAGGGACATTTGTTTGACATATTCAAGCTTAATGGACTTCCTGTATGTCTCACCATCTATCGAGGCAGGAATGCTGATTGGCCTTTTACTAATAATGACTCTAATGTGGGATACGCTTCCTACACATAAGTGACGAGTTAGGAATACAGAATAGCTGGAGTTAGAGTGGCAAAACAACTAACCTTTGGTTATTGTTCCTCAGTACTCAGTAAATATTCTCTGTTAAGTTTTGTTCAAGGTCAAAAGCAGCGGCAAAGCATTGAGCTCTCCTATTCATGTCTCTTTTTTTTAATGAGGTGTGTTGTAAATATTGTTCTATAGTTTAGTGCCAATGTTTTAGAAAGCCAGTACTAAAAGGTCATTACATTGCATGCACAGTGGCCAGCCTTGAAATTGTGCAGAATACCTGATTGCATGAAATGTGGCTAAATTAAAATTACCCATCTCTGTATCAGAAAGAGGAAAAGATAAAGAAAGGATCTTTGCTTATTTTCTGAGGAACACATTCCCAGCATGGTTTTTTTACTATTATAATTAGTTAAAAATCCAAGAAAGCTCTTTTCTGTTGGGTCAGCAGCTTCAAGTTAACCATTCTAAAGGCAAAGCACACCTCACCTCACTCTGGCTTGGTGTGAGTTGAACCCATACTGGTATTGGATGAAAGTACTTAGGATAGTAATCAATGGGAGAGAGCATGGAAATGGAGTGACTGAATTCTCTATCACACTGCTAATGAAGCAATCATGGTTGTTTATGTGCCTCTTGAGCCTTTAAATTTTCCTGCCAGGCATTTTGCTTCTTTGGGAAACTGTGGTCACCTCTTTCCTAAAGCACTCACAGCTCCCGTCCGTCGGATGTCACAGGTAGGAAGGGAGCGTGGCTGTAGTCAGGAAAGTGCGCTGTGGTCACTGCTTGCACCAGCAACGAGTTGGGGCAGCTTGTCTCCATCTGCACCCTCTGGGTGCTTATTTCTTGTCTCTGAGTCTCTCTGATGGAGTATTGCTAATTATCTGAGTCTGGAATTATCATGTTTGAATGCAGGAACTACCGAGTTGGAAGTTGAAAATACTGCTGCAAGTCTGTACTGGAGTAAAGAGTTTCTGCTTGGTCTCTCATTTGAAGAGAGAGTCTGCATCACAAACTACTTCCAAATTAGTCTAAGACGCCTGTGTAACCAAGTGTTTTGTTTGAAGAGTTAACACGTTAAATTTACTTCTTTTCTTCACCCAAATTTAACTACTTTTAAATACTTAGCTGCTGCTTTTTTTGGTTTTTTTAATAATACAAGAGTGAAATGAACATTTTTAGTAATGGCATTTTTCTCATTAAGAGCAAAATTCATATGATTTATTTAATATGCAAAGCATTTGTAGTGAATTCAAGACTACTTGGAAGTCTATGGCACTAAAGTAGTACACCAATAACACAAATTTTCCTATTTCATTAACCATTCAGTGGGTTTTTAAAAAACAGATCCCATTTCAAGTGAAAAAGAACCAATTTGAGATGGTAAAATAGAAAGCATTTTCAAGCTGCTGAAACTTTACTCTGCATTTGAAGACAACAGTGGGAAAAGTGATTTTCACTACAGATGCCATTATTTTGTGTATGACTACTAACTAGAAGCAAAAAGCTTCTGCTAATGCTTAGTATCTTGCTGAAAAATTGCAGTAATTTTCTTCTATTCGTGTGTGTTCATTCATGATTTTGTTGCTTCTTGTACCACAATAAAGTCCAAATTCCAGGTAGTTAATAATTCAACTATTCAGTTCTTGGGGTTTGTACAAGAAGGTGCTTTATGTATGTGGTTTCTGGATTTGGGGCCTTGATAGTTTTTGGTGGAATAGTTGACATCTTCTACCTACAACAATTTTTTTTTTAATTATTTCCTTATGGAGTGCTTGGGCACTGAAAAACCCTAGGTCAGTCAACCAAGTGCAG
Source organism: Gymnorhina tibicen (assembly GCA_013399875.1). NCBI lineage: Eukaryota > Metazoa > Chordata > Aves > Passeriformes > Artamidae > Gymnorhina > Gymnorhina tibicen. Next base: position 804,678 of record VXAZ01005446.1, on the reverse strand, counting down.
CCCAATATAGTCTTGATGTCTCACCAACTCAGAATTAAACTATGTGAAAGCTGATAAGAGGTCCCCATTTTAATTTGTACAGGGCTTGTTGTTTTGAGGGGTGGTACATGGGGGGGATGTTCAGCATAGATTATTCTGTCAGCAAAGCTTCTTAGTTCTTTTTGTAGTTGATGGAGGCTTTTCAGTTGGTTTGGTTTTTTACAGCGAACAAGTATTGTTCTAATCCTCATTTTAGTTGCTTCTTGTCTTTTAGTTATTTGACTTACAGGAGAAAGCTTGCAATGGCAGAACGTGTTTGATTTTCATACTGTCCCACCCTCATGGGACAGTCTGTTTATGTGCTGAGGAGGAGACAACAATGCATATTTTTGGCTTTCATATGCTTTGAAGTGGAAGTAATTTCTTTTTCATGAGATCATACTGTTATGGCTCACTGATACACTTCATAGCTACAGTATAATTATAAGTTATGTGGCTATTGCTTCTTGGTTTTAGTAGCTGAAATGACAAAATATAATAATGAGTAAATTTTTCATGTTCCCATATTTTAACAAAGATGGATTTACATTTAGCAATGTGATTCTCATGAATTCCAGTTCAGACACTCTAGGGCTGAAAACTTGGCTAAAACTTCCCTCTTGCAAGTTACGTTGTTATTTTAATTAACTAACATATTACTTCTTTCACCAAAGCTCTTGAAATTACACTTGCAGTGCAGTTATTAAATACAGAATTAAAGTTCAGCAATAATGAAGGAGATAAGGAAGAACTGTCTAGAAGATATATAGAGTTCATAAATGTAAAATAGTATTATGAACTTTAGTTGATACTGAAAACTACTATTCCATACTGGGAGCAGGGGAATAATACATTAAAATGTAAAAACAAAATAAATTTTAAAAACCAAACCAAAACACTTTATAATTTTTTTCATTTAATTTTAATTTGCCACAAACGCTGCACCTGAGTTCTGTTACTTAATTTCTTCTTGACTGAATGTAATACATTTTTTAAAAATTCAAATAATAACTTATAATCTTTGGAATTAATTTGATTAAATGATATAAAATCCTTTGTTAGCTTCATGCATTAGTCCTACAGAAAATCTTGCTAAGCATGCTGCATTTTCTCTGCATCAAAGACTAAAATTATTGAGACTTCTTTTAATAGTGGCAAACTAGTAATGAACTAGCCAAATTATTGGCTAGAACGAGCAAAATTATTTTTAAATTGTCTCTAAGCTATTTTATTCTGCTTATTCTGAGGTTGTGTAGTATCATGTTATACTTTCAAGTTTTATGTTTGATACAACACAAGTGTGTTGTTCCTTTTTGGGGTATCATTATGGGTTTATTTATTGGAATCTGAGCAAGTTTAGGCATGTTCAGTGTCTGTGGCAAGCTGTGCCAATCCTGTGGCTGTCAGGCAGTTGTTTCTAGAAGACACAACATCACTTTCACGTTACTGAAGAGCATCTCTATTTTTTTTCCTGGAGTCTATTTGCTACTGAAAGAGTACCGTATTTTTTTACGCATTTTTCAGACAAAATGTGCCCCACTGTATCACGCTGTTCACAGTGCTGCTATCTTGAGTCTACATCTCATATTTCTCTGCTTTCAGCTTGTTTACACTGACACTGCAGAGAGGACAGTAACAGGAATAAGCCAAATCCATTTCCAAGTTTCAATACCTAAAAAGTCTGTCCTAAACTTGAAAGCTTGAATGTACCATGGCAATTGGGAGTGCACCTCTGGCTTCTTATGCATTGCTCACTTGTCTTCTGCCTGCGGCAGAAGTTGTGGGGTTTTTGGGGAGGTGGAAGGGTGTTGATGGTGTTTGTTTCAGATCTCTCCTGCTTGCCCTGCTTTTTATTTTAGTAACCTCTATTAGAACTTATAATTTTGTAGTTTTCACTGATCTTATTGAATAGACATATTACATGGTGACCTTTTTTGAGTTTCATATTTACTGTAACTTTGTTCTTCCAGGGATCAAAGTGGTTTCCCAAAGGTTTAGTTATTTTCCAGATATGCAATTTATAGACTGATAGCTATTTTACTGTGTATGTTTGTAAGGTGTCAAAAAACCCTTTTCTGTTATAAGTGAAATAGGCTTGTGGTAAAAAATTGTATTTTTCTGATTGTATTTGAGCTAGAGGCAAATAAAACAGTGATTTTATTAATCTAGTTATTCTTTGAAACCAGATAAAAGGAAAAGAATATAGAGAGTATAAAATAAGAATCATTTAAATTGTTGATATCTGTGTTCTCTAAGTTACAGTAATGATTGTGTTATTATCCAAGTGTATTTTTTACCCAGGATAGATTTCCAGAACAAACTTTCAAAACCTGGATAATCAAATAAAGCAGTGAGGATGTGCCAACATAAACTTCTGAAGTTGAATTGGTGACTTAATGTATATTTGAAAGTCTGTCAGCCAAGACCTGAAGGATTAAGGAAAATTGGGACAGGAAGTTACGTTGCCACATAGTTGGGGAGAAAAGGCAAAACCATGAATTGGCAAAGAGATGTAACTTCATATTTAAAGAATTCTTTTATGAATGCACTGTAAGGTACATAAAGTATTGACAAGCATCCATCATAAAAATTGTGATTAATTGGGTCAGAATACACCTAATAGTAGAGGGCCAATAGGATGGAAACTATCCAGTCAAAGGAATATTGTAAATGATTTATTTCTCATCTGTGCAGTACTCAGAACATGGACAACCCTAGTTACAAAAGACTTGGTCATGATCCTTTAAGAGAAGGCAGTGGAATATTGTTATAAATTTCCCCAGGCACAAGACTAAATCCTGTCCTGAACAACTGTTTTAGCTAAATTAGAATATATTCTTTCAGTGTTGAAGTTTTTACTCCTGTGGCCAAGAAGTTTTTCACTGTTTAATAATTCCAGAATTAGTAAGACCAGACAGTATACTGTGGTGGGTTGGCCTTGGCTGGATTCCAGGTGCCCACCAAGGCTACTTTATGACTTGCCTCCTCAGCTGGATGGGGGAGAGAGAGAATGTAATGAAAGGCTCATGGGGTGAGATAAGGGCAGGGAGAGATCACTCAGCAGTTACTGTCATGGGCAAAACTGACCCTACTTGGGGAAATCATTTCAATTTATCATCAATTAAATCAGAGTAGGATAATGAGAAATAAACCCAGATTTTAAGAACATCTTTCCCCCACCCCTCCCTTCTTCTCAGGCTCATCTTCACTCCCGAGTTCTCTACCTCCTTCTCCCCAGTGGTGCAGGAGAATCAGAAAGGGTTGTGGCCAGCTCATCCCATGTTATCTCTGCCATTCAGTCTTCCTCAAGGGGAGAACTCCTCACACTCTTCCCCTGCTCCGGTGTGGGTCCCCTGTGAGGTCACAAGTTCTGCCCACAAACCTTCTCCAACGTGAAGCTCCTCTTTCCACGCGTTCACAGGTCCTGCCAGGACCCCGCTCCACAGGGTAACAGCCTCCTTCAGGCACATCCACCTGCTTTTCCTTAAGGTCCTTTATGGGCTGCAGGTGGATCTCTGCTTCCTTGTGGACCTCCATGGGCTGCAGGGGAATCTCACCTGTGGTGCCTGGAGCACCTCCTCCTGCTCCATCTCCACTGACACTGGTGTCTGCAGGGCAGTTTCTCTCACATACTCTCACTCCTCTCTCCAGCTGCAATTGCTCTTGCACAATAATTTTTGCCCCCCTTCTTAACTGTTTTACCCTGCAGGTGCCACCACCAATGCCGATGGGCTTGGCCTTGGCCAGTGGTGGGTCTGTCTTGGAGCTGGCTGGCATTGGTTCCACATCCCAAACCACACCTTGTGTACTGAAACGCAAATTTTGCAGGAATTAGGAGCTGAAGTGCAGAGCATAATCCACTGATACTTTTTTTAATCTATTAAAAAAATTCCTCCAATGAAAAATGTACTCCAACCAGGCAAGGTTTTTTGTTCTCTGCATTTCTAACATGGCTGCCTTTTTAGGAGAGTTCCCCATGTAGTCCTTCAGCAAAACAGGGTTTCACAATTAAAATATTCCTCTGGGTAATTACTGATCTGGGACACATGCTTAGACAGAACCAAGCTGAGCTCACAGCGCTGAGTTCATGACCTTAGCAGGTGAGGATGTGCGTGCCTGTCTTTAGAGAGTGAGCAGTAGATGGAAAGCAGAAGAGCTCAACTGTAAGCTTTTCTTTGCTTCTTTGCTTTTGGATGGGTGTCTTAATCACTGTATCAGGGGCGTGGCCAGGTGTGTGTGTTGTGGTGTGTTTTGTGCTGTCTGTGGAAACTGTGGGTAGGAAATAATGCAGAATTCAGGACCCATTACAAGAGCAACTGTGTAAAGAGAGAGCATGTGATTTATTAAATTTTGTGTGTTGTGTGTGGGCCCACTGATGAGGCTGCTCCTAAGTGGATCGTATCCCTTACAGCAGATATTACACAGCATCAACTGGCTTTTTTTCTACAATGCTTTTGATTATCAATAACCATTTAAACTAGGCTGTTAAAAACATTCACTTCCAATTTTAATTCCTTGCAAACTGAACATTTGTAATTCTTCTGCATACTAATGATTTATTCTTTTTTGTATGCGTAAAATCATGAGGCACATAAAAATTGCTGGGCCAGAATTAACTAAAGTTGATTATTAATGAGATTATTAATGAGACAGTTAACTGATTTGATAAATGAGCTACTACAGAATTCTTTATGTATATTTCTTGGAGGTTATTTAAAATGAGTAAGTTGAAGCTAAGTTCTGTTTCAACTGAAGCGTTAGGAATTTTGTTACTCACTTTAGGGAGTCTAGATTTTAATTTGTTTTGCTTCATCACAATCCACCATCTGCCTCCTCAGGTGAGGGACACATGAGGGATCTGTGAACAGTTTCCATAAACAGTTGGCTTGCACCTGGGAGGGCAGAAGGAAACCTATCACTTCTGTGAGAAGTTTTTGCTTGCCAGTGGAAAAACAGGGGAGGCAAAGAGCTGATACTTTGTTACTGTTTTTCCTTCTCCCATCCCCATTACTATAAAGTTTTTTAGAGTCTGTTGTTCTCTGTGGTTTTGTCTCCATTTCTGTCTTTAGTAAGGAGGGCTTTGTTTTGAAGGTGCTGTGCACATTATCAGTAATCTGTGTTATTTATTGGTAATCACTGGGACCAAGGGACAGAGACATACTTTGAGATGTTTTTCCTGCCGTAGCATCTCCATTGATAAGCATAGTTTGGTTAAAGAGCCATCACAATTCTTCCTTCAGGAGAGATACTATTAAAACATTTATAATCAGTTATAACTGAAGTACCAGCTCACAGAAACAAACTCCCCTGCTCCTTCTCAGCCCTGAGTTTTCTCTGGGTTTGGGAACAGAGATGTGAAATCTCCAGAACAATATCCTGTTTTCAAAACATCTCCTTCCATAGTGGTAGACTGGGGAAGTAGCTTCAAAGTTGTGTGACAAGGTGGTAGGAATCTGCTCGGAGTTGCAGGTTCTTTGTTGAGGTTCCAGGTGTTTTTACCAGCAAGGGTTAGGAACAATAAATTAATCCAATTGTAACCTGTTGTTTTTGTCTGTCCTTTCATCTATCTTTCTGTCTTGACATAGGCCTAATATGGTGTGCAATGTATTATTGTCCAGGGTATGTTAGATACTGCACAAAACCAGGAATGACACAATCTGTACCTGACAGTCTTGGACTTGTGAGAATGTGGGATGTAATAACCTTTCATTATATCTCTAAAGTATCCACCAGAGGACTTCTGCTAGAGTGGATGCAGCTCCCAAGAAGACTGGCATGGAGAAAGGCAATTCCTGTTTCAAAATGTTGAGTTTTCATCAGAAGTTTCTATCTTGCAGTGGGAAAATAAAGTTTCAGCAATGTAGGCTTGTCAATCTTTATTCTTTGAGTAAGCCTGGATAAATTGTTTACTATAAGATATTGTAGCACACAGCTTATGACAAGTATTAGAGACAGAATAAGAAAAGAATGAGTGGTAGTTTAGTCTATATGGGTGCTGCAGGCAGTCCTGATGAACTTGCCTTTAGCTATGTTAACTGAGAAACTCTAGGTCCAGAAAACACCAGAAATGGCAAAATTAATTAATACTGAGGGTTTTTTTAATAAGGAAAAGGATTAGCCTGAGTAATGAGTAACCAGTAAATGTGGGGTTTTTTTTTCTTTTTTGGAATCAAGGTAAGATGGCTTCATATCAAATCACTTTGTATAAAGTAAAATAATACAACGTTTTGTATTCCTCTGATCTTTAACCTATTTTTATGTAGAGATTTCTAGTTGTGAATGTCCAAATTAATTTATAAATACAACTGCTGAACTAGAAAATGTTAGGGAATATTCCTGCTTTACTACTTAATGTTCCTATTGAAATTCCTTTGAAATAAGCTTTATTTTTGGTTTTATGTATCTACCTTTCTTGTCTTACAGTTGTTTTTGTTCTGTAATAATTTAATTGATTATCTTCATACATCTCAGCCGCTGTAGCAAGTGAGTTTTCTACATCCCATCTGTATTGGTTTCATTTACTGATTATAATTTGTTCATTATAATTTATGATTAAGTCAAGACAAATTCTTTCATCTATTGTGATGAAAGTCTGGTCTCTTTGGAATAGGTTACTTGAAATTTTATGGTTTCAGGTAGTGTTTGTAAGTTAACACATCTTCTGCTTTAAAAAAATCCCAGCCTGTAAATTTTACTTCAGTGTTACACAGTACTTTAACACAGAGTTTGGAAAGATGGATAAAAAATTCCCTTTATTTTATATGAGACTAATATGTTTCCAGTGCTAAGGTAGTTGACTACTTTAGCAAGGTAAAGCAGTAGAGGTACTCGGTATGAGTCTGAGGAAACCTTTTGGTGGGTGAGAAATTACCACAAGGGAGAGCAGCAGTGTGTACTGTAAAATCATGAACAGGGAATGTACAGCAGGGTTTTATGAGAATCAGTGATTCTCGAGATCAATACCATTTCACATTCTAATGGGTGTGTTTTGTGCTCAAAGATTAGGATGAGAAATATTGTGACTATTAGGAAGAATCTGGGAATTCTGCAAAAGAATAGGATAATATCATAGAAGGCACAAGGTGATCTCATGGTCTGGAGTTACAGAAATGTCACTTAATACCGCAAAGTGCAAAATCATTCATTTGCAAATGAAAAGCAAGAATGGGTGCTGCAAATGAAGAACTGGAGGAGCGTGGGGATTAGAGCAAGGCATCTTACTTTATTATTGACATAGGCTCTTTGAATTTTCAGAGACTGGGATTGAATGAAAAGCTTTATTCTATTTCTCAGGTTGCTGGAAACTGCTGTAAAACATTAGCCTTTATCATAGAGTCTTCTTCTTAAATTTAGTTTTTCTCCATTGTGAGAGTGTTAAATATCAAAACAAGTACCCAGAGAGGATTGTGTGATCTCCATCCTTGGAGATACGTAAAACTTTATCAGACAAAGTGATGAGCAGCCTGTTCTAAGAGGACCTGCTTTTGTTAATCAGGAGGTTAGACTGAATGACCTGCAGGGGTATAATCTAACCTGAATGATTTGATAATGCTGTCTGCTGTTTTGTTTGCGAGATTGCCAGTTGGAGCTTTTTATTCTCTTCTGCAGTGGTGCTCTTCCTTATAGTGATGTGTGCTTTTTATGTGCATTTGTCTGAGGGGTTTTAATTTGTTTTGCTTCATCACAATCCTAGGACTCAGTAGGACTCAGCATTCCCTAGGACTCAGTACGACAGAGGTGATTCTGGCAGTCATTAATCTCCTGCTAAGGATTAGTGCTGGATCTTTCAGCACAATTTCTTAAAGGTTTTTTTCTGCACATCCCATCATGACATTTCTTATCAGGGACTGGGTTAACACCTCAAAATTGTTCTTTGCAGACTTCCTGTATTTTTACCTTCTTCTTGTCGTCCCTGCTTAACAACATTTCTCATGTTTCGTATTTTGTGGAGTTTTATCACTCCTTAGGTTCTAAGTTTAGTCTGATCCTGAATTAGTTGAAAATAACAATAAAACATCCTCAGAAGCAACTTTGAGAAAAAGCTACTTCAGGTATCAGCTGTTTTATTGGAACATGTTGCTTACAGTTTTAAAACAGGGTTGTAAAAAGATTTTTTTCTTACATCTGTTACGCATCTCAGCATCATCTGGCTTTTAATTGGTTTGCTTCTTTAGTCTTGGTATCTTTTTACTTTATTTTACTCTTTGAACTTCACAAATTACAGCACTCATGCAGAAGCAGGGAATGACAGTAGCAGGGAATGGCAGCTGACTGTAGCGCCTCCTAAAGATACATTTCCCTGCAGAGATCATTAGAATTAAATTTGAACAAGAAAATAATTATTTTCTGAAGGCAGAAAATAATTGAGTGATCAAAAAATTCCCTTTCCTCCTACTGAGAATGGAAAAACACTTTTTTTCAAATTTGAGAATCTTAAAAGGCATCTTTTGGTTACTTATGGGGATACAAGTATCATTTTGGATAACAGTTTAATTTTTGTCACTCCCAGGCAGTAGTCCAACGAGAATTTTACTAGATTTCCCACCTTTGTGCTGTTTAAGGGAAACTGTAATAAAAGTAGACAGAACTGCTTAGACATTGATGCAATACTGTTTATATTAGGCAGGATGTAACTAGAAGTGCCAAGTATTTAATGCCATTTTGAAAGGCATCAGTAAGTTTTAATCTGGAATATTGTGTGTACCTGACCATCCGTAATCAAGAAGGTTGAACTTGTGCTTAGTAGGAGAAGGTTCTAGAAGTGAAAAGTTGCTCTAATAAGAAAGATACTAAAGGCACTTGGCTGTGCAGGGTGAAAACTAAAAAGGGAAATTATTTTCAACCATGAAAATAGCACAGGAGAGAAAAATTACAGGGTGGGATCTCAGTTATTGAGGAAAAAGCTAGAGCAGGTAAAAGTATATCAAATGAGGCAGTTTTCTGCCTAGGAAAGCAGCAAGATAAAAATATTCCAGTATGACAAGTGGTGGTAAAAACTCTTCCTTGTCCTATTATCTTTTCCTCATCTGGATGCCAAGGTCATGGGTTCAATCCCTGTTGAAGCCACTCACTTAAGAGTTGGACTCGATGATCCTTGTGGGTCCCTTCCAACTCAGAATATTCTGTGATTTTGTAATAATTTAAGAATAAAAGCATATGAAACATTGCCTGAAGTAGCAAGGAGAGAGACTGGATCACCCAGGAAACCCTCTCCATTTGAGTTTGGAATACCTACTTAACGTCCTACACACTGTCCACAGGTTCCATTTTTAAAGCAATATATCTGGTTTTGTATTTACTGCAGCTAAAAGTAAGCTGCAGCAAACTTCTAAAGAGTTATCATTAGAAGCAGTGATTGGAAGGCTCAGTTGTTACTGCTGTGCTTATTGTAATTAGGAAGCTGCCAAGTTGTCTGTAAACCCCCTTAAAAAACCAAACCAAACCAAACCAAACCAAACCAAACCAAACCAAACCAAACCAAACCAAACCAAAAAAAAGAAAAAACCATACACAAAAAACTAGCGCAAAACAGGAAGCCAAATTAGGTTTGCTTGAGGCATCTGATGTAAAAAGTTGAATGATGACAATTCAGGTAGCAGTACTTAAAATATGTCCCTGGATACTGTTTATTGTCAGCAGAATTTTTCAGTGGCCCATGCTGCTTCTTTCTAATGCAGTAATTCCTAGGAATTTACCAAAGATGAATCCTACTTTGTCACTACTGCTTGAGTAACAAGAGTGCCACTAATTAAGAGCTTTCAGTCTACCTGAACAATCAGATATGGTGGAGGAGTAGAATGGAATGCACGGATCTGTTCTGCAGGTTTAATAACAGTATTATGTTTTCTGCCAATTAAATAATTTGGAAGAAATTTATTGAGAGGAAGACTAACTAGAAGGAACAAAACAAAAGAGGTCATCTAGGATTAATATGCAGAAGAAGGAGACAAGGGGAGAAGGAGCCATGAGAGTGGTAGAGTTCAAAATAGGGCATAAACAGAGCAAGATATGGTGAAAAAGAAAAAGATGGCACATGGTTGGAGCAAGCTTTTTTGATGCAGAAATGCAGAAATTTTTGAGAATGCCCAGGAAAAAACACAAGAGGAGGCCTGTTGTCTTTAGAAAGACCGATGATTCCCACAAAAGGACTCTGCTGACTCCACTCGGGCTTCCTCCCAGCATTTATTTTCTCAAGAGCAAGAAGAGAGAAAATCTCACAAGAATGAACAGTTCATTCAAAATGATGCATTTTGGGCACTTACCAACAACGTTTAAATTTCATTGTATAAAACATCATCACAGTGAAGGATAACCATGAGAGAAATTGTCTTTGTTCCCTGTCACAAAGTGCTCCACAAGGAGCTGGAATGAATAAGCATCTGGAGAAAAAAAAGAGGGAATTGATGAGAAATAAGGGAACTAAGGAATGAAGTTGTGGTAGTCATAGAGAAGCTGGTTAAGCTACTTGAAGTTTGACAGAGCAGATATGAACTCTTGAAGTGCTGTTGTGACCCCAAATAAATTTCAGTCATATGCAAATGTTGATGTGACATCCGTCTTTGGCGATGAATTTTTTTAATAAGATCAAAATGCAAGCTGTTTTCCCTCTGTTGTTTTTAAACACTATTGTGAAATCACAGTCTGAAAGGAAGTTATTCTGGCACGTGATAAGGTGCTGAAGAGTTTGGTAGCACGTTTTAGATGTGACGAGGACAGGGGCGTATCACAGACAAAATTTAGAGCTTCTTGTCGTGATTCGTCATAGCCTAACAATAGCCTAATGGAAGTGTCTTACAGAAAGCCCAAATATATACGAGGAACAGATGGCGGTTTCTGTTCTTAGTCTGTGTCCATTAAATAGATTTCACACATATCCCCGAGGCTTATATCTGTTGTGCATAAAGAGAGCCATGAGCAGAACACTGCAGTGTTTGACCTCTGTATTGTGCCTTCTTGTATGTGAAATTCAGCTACAGCGTGCTCTGAAATGAATGATGATTAGTGTCTAGAGATACTGTTGCTGTCTTTGACATAAAAGTGCCTTGGTGTTTCATTTGAAAAAAAATTTCGAATAGTTCAAACAAGTGATTGTGAAATAAGATTTTCTTGAACATAAGATTTACTTGAACCTTAAGAACTTTGTTTCTGATGAAAATATAGGCATTGTTCCATTTTAAAAGGGCGCAAATCAAAGCTCTGACAGCAACCAAAGAATTGCAAGAATTTAGAAATGTGGTGTATGATGCCTTTTCTATTGATTATGAATTTTGAAAGGTCAACTACCATCAGAACATGCGGAAAGTGAGATGATAGCTGTGCCAATTTGGTTCAAATAATGTCTTTTTGACATTTCTTGTGGCCTTATCAAGCAATCCATTTTTGCATTATGATGTTTATTAAATGCATTTATCTTTGTTCTGAACTTTTAGGTATAGTGTGAAAGTTGTGGTATGCTTCAGTTCTGATTACTGATTACACAGCACAGTGGGGCTTCAAGAACTGCCAACACAGGCTGGATTTAGACAGTAGTGATCAAGTGCTCATCACTTCTTGCAAGATTTCACCCGAGGTTAAATGATTAGATACGACACCTGAATGTTTCCTAAAATGAGACTCCATTCTGTGTCTTGGAAATTCAGATGTAGTTGTCACTATTGCAGCACTAGTTGTCTCTTCCAGCAAGTAATTCTTTCCTCATGGAATAAGGCACCTCTTCTCATAGACGAAGATGGGAAAGCTGGAACCATAAAGCGTAGCATTGGTGTAGTGATTTTCCAGTCAAACCAGCCTCATTTAAGTCTGTGGTTAATCTGTTGTTAATTTCAGGTATTGAGTTCTTTTTTTCTTCACGGACTGAATTTATATACAGAATTGAAATTAGGAGCAACACAAGACCTCTATTACATAGATTTTAACTTTATTATATTTTTACACTTGTCTTTATTAAATGTAGGTATGCTTATTTCTGGTTTGGTGGCTTGGCTGCTCAGCTTCATAATGTAATTTTCCTTAGCTGGTGTCAAAAAAAAACTATCCCAGTCATAAACAGTGCAATATTTATAATTATTCCATAAAGTATTTGTATGTTCTGGCATACTAGGTCCTTATCTGTTTGATCGGTATGTACAGATGGTTACAGAAGGTATGAAAAAGAGGATAAATTCTCTTGAGAGTTGTATGTTCAGGACCCGTGAAAAATCTTTTTTTGAATTGGTGAGAAATGCCAGACTGAAGTTTAGGAGACTAAACTCCACATCCTGTCTTCTCAGCAAATTAAAAGTCAGTTCAGTAAATTAAAGATTTATTTGGTCATCTGCATTCTTATGATGATAATTCTACCAGTTAGAGAGAGATTTCAGAGTCTCAGCTGATAATACTTGTTTATGATTACTAGTTCTGAGATTTATTTTGCTTATATATGTAGATTTTAACAATCAGACAAGTTAATTTGCTTTTGAAATAATTTTAAAATATTTATTTAGGTGTTTTCAAACAGGGATGCTAGTGCTATGGTTCAGACATAACCTAACAGAGCTAGAAACCTGAAGCAAAACCACACAGTATTTTATTCCAAAAGGGTCTTTATACGTATTTTGTCTGTCCCCTTCAATTAGATTCTAATTTTTTTTTCTTCTTCTGTGAGGGTGTTTTTATTGAGTCCTAATGATGCTAAATAGTTTTATACAATGGAAACAATAATCTTGTTTCAACATCCTTATTTCAACATTTAGGGAGCAAAGGGCAATTGGTAAAGATTATTTTGGTATGCACCTGGATATGTAAAAGTGTAGGGAAAAGACCAGTATTGAGTAGACTGTTTTGCATAATTCACAGGAAATCCCAAGTCTGCACAAAGCATATGAAAAGTCCTAAGAAAATCAATAAGGCTACTTAAAGCTCTGTGCTCACTGTAGTTTATTTATGTTTTTTTGAACTCAAGCAAGTATCAGTCATGTCAGTAAAATAAATGAAGATCTAATGTTTGCTATTTATTCTTTCTTGTGCTCCTTTTTCATTTGATACTTTCTATGACTGCTACCTTGGTTCCAGTATTAAAATTATCTTGGCAGGCTAGATTGAATTTCTGACTAAGGTTCAGATTTGCCTTGACACCAGGGAAATACTGTCCCCCGTAGGATGAAGTGACTTTGTGAAACATCTGGTCAATTCCTTCCCTCTTGGTTGCAGTTTTGCCTTTGGCAACTGAAAGCTGCATCTGAAATACAACTATGAAAACTTCATTTTATCACCTAAAATGTGTTTAATTAGAAATCATTCACAGGTTTAAACCTTGGATGACTGGTGAATTGTATAGTGGGTCCTTCTGTTGAAACTTATGTGTTTATGGTGTGTTAAAACACAGATATTGTGTTATTCATCACAGTAGGACTTTATTATTGGTACATGCTTTCTGAAGATGATGGTATGAGAGTGAGGGTATCATCCTTTTTGTACGTAAGAATCCATGGGACGGTCCAAAGAGAAGAGGTATTCCTGGAGTGCTTCTAGTTATTTATTCTAAAGACTTAGAGAATTGAGTCTAATCTTTAACTGGTGAAAACCGGTATTGTTCCACTGACACAAGCGCTGACTGAAAATCTTATTTTCTATATTGTACCAACCAAGAATGTGGGACATAAAATCTGGCAAGATTTAATGGATGTGCTGTGCATATCCACATGCTGTGTTTGTCTTCTAGACATCGTGATGAGTGGGCACAAAAACAATTATGTGGGCACAGCAATAACAAAGTGGTCTTCAAGTTGATTACAGAAAATATAACAAGGCCTAAGTGGTGAGGAGTTAAAATATGTTTTGAAATTTAGTTATCATACTTCAATTGCTTTTGTGGACCAATAAGAAAAAATGAAAGGAAACTAAGTGCAAAGAAGAGGCAGCCATAGAAGGGGAAAGCTGTAAGTTCTAATTATAGGAATTAACTGGTGTGCTTAAGGCTGGAGTTCAGTGAATATTTGAAGTTGGCAGGGTTTTTTATTCCCACTTTTGTGCCACAGCTACCTTCTGCAGCTGCATGTTTAAAAGGATCAAGCCACTCATTTGGCTGAAGAGGCTTGTGCCTTCTGAGTCCAGTCACAGATGGTATTCACGAATTTCAGGCACTGTTCAGGAGATCTGTCAAAATGTTTGCAGTAGGTGCAGGACGGCTTAACTGGCTCTAGCTACATGTTACTGAGCAAAGCATCTGTGTCTCTTGCATTTGTAGAGTGCTGGGACCCTTTCTTATGTCAGGGTGCCCTGGTGCCGCGCTGGCCCACATGAGCAGAGGGAGTGAGGAGTCACTGACTGACTCCTGGGGTGAAGAGCAGAAGCCCAGGACCGGTGTGTCCTCTGGTTTAAGGCAGCACAGCCTTTCATTTTAAACATCACTCTAATCTGCTCTACCACATACTTGGAAATGTTCAAATAAAACTCTGTACCTTGCATGTCTGCAGAAAAATATATTTAATATCATAAACCTGAATTTATCTGCATTCACTGCAGATCTAATTCAAAGACTAATCTTGAACCAAGCATTCATCATCCCAAGATTTTGTCTCTGGACATCAAGGTCTTCATGAATAAAATTCAAAAAGCAGACAAGTAAATGCCATCAAAGCGCTTTCATTGTGTACATGTACTCAGGCCACGTGCACATGTACAAACACACACACACACGGCTCACACACGTAATTCACCAGTTGAGACTGTCAGTGTTAGAGGAACTTTTTCTTTTCAATCTTAGCTGCTTTGAATTTCACTTTTAACTCTGCTGTTCTGTCTTGAATTCCCTTTAATGGGTCAAACATATTTTATTTAAAATTGAAATTCACAGCCTGTGATAGCAGATTTTGTAACTTCTCATACTGGAAGAATTAGATGTAATTAATTACAAAGTAAATACTACATGTAATGCACAGTTTGATTTTTCTTTACTGGATATACCATGTACTTATCCAAATACACTGCATACCTTTATGCTCCGATTCTGACCTCAAAGCAGACTTATTGCACTTGATCTTCCAAATCCTTACTACTGTCTTTAAGTAGAAGATCCAAATATAATTGTGCTTTATTTTCTCTCTTTTTTTAGAATATATTCTCTGTGAACCCAGAGAACAGAGTTTGTTTTGCATGTTGTTGAAACTGCACCTATACCCTGTCTAGAAGGGCATTTCTTAATCCCTTTCAGAATCAAGAACTGGAGCTGTGGTTCAGTTCAGGAGCTGAATGAAGAGAGGGTGCTCTTGGCCAGGATGACAGCTAATGATTGGATCTGAAGGGGAAGAGTGGTAGAAAGGATGTAATGAAGAAGGATGTGGAGAGTTTGAAAGTGACATGGTGGAAGCCTTAATTGAAAGCACTGGTGTGAGAAAGATGGTAGGTTTTGAATGAACATTAAGACTCTGGTGTTATAACAGAGGTGGAACTGGAACTCTGTTGAGTAGATGTGGTCCTTCAGGCCAGGGCATGGTGATTCCAGGGCTTCTGGGTTAAGAAAGAAAGAAAGAGGCATCACAAGATGGTATCTTTAAATAGGACCCTAGTGTAGGGGCAGGACTCATGCACCTTTCTCAGTTACCTTCTTTTTTTTCTTCTCACTTGTCTGAAATAGAGCAGCCTTATGTCAAAGCCTTTGCTCATCTTTCGTTTCTTTATTGTCTCATGCAAACCACTGCAGTGTTTGCTTACTACATTGCTTCTCTTTAATGGTGAGTAACTCAGATGATATAGAGATGCAAAAGTGCATATGACCTGTGTTTTCTTTAGTGGATGACCGTGGACTGAGACAAACTGGAGTGAATAATGTTCCAGAGTTTATTGTTTTAATATGGTGTGAACCATAAAAAAATTTTTTGTTTTACACTAGCAGAATTGTTAGAGCTAAACTTTCTGACAGAGCTATACATTTCTGCCAATAGCCCCAAAATTTTTCAAGAGACAGACATATAGCATCTGCCTATTTTCACTGTCCTAGCCCTCTTTACTGTAATTAACCCATGTGCTAAATTAAGAACCTCTGTTTCCTTCTGAGGAACAAATTGGTGTGAGATCAGAAACAAACCTTCTTGCTTTCTGACCAAAGAACTGTCAAAGATGAAGAAGAATCCGTAACTGAGTACAGAATTCACTTGGATTGCTAAATGCGAGTCATAGCTGAGCTCAGAAGAGTCTTATTATTGAGGTCATGGTCTATTCTGTGGTAGGCATTAAATACCATTCTACTGCCACATTTCTGTTAGCTAAGAGGAGCTCGGATCTCACTGTGACCCTTGTCTCCCTCTCTAACTTCACAGAAATTGTGTAACATTACTTTCTCAGTCTGTGTGAGGTAGTTTTGAGAGTATTCAGCTGTAAAACTGAAGAGACAAGCCTATGTTGGCATTATCAGATGAAAACGAGCACCGGGAAATCAGAGAGGGAAAGGACATCTTCATTCAACAGGTGTAAGGTTATCTGCTAATGATTTTGAGGATAGGAAAAGTCTGTTTTAATCACCGTGCTGCATTTGTGTTTTGCTTTGTTAATATGCCATTTTTGCAGAATAAATGTCACTATGTCTAACTTTCCTCAAGGTCTGTGAATGACCTTCTCTCCTGGAAGTTTTTGTAATACCATGTTTGAAGAACCTCTTTGTGGGTCATACTGGAACAAAAATGAAAGCTAAATTTAGCTTGTATTGATGAAATTGGGGCTTGAAAACTCAAATTTTTGCACAGAAGTTTTAACAAAACTCATATTGACTAAGCACTGGAACTTTGCTATTGTGCCAAACAAAAAGGGAATATTATAAAGGCAAAATCACTTAGCATAGAAACTTGGTGCTTGACTTTTTATATAACTTCTGAGCTTGGTGTTGGGTTTTAACATTGGAAGTTTTTGGCAGAATCAATTCATTATTAAAGGGAGATCTACACTCTGAAAACAACATTGTAACTAGTGCCCTAGCTAGATGAAATGTCTTTTTTTTTCTTTTTTTCTTTTCTTTTATTTTTGCTAAAGAACACAAAATAGAATCATAGAATATGCCAAGTTGGAAGAGCCCCCTCAGGATCATCAAGTCCAGCTCCTGGCCCTGCACAGGACATCCCAAGGATCACATCACGTGCCTGAGAGCATTGTCCAAACACTTCTCGGACTCAGACAGGCTTGTTGCTGTGACCACTTCCCTGTACTTGTTATTTGGTAAAACACAAGAATAGGAAAAATATTACCAGATAGTATATTTTCTGAATAACAGTTTTCTTAACTGGAATGCATTTGGTTTCTACTGGATAACCAAACCCAAATTACACAATGGCAGGAGCTGTGTAGTCATGTGTGTTATTTAGTGCTGGTGCCATACCCTGGTGATTGCTACACAGATTTAGAAGTTGAGAGATGTTCTCCCAGTGAAGAGCAAGTTCATTCCAATAGCTGGGACAAACTTTCTTACCAAGAGGCACCTTGTCCTTGACAAGGGCCCTTTTAGGAGGAGTTGAATTCCTTATTGCCCAGTAAATTTTCCTTGCTACTTTCTTTGAACAAGTAAATGGTTTTAACCCATGAGAAATGAGGAAGAGCCCAACTTTTGTGCCTATCTTGATGGTATCTGTAACAAAATATATGTAAACTGCAATGATCCACAACCACAGCTCTTCCTGCATTATAGTTTAATGCAGACCTAGAGAATGTGAAGTCAGAAATAAACATGTATGTGTTTGGGTCAGGTCCCTCATCTCAAACAGGATGAGTTTTGGATTTGGAGATATTTGAGATATGCAAAAACCTGACTAGACAGTGTCCTGATCAACCTGCTGGCATTGACACTCCTTTTACAAGGAGGGTTGAGCTACATGACCTCCAGATCATCTTAGCCCTTCTGTGACAGTGTTAGGTTTTTGGCATCTCTCAACTTGCCAGAGAAAGAGGCAGGAAGGATGGAAGTTAAGGAAAAGCTTTCCAGTGGAACACAAGTTCAGTATAGCCCATAGGAAACAGTACAAAAAGCCACTGAAAGTGACTGTGACACATTCAATCTTACCAGTTATTTTGTGCACTCCTGTGTAATTCATTTGCATGGGTTCCACTAGAAAACACCGCATATGTCGGGCAACATTCTAATGCTGGGAAATTCTGGTCACTATTCGTATCAAGGGAGTGATGTGCACTTTTAAATTCTAGCTAAATCAGAACCGCATCTGACATTATTTTATTTTTGAATAATCATTTGATATTAAGAATGTCTCTGAAGCATATTCAGAATAACTCTTTCCCATATCTAGATGTGATTGAGTTGGGGATGGAAGATTTCAGAAAGGTGTGAATTTGTTTCTCGTCATTGCAACTGGATTATTGAGGGGGGTTTCATGTCCTTGTAGAGATCACTTTATCTTCTCAGCTTCAATTTCTTGCTCTTTGAAGATGGCCATCCTACAACTCTACATTAAAAACTTCTGGAAACATGTTAAGAGCTGCAATATGATTAATAATGCTAACTATTGAAAAAGAACAAGCCAGGCTTTCAAGGGATGTAAACAAAGTTTTATGAAGTTCTGTAACAGGATTATTGGCAAAAGTAAGCCTAAAACCCTGAGTGTTAGAGTAAAATAGTTTATTTTTAAATGTGTTAAAAAGGGCACTCAATTTTTAGAGCACTAGTTGTTTCAGAAAGTTTGTAAACAAGGTAGGTAGAATGTTTTAGAGTAAAATATACTTTAAAGACATTTAAAAAATCTAGTTTTATTTTTAACATTTTACAGTTTATTAGCTGATGTTACAACTCAGTTACTGCAATGTAGCTAAGTTTAATGTTAATAAATAGAAGAGTGTGTTCAAAGTAACTTGTGGAGAGTGTCATTGGTAATTGCAGCTTAGTGATACCTACGTCGTTTGACAGATTTTGGGGACTAAGAGAACATACAGGAGGAGCTGTGCCTGCTCTCGTTTGGGTGGTGGGATTTTTTGCCAGACCAGGAGATTGAGATGTGTGGTAATGACCATGGGTTGACTTTATCACAGTTCTTGCTGGGTTTTCTTAATATTGTTTAAGAGTACCAGTTATCAGTCTTTTAATGGGTTCACTTCACAAACATGCTTGATATTCTGTAAAAGCTGTAAAAGTTTCCATGTAAACCCTCTAGGATGAACCGAATTAATAGAAAATACTGCACTAATCTGTTTTTCTAAGAGTCAAAACATGTACAATTCTCTTTTACCCTGGAATTTTGTAGTAGTAATTTACTTAAAGTTTACAAATTACATTCATATTATTGGAGTTGATAATTAACACTATTGACAAGTACAAAAACAGGGTGGAAATGCTTGATGTACTTGTATAGAATTGAGGGGTATTCTCCAAGTTCCTACTACAGTTTTCTTGCATCTAGTTTGTATCATTCACAGTAAAAGTGGCAGATGTTGGGGGCATTTATATGAAAATTTATTCTCTTTACTGAAAGACAGAATTGAAGAACTTGTTCGACTTTACTTCATTTTAAAATTCCTCTATTGAGTGTAGAGAGAAGCTTTACCTGCTGCAATTTAAGGAAATCTAGCAGTGAGGTGGTGTGCTGAATGAAAGACATCATTTCCCTAAAGCAGAGGAGCATGTTTTGAGCTGACAGTTTGCGACAATGCTTGTTCGGCTTCCTGGACGTGATTGTATCCGTATGAATTTATGTAGTCTAATTTGAAAATGTTTTGAATAATGTAGACAGTAAAATCAAAGAGCTTTCCAAAAGAGCAGGAAACTAAAAGGTCATAATTCTTTTTTTAACCACTGGATCCCAGTTAGAGCCTTACACAGGTAAACAAAAGCAGAAAAATTGGGTAGCTTAGAGCAGTTGGAAAGGGAGAATTTGTGTGTAGAGACTGCGATGTAATAAAATGTCAGCTGTAAAAGCAGACCTAAGAGAAAGCCAGGGAGCGTACATCTTGCCACATTCCTTAGAGAGGAGAAAATATATTTAGAGATGAGAGTGGCAAAGCAAGAGGAGATTGTTTCATTCTTCCCATCCTCACCTTAAGGACTGATTCCCACTTACTGTGTTGTACGAAATAACCTTTTCCATGTGTAAGCTAATTTTGCAGAGCTTTGAAAGCTTAATTGGCTTTGCTGCATTAGCAGTAGGTAATTTCTGCACTTCATTGTTCTGGGAAGTGTGGAGCATGACAGTCAGATGCTTCAGAGAGAGTTGCAGGGTGGCAAACTGCTGAGAGCCTCTGGGAGCAGATGTTGAACCCCAGGCCCAAAACCTGACGTTCTTTACAATTTGGAACCTTCTAATAAAGAAAAGTACTTTTGTTAAGTGGTTATTTTTTCCTTATCTATTCTCAGGGTTGCTCTTGTGGAAAATATTCCTGAAGGGATCAACTATTCAGACAGTGCACCATCCCATTTGTCTCTTTTCCAAGGCTGGATGAATTTGCTTAATATGGCTGAAAAGTCTGTTGACATAGTATCTTCCCAGTGGGACCTCAATCACAGCCATCCATCAGCATGCCAGGTATGTTCTAGCCTAACAAAAGAGTGGGACCTTAACAGTCTGTTCTTATTGTCAAACTATTAATTTTACAGAACTAAAACCCCTCCCTGTAGCAGAACTATTTGTTTGGGTAGTCTAAAAAATCATTTTCTTATGGGGATTTTCCTGCCAATACGGAAGCTCCTGAGAGCGGTGGTGTGCTTGGACTAGATAACGTTCAAAACATACTCACAGCACTTCCATCTTAGGGAAGAAAGTCATTGTGTAGCCTTAAGAACTGTCAAATTGTCAAATGTCAAATTATATCTATATTAGCACATCCACCTTTTTGGGAATATCCGTGAATCTATACAATAATTTTCTATTGGTGCTACTGATGGAGTAAAGGGGCAAGCATGTGGATTAATTTTCCAGCCAAATAGATGGATAGAATTACACTTAAAAGAACAATATAGTATCAGGTGATTCATAGCTTTTCAAAATTACTCTTGGGAGGGAGTGGTGCTCAAGACTCCTGCAATTAAGAACAGTATGAAAAATCATAAATCATAGTGAATAAGGCAGACATGCATTACAGTGATGCTGTGCCAACAAACACTTTATTCTTGAGAGCAGTCCTCTTAGAAATATGGTCAGGAAAAGTTTCCATTTAGCATCACCTGTGAAACTAAGGTATCAAAGAAGCGATAGGCTGAGAGTATCTCCTCTTTTCCACTAGATAGATTGATTGCTGAAAGGAGCCACTCAGCTGACATGAAATTGGGCTAAAATGACAGCCAGGTAACTGTAAGGAATCAACTCTATTATACTATGGCATAAACTCTTGTCTTTCCTTTCTAGTTCTGTTGATGCTGTGCAGTAAAAAAATGCCTTTTGGTAGATGATAGGCAAATCCTGGGATTCTAACCAACTATATTCTGCTTCTTTTGAAATAGACTGTAGCCTAGCTGAGCCGCATACATTAACTTCAGAATAAGTTTGCTGCATGTCCATTTAAAATACTGAAAATATAAGGCGAGCAGATGAATAGAAAATGTAATGCAAACCCTTCATTTTAGAGTGCTTATAAATATTGGAATATGGTTTGTGAATAAATTTATGGAATATCAAAATATTGACTTTTTTCACAATGTAATTATGCCGCTAAGCTTTATTTAAATTTATTGCCTAAGTAGCTTCAAACCCATGTACTGTCATTCAAGCAGAGGAATTCAAAGAGATAGTGCCTTAGATGTTTCTTGGATGTGCATGACTTGATATGTGCATGAATCTTTCAAAAATACTTTGTCTGAAAAAAATTCAGCATGTCGTTTGCTTCGAAACTGGCAGAGCCTAACAAATCCCAAACAGAGGACAAAAAATAGCAAACTGGAAATTGGGATTTCAGTAGTTAAGCATCAAATCCATTCCCTGTTCCACATTCGCATTGCAAAGTAAAAACTGTAAGATAACTATTCAGCAGGGAAAGGAAGAAGAGACATCTAAGAAGTGGATTTCGTCTTTTGTCCTCAAATGCACAGTTAAAGCCAGAAAAATGAAACATTTTTCATAATATTCTATTCTAGTTATCTTTTTCTGCCTGCTAGTAGTCTTACAAAAATGAGTAATTACTTCTGTTTAAAGGCAATTAATATTCCAGTCATTTCCTCAATTTGTACAGCAGTGTGGGCTGAACAGCTGATAGATCTTTCTGTCAAGCTTGTCTATTCATGCTAAAACACTATATTGTTATTGGCCAGTCTGATTGCTAAAAAATTGCCAAGAGGCAGTGTTTCTTAGGAAATTGCTGCCCCAGAGAATGTACACAAAGCTCAGTCTGTGAAAGGGAAGGGAGAAATCTTGTATCCTTACATCTGCTTTCTCCGCCTGGTGAAGTGAAAGTGAAATTTCAGAGGAGCTTCAATATCTATAATCTAGTAATTGTTTGAAGAATAAGTCCAGTGTCCTCAAGTCTTTACAGTTTGAGTTTGGGGAAATTTGCCCAACATAGCAGAAGCATTATGAAAGGTAAGCAGGTGAAATGCAAAACTCCCAGGTATTACAGTGCTTAGTGAATGAGTTCTAGTTGTTCTGTGAATGATTCTTGTTTTTTAGGAACTATGGACATAACCATTTTCCATATGGACCCACATCCTGCTCTGTAATTAGCAATTTTCATTTTATGAATGTCTAAGTCATATTGGAAAGCAAGGTTTTCCGCAAGAGCACTTAACAGACATGAGTTTTTGAAGGAGAAAAGCAGACTTGGCTAGATATCTTTTTCTCAGTTAGTTGCAAGTTTAACTACATTCTCTATGTGCATCTGTGTAGTCACATACATACATGCATGCACACATAGATACATGTACACACATATAGGTAAGAAGAAAAATATAGCAGGAAATTCTGCAACTTTGTATACACACCTACATATCTATGCCCAATATATGTGTTGTCTGTATGTATACGTATTGTCCATGTATACTGGACATACATAGATATGTATACATTTGCATATATAAAATGGCATAACTTCCCTCTGTGTTCTTCTTTATTTTTGTTTGTGGGTACGTTGCCTAGTGTCCTTGACTCTTGCTTGTCCATATTTTGTTGTTATAAATCTAAATAAACATTCATTGCTGACTGAGCTGTCCAGGTCACAACAGCCACGCTCAGTCATCTGAGATGATGAGTTTTGCTAAATTGGATTCTCTAAAGACAGACACGTGATGAGACAGTGTTTCTGTGCTTCAACAGATAAAGCAGTCAAGTAAACAAATATTTGCTTGGCAAAATAGTGAGTTCTCTCTACACTGCTTTTCTCATTCAGAAAAATCCACATATTTTGGTGACTTTGTGTTGTCATATGTGTGTTTTCAAGATAGCAGGATAGTTGTCATGTAGAAGCATTGAGGTTTTTGTGGAATGTGAGTATGTGACGCTTCTGGTGGCAATCTGATGTTTAGAGGTATTAGAGGAAAATGGAAATATTTTTTTGAGGATGGCTTTTGACTCATTTTCAGTGAAAAGAGAGAGGTGAATACAAGATCATGCCAGTTCACAGTTTTCACAGTTCATTTCCTCTGGCTCATCTTATGTTTTGAAACCTTAATTTAGAATGACCTTTTAGATTTCCAGCAAGTCCTTCACAAACTTCACTTTGTTTTTCACAAATTAGAATCAGTGCCTCATGGCTTATTGGTATTGCCATGAGTATGACACAGCTGTCCCTGGATGGATATTTGGATGAACGTAAGATGATCGAAGGGTAGATCTGCATCTGATTTTTAAAAGTATCACATAAAAAATAGATACTTCTGATTTTATTCGCCAACCTACTGCGCATCTCCCAAACGGCTTGATGGGAGAAGTCCCCCATCCATCTGATACTGTCTCATGTAAGGCAGCTGTCCAGCTTTGTAATGGATCTCTGATTAGAAGTCATGAGTCACTCACACATGCATTGCCCAAGGAGCTTAAGTGATTTGTTTGGTAGAACAAATGTTAGTGCAAGAGCTTACGTTCCCTTCCTTGAAAATTATTAAAAAATGCAAATAAATACAAAGAAGAGGATATCTCCAAATCTAGCAGCTCCCAGCCGAAATTGGATAGGATCAGCTATAGAGATCCAAAAGCTCATCTTTACACAAACATCTCTTCAGGTGGTGTTGTTTCCCTGGTACAGACTTAGGCATAGAAAATAAATTCAATGCAAGGAGAGGTTTTTAAATGAAAGCATATTCCCTCCTTTGTATTAAGTGTTTGGCTGGAAGAACTGAGGAAAGCATTTAAGTTTCTTTGTCCTGTATTAAAGAGCAGCAGTATAGGATTTCTTGATTTATTTGCTCTATTGGTTTCAGCCAGCATGCTATGGTTTTTAGTGATGTTTTAGAAATATATCCAGAGGCTTGATTATAGGAAAACTTGGGAAAAAAATAGTAGAATTATATATTAAAAAAAAAAAGAAGAAAAGTCTATGAAATAACCAGGTTTTTTTCTGTGGGATTAAAAATATAAGCATTTTCTAAATGTAGGAATCTGTGTTAATGAAGAGGACAATAATGCAATTTGAGAGTCCTTCAGTAAATACAGCATTTTCATGTTTGTATCTCCCCATTTTATTTCTAGTGAGGAACCTATGCTGATAGAGACAAGAGCAGGCAAGGGAAATCAGCCAGGCTACAATCAGCTTGTCTAGAGACTGCCAATAAATTGCTTTGGGGGAAATTTCAGGACCTTTTAGTAATGACAACTTTGAGGCTTTTTTTAATTCACCAGTTTTCTGTGGCAGGTACAGTTGGGACTGATGTTTGAGATTTTTGATAGTTTAAAGCTACCATGTGAAAGTAAATTTTTTCATGTGATAAATACTTTTTACATTCTATTTTGTCACTTCTGGTAAGTTTTTTTTTCAAACAGCCCAGGAAAAAGTGTAAGAGAATATTCTATCAGGATAAGCAGATTTCTGGTGGTATTGTGTGTTAAAATGCAGATATTGCTATAAGGTAGCCACAGTTTCATAGCACTTGTCAGTCCTCACGAGCTGGGTATGTAGGAATGCTTCTGATCACTGTCACGTAGTCGTGCAGCAGCCTGGTATTGTCTCACAAAGGGAATGTGGTCTGAATGACAGCATAAGGGTTTGTATTCAACAGAAGCATTTCAAATGTTCTGACAGCAGTAACAAAACATTTCAGACCTTCCGTCCCATCTTTTTTCTTTTTCATAGAACAAACCAGTAAAATTACAAGTAAACATGTCAGTAAGTGTAGAAACTGAGTTTCAAATTAATATTAATGGGGAAGAAGTCTAGGTTCTTCAGCAGTGAAGGAAGAATTTCTACTAACCCTATTTACTGGAGTATGTACTTGCTTTTAAAAGCAAGTTGTGGATTTTTCATAGTTTGGTGTGTCTAGCTGAAGCCTTGGTGAGTGCCTGCTGAGGGATGATGCAGTGACAGGTGAGACAAAGGGAATTCGTTCCAATTCTGTCACAGGTGGTGGTTTTTGTGTACCTGTATAAACACAAATATTTGTGGTGAGTGCATTCTAGTTTTAACCATCACTGCTTAGAGGTGCTTTAAATGTTGAATCAATTTGAGGTTTTACCATTTATAAACATAATTGGGAAAAAACCCCCAAACATAAATGAATAGCCTGTGGTGTCCCTGATGGGAAAACAGATGCATTTTCAGAGGAGATGGCTTCATTGGAATGCAGGGCTGCACTCCAAGCGATCTATTCACCCACAGGATGGGCTGTTCAGCAGCATGGCCTGTAGGAGACAGCTATGTTTATGTTGGTTACATCAGGGTGTACTAATATAAAGGAAAACTCAGGAGGCACTGCTAGGTTCTTTTTTGTCCAAACTACAGTTAATGCAGAAAGTCCAGACTTGTTTATCAAAGCTTTTGTAAATCGTATGTAAATATAATCTCCTGCAGGTAAAAGTGACAATAATATCAAAAAATAACTACCATAAGGAAATAAAATTAGGAACCATCCCCTGAAGCAATTCATTTTATCAGTTTTAGACATTAACTTTCTAAGCATTTCTTTATCAGAACAGTTAACGCATTAATTTGTATTGATAATCATTTTCCATCAAATTTATGAATGCATTTTCCATGTTTATTTTTGTATGCTAGAGCTTTCTGCTGTGCTTCTAGACAAAATCAGTTTTTACAGGTAACCTAAACAAAAACAGTGTTTATCTTTCTACCTGGTAAATGGAATCAACACAGAAAGCCTTTCTGAGTAGCTGTTTCTACCTATATGCGTATTAATTAAGATGCAAAATGAAAACCTTTTAGTCCTTAATTTTCCCGGCTCACTTTTGCAAAGATGTAGCTAATGAAAACCAAAAGTGCTGGTGTTTCCAGTCGGGGGACCTGTATGAAGCACATCCAAAGGCTGGCTGAGCTCTGGCATGCCAGGAGCCTGATGCTTTGGGGTAGCTGGGGGATGGGGCAAAGCAAGGATTGGGAATTCAGCCGGCAGCAGGGCAACGATTGCTGTTCCCAGATTTGTTTAGAGTCTAGCAGTGCCAGACTGTAGCACTTCCATGAGAAACCCTCTTGGAGGGAGCAGGGCACCCAGGAACACCGGTCAGTGCACCTCCGCTCCCCCAGAATTGTGCTGGAGCAGCTGCGTAACTCCACATGCAGCATCCATCTCCTCCATGCTCCTCTCTCATTAATTCTTACATTCTCTGTGACATCTGCTCCTCTTCTTAGAAACACCCAACACAATCTCTGGTGTAAGAATTAAGCATTTTTTTTAGCTTGATGAGGTATGTGAGAGAAAGCCACTCCTTGACTAACACAACAACTCAGGGCTCTTGGGTGTGTGAGTTAAAATCATGGATGGCATTTCTTACATATGGAACCACCTAGTCACCTTGAGAAATGCTGAATCTGAGTATAAGAAGCATTTGGAACTTCATGCAAATAATGTTTTTTTTTTCCTGTTCTGTTAGCTATTCTTTAATGCTTTCATTATGGCAGCATTGTGTTCACTGCTAAGTTCTTGTGAGCTTTGGGATGAGCTGGGAGCTATACTATGGATTTGAGAGAGCAAGCAGGCATACATTACAAAAGTAAAACAAACAGTAGTTCTGTTTCTATTGCAGCCTCTGGCTGATTGGTAATTTTGAGAATGCTATATTTTAGGAGGATGGGTATTCTTATTTTGCCACATATATTCAAAGTAAGTGAATGTTTAAAAATAGGTCTGTACTGTAGACAGGGGAAGCACTACTTTCTGTGACTGTGTAATGCTTAAGGCCCAGCAAGGCCCAAAGTATCAATCTGTGCAGGCAATTACAGGGCAAAGGTTGGCTTTCCACTGTCTGCTGCTTATGGGTTTTCAATGTGTGGGGAGGGCTTTTGTCTGAGGTTTTATTGGTCAATGTTACATCATACTATATCATCCCAAACTGTTCTTGGTTTGGTCATTTTTGTTGAATTGAATGATCCTTTTAAGATTCTTAAAGTAACAGTTTTTACAGATAATTATGTCACATGGTTCTGTGAAGAGCTTTATCTTCTGCCTGTTTGTTTGAAAGTTAATGTATAGCTGTTGCTTTTTTTGTTTTAGCTTTACCTTGGGGCAAACATTACATTGAATCTAAAGTGAACTGTGTAGGTAGGGCAGGCGTTTGGCAGGTGCATAAGCCCGAAGTCCTTGTGTGTTGGACTGCCAATTGAAAGTGGTGTCTGCAGTACTGAGTTAGAGTAGCAGCTAGGAAGTGAGCTGTGGCTGCAATTGTAATAACAACACAGGAGTAATACACTGGAGCGTTTATTCTTTACATGGTCTAGTTGGATGTTACTAACTTAACTTTTTTTATTTAATTTAAAATATTGAACCTAACATTTAAACATTTACAATGCAATCAGAAGTTTTACTTCTTGTTTGTTTCTTGGATATGGAAAAATGTGGCGATTTAAAATTTCATTTTTCATGTGAAACAGATGTCTTGATTTCGTTTTGACATGTATCCAGCTCAGTATGACATTCCCTTTCTTGTTCTGTGTTAGAAATAGGGTTTAAATAGTAAAATTTTACTTAGCGTAAAAAGTAAATGCATGTAAAATACCTGTAGATCATTGTTTTCCTTCTTGGTATAACTCATGCAACTACTTGGAAATGTGTTGTACTCTGGTTAGAACCACTTGCAAAAATATCACTCAATACAGAAAAAATGTAATAAACTCAATCAACAGACTGTGATTATTTGGAATGAAGTTAATGTCAAAATGTGTATATGCAGCATAAAACCCCTGGACTTCATTTTCTGCCTGACACCTGTCACCTTGTCAGTATTGCACAATCTGGGAAAAGGAAGAAACCTTTTTGGCCTTTGGAACAGTATTTCTCCAAGAAAATGAATTTGAATTGCTAACCTTTAGGGTAGGTTTAATCATATCTACAAACATAGTTACACAGCTGTTGTTTATAATGTTTTTGTTTTAACGTGCCTCTTTAATTTGTTGATATGCAGTTTGATCAATTCTCTGCCTAAAAGCTTCTGCTTTCCTTTAATGTTCTTCCCAGGGTCAGCGTCTTTTTGAAAAATTGCTCGAACTGGCGTCCCGGAATATTGAGATAAAACTAGTGAGCGATAAACTGCCCGTGGAATCAAAGGTATTAAACGACTTGAAAGCAAAGGGTAAGACCGAGGTCTTTATGTTGTTCTGCCATTGACTGCTACGTGATGTTCCTGTTATTTAAAATGCAGACTGGGACAATACAAAAAATGCACACTGCTGGTATTGCATTATTACCCTATAATCCTTCAGCTTTCTCTGGTTTGTAGATGTCAAAAATCTGCAACTGTTACTGTAGTTGATGTTTGCAATTTGCAGGTAATTAAAAAGGCAGTGCATGATTAGAAAGGTGTTTAAATTCCCTGTAGCCATTTTAATAGTAAGCAACATAATCTGGGAGTCTGGGGTAATACCTTGTGGGACAAGATATTTCTTCTCTTTTGAGCAATAGCAAAGTAAATTAATAAAACAACGTGTGTATGGTACTGATGATCCTGAAGCACTGGAAAATTGGTCAGATTTAGCCAGCTGACAAGGTTTTCTGTGCTATGTGTATTTCTTTAGTCTCTGCTTTCCTAATCGTTATTTTGAGGTTCAAAAATCCCTATCCCAAGAGGGATTGTGCCTTGGTACTACATGAATAAACTTGTTTTATGTAAAACTGTGTGGAAAATAGTAAAGAGAATTTAAGAATTGCTGAAAGAAATTAGTCTCTCTTAGGAGTTTTAGCAATCTCATACACATTTCTCCTGTTAGTTATCTATATAATCTGATAAAAGCATGATTTTAAGGGTAGGATACCCTTTTTCAAAGAGCAAAAAGAACCTATATATTTTGATGGTGATAATTTTTGACACAGGTACCTATATGGATCACAAAGGGAACTCTAAAAAATTTAATTAAGCAAAGGAGTTGTTGTGGGCAGTAGCTCCCTAACATAGCATGACTGTTAATGGTAAAGAATAAAGAGCACCCTCTTCCAACAAAAATCAATCTATATTTGTTTAAATTCCTTATAATCTCCTCACTGCACAAGTAAAAGAACATTACTAATGGAAGTACTTATCCCTGAGGGAGATCGGCTTTTAAATCAAGACTTACATGTTATTTAATTTAATAAACTTAAATTTAATTTAAAAATTAATAACTATAGACCCTCATCATTTCATGACACTGCCTATTTCAGGGATTTGATTATTTCTGCTACATAACCAAAAGAGATATCAATCCTTTGATAACCAGTAAGAATATACCAAATACTTTGTCAGATATATGTGAGGTCTCTTTTTCTGATGTGTTGAAAAAGAAATAGGTATTTTAACATCAGTGTCAGTGAAATTATCTTTGAAAGAGTTGTTTCTTTTCCCTGTGATTCTAATATCCCAATTTCTATGAGGCAGAGAATAGGAGAGGTGAGCCTGTACATTTATATCGGTGTACTGGCAACAGATATTTTAACTATCATTTATTAAAAATACCCGATACCAAAAATGATCCTCTTTCAAAAAAAGATGAGGAGAAATTTTTAGCTAGAAAAGGGGGAGAAATGTTCAACACTTCCTTCAGTTTATGTGGGAATTAATCCAACCTGTGAGCTTTTAAAAAAGAACCCAAAAACCAGAACACAGGCTTTTACAATTTTACTAGCTTCAGTTTCCCTTATGCTTTTTTCAGATTTCTGAGACAGGAAATCTTACAGTATTCAAATGAAATGATCAATATATTTGTGCTCTGAGCTACAAAGGATTGGAGAAAGTTGCTAGTAATTCTTGTGAGTTTTGTTGTCGTCATCTTTGAACCCTGGAATTATATATATCATTGTGTACAGTTGGTGTTTCTCAAACATCAATATTGCAAATTCTGGATTTTCTCCCTATGATTTTTTTTTCTTATTCCATGTTTTGGTCTGCTAATTTCTACAAACTCTGATTTTTTTATTAGAATGTCTTAGTTATGGCAAGGTGATTTCCAGCTCTGTTGCAATTCTTTCACTCATTTAGGTTTGTTGTTTGGTTTTTATTTCCATGAAAGGTAGATAAATCTTTATTTGGTTTTGCATTCCTGAAAAGAAATAAATTAGTTTTAAATTCAGTCAGATTTAGGTGTCTTAACTTTATGTTGAAATGAGTAGACCTTGCATGAGCAGATCATGGTATGTCCTGCTTGTGTCAAATAGAAGCTAAGTGGGAGGCTAGCTTAAAAAAAAAAATACCATTATTCTTTGCTATGCTATCCTGGAAGATCTATCTACTAAAATTATTAATCTTTTCGCTTGTAAGGGGCTGGCCACCTGCACCCTCAGAAATCAGTTAGAACTGATCATTGAAAGGGAACTGTGCAGCATCACTTGGACATATATCCATGAAGACAACCAGGTTTCTTTCCCTGCAACTGGTCAGATTTGTCTTTAAAACATGCCATGCACCCTTTTTAACAGCTGCATTCCTCTCTTGGTGAAGAAAGCAGTAAACATATCAGTAGCTCAGCCAAGTTGTGAAGCATCTCAAGACGGAGAACCAGAATACGTTTGTCTGAACAGACCAAAGCCCAGACTTGTGGTGTTGGTCTGAATTAGGCAGTGGAGAGTCCAAGCACTACTCTGGGGTTCATCAGCTGATAAACTACTCTGATTGATCCTAAGCAGCAAACGTGCTTGGCACCCAATCCATGGGCAGTAGTATGGGCAGTAGTATGGACAGAAAGCACATACCCAGCTGGTGGGACTCTGGGAATTTGATGCCTTTCTAAGTTTGCCTTCACCTTGCTAGGTGGGCATAGGCTTGACTCTTCTTTCCAAGGCAGACTGTGTGCAAGAGTCAGACTGTCTCCAAGTTGTTCTGCTGAATATGAGGGAGAATTGCTATTGCATGGAGAGGGTGGAAGAGTCTTGCCTTTCTTTTCAGCAGACTGAGTGATCAGAACCCCTGAGCTGTGCCCTCATGTGGTGCAGACTGGTTCCTAGGGCCAGGACAAGGGATAATTTGGCTGTTGGTCCTGGATGTACCTGTTAATATATTGCCCAGGAACATTAAAAGGAATCTTCAGGTAGCACACCCTGTCTGCTTTAAGTAGCCTCAACAAAGTGGAATGGGTTTAAACACGTGGGATTGCTTGAAGACCAATACTTGGTCATCCATATGTTTTCATGCAGTATTTGGGCTTTTTTGTACAAGGAACTACGTTAGGCTCCTGTACTGCTGCATCTCAACACAGATGTTGGGACTATTTCTGCCAGACAGATTATTCCAGCACGGCTTTCCTTTTTCTAGACAGGCATGCATCAAGTCCCCTTGCCTCTTCTCCCCATTTCTGAAGAACTGTAGAAAGCAGTTTTTATAGATCTTTTCCAACACAAGGGTGCACCCTACCTAGAGTCCTCTCCACACATCCTTCCTCTGCAGCAGCTGTCCCTATTGATTAATAGAGGAGAAGGTTGAAATCTGACTTCAGATGTGGCCTGATGGGGTAAGATGAAGCATAACTTATGTGGACAGGGGAGCAGAACTGGACTGATGTGGAGTAAAATAAAATTAGGAATTCAGAGTTGCAGTGCTAGTGCAGACATCTGAGCTGGCTGTGAACCTGCAGGTTTGTCATCACTCCAGTTTTTTTTTCCCCCTGTCTGTGCTATCCTGACTTACTTGAGGTAGCTGTAAAGCAGGACTACAGGAGTCCAGTGGCTGCAGTGTGAAACATGGATTGATTTATTGTGCTAACACATACCATACTGTGTCAGCTCTGGTGACAGGATTCTCTGAGTGCTGATAATGTACATTTGCTAATAATTGCTGGACTGTGGGAGTATCATTTAGTTGCAAAATTAAACATGCAGAAATGAGAAAATACTAACCCCATGACATATATTTATGATAGACTTTATTACATTACCAGATTCTGTATTTTGCACAGAATACCTGGCTGGTACTTCTTGTAATCTTACCATATTAATCAGAGGGTGTTCCCTTATACTGAATGAGAATACATCCAACATTTAATGCCTAAGGCAGCTGATGTTCATTCAGGGGATATTATTTCTGCTGGTAATGGCTAGAATCTTTTTTTATCTTCATATTTAATGTATGTCTCTAGGCTTTCTTCATTGCACATCTGCCAGATCCTACACTGAATGCAGAATGATTAATTTCCTCATAGGCTTTTCCGTGCTGTTTCTCACTGTGGTATCTGAGTGCTCTGCAAATACAGTATTAATGAATTTCTTTTTACAACATCACTGCTGCGTGAGTTTTCTTGCTGTTTCTGTCTCTTGGGGACAACCGGTAATTATTAATGGTAACACAGGCACCAGAAGCCAGATCTGAGCATTTGTTTTCTGTAGTCACAATTAAAATTTTAAAAAGTATATTAGTAATTAAGAAAACTTAATCACATTTAAGTTCTCCCAGCTCATGTTGTCAAAATTATTACTAAACAGATGATAAACTATGGTGTTGTTTTTATAGGACATATGTATATCCATACTGTGCATATCTGTATATGACTCTCTTGTGAAAGGTAGGTCTGTCTTTAGACAAAATTTGGCTCATTGTGTAAACAAACATGTTCTTCTTTATCCTCTTTGTACTGTGACAGTATCTTATTAATGCTTGTTTTCATGGTTATTGTTTCAGCCTTTTCTCAGCTGTGGCTCAGTCTACTAGACTGAAATGTTTCTTGTAACCCTCCCCCTCCTCACACATAATTATGTACCAGTCTTTGTTCATCAGTAACATTTGAATAGCACTGTCTCCAATTAGCAGGTTGTTGTATTATTTCTCACATGTACAGAATCTAAATCCCGTACTAATTGCGATCTTATTTTAGCTGACAGTGTTCATGCTTTTTAAGACATACCAATGGATTTTCCTCCTTCAATTTGCATTGCTTCCTTCCTTTTCTATTTCTTTTTTTCCCCAATACTCCTTTTTCATGAAGCATTTTTCATATATTTGCAAGGAATATTTTCTCTTTTGTCAGTGGTCGCTGAGTCAGATAAGAAGAGAGGAGTCTGTCCGTATCACAATATGATTTAAGGAAAAAGTATCTAACTCAACTAATCACTTTTAAGTATTAGCAATGAAACTGGAGAATAATAGGAAGTCATTGTCATAGGGCAGGATCCAGTCACTAGATCACATGCAGCTGTTACTCACTGAGGAGTTTGTGCATATTTGCCCAGAATTACACTCTTTCCTAATCAGATACCACCAAAACAGAGAAACTAAAAAGTTATATTGTTGCAGGGTGACAAATAAATTAGTAGACAGTAAAGCTCTAGAAATTTTTTATGCATTGAGTTGTGCCCTTTAGATTACAAACACTAACAGATACCATTCCATGACAAATTAAATCAGGTTGTATCTGGGCAGCTGCACAATCCCAGCTTCCTCTTTCCCCACCATATGTTATCCCTGCCTTCTTCCTTGCACCAGTGATCATGTGGTAAGACAGTTCAGGGAGCTGCTTTGGCTACAGACTGCTTGTTTTTTTGGCTAGCTAAATTGTCATTTGCCTTAGATTCCTGCATTACTCAGCGTGTGCTCTCACAGGCTGGGGTTAACACAGAGAAAGGAAACACGTAGCTGGGGTTGTAGCTGGGCTTGACAAGGGAGGAAGGACCACTGGAACCTGGTTGAGATGGGTTCAATCCGCCAGGGCATCACAGAGCTCAAGTAATGTCAAGGGACTTTTAGAAGTTTGAGAGTTTCCTGTACTTTCCTGTACTGTCTTAACGTAAGTGTAGCACAATGGCCAGCAGTAGTGAATATGATTTATATAAATGATGAAATGTGTTTAATTCCATATTCTGTCTGCTTCTTTTGGCACACTTAAGGTGCTCTGCATAGTTTTAGAGCTGGAATGCTTGTGGGGCATGAGTTTTCACCTTTGGCCACAATCATGTTCTCTTTCCCTGTCTTCTTGTGGGGGAAGGGAAGATAAAATTTTTAGCATACTGTAGAAGAACTGAAAGACATTTGTTATGTCGTAGAAAATATGGAGATTGTCTGGGAATATCCAAGCAGTTTCTTATGAAATAAGCTGTGAGTTGGGCACTTTTTTTGAAGTAGAGCCTTTGTAAACTGCAAACCCTAGGAATGTGAAATTGACGATTTTGGAGAAACTGACTTTTATTTCTGAAAAAGATAAAACTATAAGACTAAGAGAAAACATTTCCTGACAAGTTTCTTTGGGCTTGAAAATGTTTGGGTTTTGGGAAACTTGCATTTTTTGACAGCCATTGGTAGGGTAAACCATGAAGACATGGATTTATATTAAGCCCAGAATACTTGGTTTCAGTATTATTGAAAATGTCCAAAACATGGTGACAGCGGACTGTAAAGAGATTAGAACAGAGCTATCACTGGCAATTTTAAGACTAAAGTAAACAAGCCTCTGTGAGGAGTGGCCTCATAGCTCTGGTGCATGGGAAAGGTCTAGATTGGTTTCAAAGCTGGATTTAATAGTTCTGTAATGATTTGGAGGGAGAACATAAACATGTGCTGTATAATCTCATACAGGCTCCCTTTTTCCACAAAAAACTGGGTCAGATGATTTTCTGAGGGCCCTTCTAACCTGGGATTTTCTATGATTCTAATTAAGTCTTTAATTCCTCTTAATGTGAAATAAATTTTGGGAATCAATGTAAATACTCTGCAATGACTAAAAAGAAAATACACGCCATTCGTATAATGGGAAGCTGGAATCCTGGAGGCGGATCTTAAAGAGATTTCTGCCTGTCCAAATGGCCAGCTTTTGCACAATGTACCATAAGAATAATATTATCTGATGCATGTTCCATCGGAGCGTAGAGAGTGCTCTTGACAGCTGATGTTCGGTGGATGGTTTTACATAAGGCATTGAATGGATCTGTAGCCCCATTGCTTTCTTCATGCCTTTCCTAGGCTGGATTCTCCAAGACTGTGTGTGAGGGAAGGATGTTAAGATGGGAGAAGTTCCTGCAGCAGTACCAAAAATAGACTATTTTTTCCCTATGATTTTTCATGAAGAAGTAAGCAGGATTTTTTGAGAGGACCAGTAGACTAGGGGTAAATCCTCCTGAAGGAAGCAAGTAATTTGGATCTGAGTTTTATAGAGTTCAATAAAGGTGCATGTGAACAGAGGGGGAGAAATCTCTTCCATTCCTTTCAAATTGTAAATGTTGACATTCTTCTAAAACTCATAAGTCACACCTGAAAATATGAGGGTGTACAAAAGGCAGCTAATGAAAATTGCACTGGCAACACCTCTGACATCTGATTTTAGATTCTTTTTTATATTTTGATTTCTTATGAATCAGGCCTTGTTCACTTTTTATTATTATTTTATATAACTTGGGTACCACAAAAGAGTAGATGCATGATTTGATTTAGCTTTTATTAGTTGCTGCTGAAGAGTGTTTCCTGATATTTTCTCAACTTTAAGCCTATGATAAGCAATCTTAAAGCCAGTTCCAAGATAGAAGATCTCATTAAGTTCTTTGCCTCTTAGAATGCAGAGTGACTTTGACAGAGTTCTATGTAGTGAGAATTACCAAGCTGAATTTCCAAAGCTAGCTGCATCCCATCCTAAAAGACAGAAGCAGGTACTATTTTGGCGTCAGAGATTCAAGCATTTTTACCTAACATCTAGGCAACACTAACACACAGAAACTCCTGCTAGGTTTGTTTTTGGAGAAACATCTTTCCTGTTCAGGCACCTAAGCTGTCTTACCTCAGTTTATGTTGCACTGTGTGCACGCATCCACAAACACATTGATTGCAAGGGAATCTTCAGCGTTGGTTTTATGCCTAAATCCCATGAGAATTCGTATGCAATGTTTCTTACTTGTTTCAGTTGGGGAGCTAGGTCCTGCAGTGTAAAGTAAGCCACATCCAACCTTATGAAACATGACCAAAAAGAGCAGGTGGGGAGTATTTTTGTTAGATATGTATCAATAACCAAATGTCTTCAACACAGAACATCTGTCTGAGTTGCAGAAGATGGTACTGAAAATCTTGCTCTGTCTAAAAGTTTCTAAACTGCCAGTTTTTACCTTACAGTTGTCTGCCTTGCTAGGCACCTGACAGAAAGCAAATCATTTAAGCTAGTATTGAACATCTTAAACTTCTTAAAACTGAATTCGCAGTCACAGAGGTTTAGGAAGAGCAGAAGATATTTTGTAGTGGTGCTCCCTCGGTCCTTCCTATTTGAGTTCTAACAGTTTGCAGAAAATCTTTTAATCTCTGTCTGCATTTAAAGATGGCTGTAGTAGTCACACATTAATTTGGGATGGAAGAAACCTGGCTTCCAGTCCCTAATCTGCTTCTACTCCGTCTACTGCCTCCAGATATATTTTGAAAGAAATGTCTTAGCTGTAATAGTAACAGAATTGTTTGAGAGTTCTGATTGTAGGACAGAATTTTAAAACTTCATTGGAGAGTCAGTCCTTCTGTGCAGCTCCAAATGGGGAGCTGGGGTAAACAACACACTTCCCATCAGCATTGCCTGCTGCCTTGTTTGGATGTCTTTCAGCTCAAAAAATATAATAAACTGGTGGTAATCCTCTTTTTATTGTAGATTCTACAGGAAACTAGATGCCTAATCTGGGAATGAAACTTCCCCTGGATACACAAATATCTTCATTTTAGGCACCATAACAGTTCACAAAGTGAGCAGCTTACTTTCTCTTGTGAGCCTGAAGCGCACTAACTTTAAAAAGATTTAGGCATAGCCTGACTTACAGAATTCTCTAGCATGAGAGAATTAGCAGTATGAGGCTGTTGCAATAGAGGGAGAAAAGAAAAAAACCAAAACAACCTTCATAATAGTTTAAATTCTGAAGGCAGCCAGGGCCTTGGGTTGCACTGGCTTGTTTGCAAAGAGGAAGGGGAGAAAAGGTTCACTTGAGCCAAAAATTCTGTGTCTTTTAGAGCCAGATATGTAAGCAATAAATTCTGATTCTAAGCTCTACAGCTTCTGTGTCTGTAGACTTAGAAATTAATACCTTTGCTGGAAGAAATGGCTGTGTACCCAAAGACAGTACCCTCTCATGGGTAATGTGTACTTTTGCACTATAAAATATCAGTCACGTGCTTTCCAGTATCTGTAGTCACTGTTTCAAACATGCATAGGTAAATAATAATACACTGATTGAATTAATTTTCCTCATTAATCAAGGACAGATGTACTGTAAGGCATATTTAAGATGTTAGGTGTTGAGTAGAAACAATATCGTAAGTCTTCTGCTTTGAAATTTGTAATTGAAAAGGTCTTTCATGGTAGATTGGTCAGTATTTTAGTTTGTAATTTCAGTTTGCAAATATCATTGCACTCAAGTCTGGTCCTAATCTGTGTGCATTCATGGACTTGGCAGCAATGGGCACTTTTGTATTTAATAAGCCCCAGCACAACTATGTGTGTTTGTAATCCAGCCATCTCATGAACTGCTAAAGTCCTCTTGTCTGGTAGTACCTAGTCAGGTCCAACATAGCAGGTTTGTGCCACAGGGATCATCTTCAAATCTTGCTTGATGGTTTACATGCTGGAATGGATTCTTCCCGTATGGCACTAGCTGGTGTGAGTTGCTGACACTCTTTAGTACAGAGGAACCAAAAACGGATGGCATTAGCAGAAATTAGTTGTGACATTTTTAAAACATATGGATAGCATGCAAGTTCCTACCTCCAGCTACTGAAAGAGCTGGTAAGAGCTGCCAGGGCCATCTGAGCTCAGAAAGCATTTCTTAGGTAGCTGTGCTCCCTTTGCAGAAATTTTGGCATACCATGCTTTCTCTTGTATGCAAAAGCACTAACGTTATCTCATCCTGAAAAGAGATGAAAGCTAATGGTCCTAAAAGGGGTCCAAGGAAAGCAGGTTAATTTATTTTAGGTCAATTTTGGTTTGTCCATTCATGTGATTTTCATATACTTATGAAAACATCCACTGGAAGCCTGACTGTTTTCTTCTTTCTTCTTGGTCAGTCAAAGCAGTCTTGCTGGTATGATTTGATATATTTTTGATTGCTACCGTTTTGCAAGCAGACTCCAGTGGGGTTGAGTGTTTTGTCTCTCATCTTGTTCAAGTTTTGTATGTCATCTAGACTGAAGTGTAACTTCAAACCTGGGCAGCTCTGAGAAAACCATCACCTGAAGTGACATGACGCGGACACTTGTATTACGTTCTTTTAGCTTCTTTGCTGCTTAGCTCAATCAATATAACATTTCTGCTTCAAACTGATTAAAGTGCTGTGTGCTCAAAGTTATATAAGAGGCATTAATGAGTGTCCAAAGCAAACTGGCACTCTTTGACCAACACCATTTGGTTTTTGTTTGATGAAGTTTGGAAAGGCTGCTCACCGTGGGTTGTTGTGTACAGCACAACTGTAGCATAAAGTAAACCCATGTGACCAAATCTTGCTGGTTTATACAGCATTAGCTACCAAGCGTGATCTTCGTAACAAGGATTTGCCACTATGATGTTAATATTGATCTTTCTGGTAATCTCCTATAGCAGTTTTCAAATTAACCTTCGGCTCCTACAGCACTGTGGTGTGTTGTGAATTTTTACACAGCCTAATGGTTGGAAAGCAAATTACATTAAGCTCCTTCTAAAGTTATTCAGCTGGAAGCAAAGTTCCCAGACTGATACCTCTGTGTTACTCTCCATCTTTTCCATCTCTTACTGCGTGCCCTTACAGAGCGATTGTCTCTAATGTTTATGCTTGAGAACAGAGTGATTTCAGCCTCTTTTCCTTCCTTTGGACAAAATATTAACTTTCTACAGTGTGTAAGTATTAGTAATTATGTAGTACAGAAACTGACAGTCATTTCAGTGACTCAAAACAAAACAGATCTCTGCTCTTGAAGCTTTTAATCTCAGTAGTCTTGTTAGCATAAAGTGATGGACAAAAGTGCCAGCAGTTATAGGACTACATAATATCTACACTAAGCTTCAAAATCACTTCAAAAGACTGTTGTGATGATTGCAATGAGAAGCTTTCAAAAATAACAGTTCCTAAGCAAAGGACCACAGAGCAGCTGTTCTCAGCCATAAGACAAGGGATTGTAACCAAGTCCATGATGTGATATTGGGACTTGAAGTGCCTGTGCTGCCTTCTGGTCTGACTTTCGTAGAGATACCATGGTCAACTGCAAGCAGTCCAGTTACACAGCCCCTGTCCTGTACCTTACTGCCATCCCAAATGGCCCTGAACTGGTCCATTTCTGTCTCTTGTTGTCCTCGAGCTAATTCTGTCTGTCCTGTGTGGTTTGGAGTAGAAAAAGAAGTCCTACAGACCTGGTTCTCCACCAGTTCAAAATGTCACGGGGGAGTAATATACCTGTATTCCTGTCCTTCACAGGCAGTTGCTGATACTTACACTGGAGAAATGAGACAATATTTATGGTCCAGTCCCTCTACGACAGTAAAATCCTCTGTGATTTCAGTGTGCAGTCACTTTTACTGACTGTTACATTGTGTGTGTCCTTCACCCAGCTAGTAAGATAGAATCTGTGGAGTTGTGGCTTCCTTTTATTTTGCTTTCTACATTTAAAATAGGCTGTTTGGAATAAAGTCAATTCATGTTAAAAATCTGCTAACTGACAAGCTATTGATTTGTATCCCCTATATACTTCCTCAAATTAAAGCATTTCTCCCCATAGACCTTTTATTTTTTTCTCAGTCCACTGTCTGGATTTTTCTGATTTTGACATCAGGGCATGTCCATTTTTCTCTTTAAAATGCCTCCATTTAAATGTATGAAGTATTTGGGTGACCAAGGCAGAATGCTGAAGCCCTCAAAAATGCATCTGACAGGCTGGTCAAAACAATAGTAAATCAAGTAGGAGACTCTTCAGTCTGCTACAGCAGCGCTACAGTATCTCTTCTACATGCTTACTTTGATAAAAGAAGAGGCTGTAGAAGTGTCTTGTACTTTTAAGAACCTTATAGTCACGGTAATAAAAAGCTCAGCTTCAGTTGTTGTTTGGACTAAGAAAGCAAGAAGAAATTCCCAGAGTCCCAAATTGCAACAACCATCAGAAATCTTTGTTTATTTTTTGGCCGTATATCATGTGTAGAACTGTTAAGAAAATGTATTTTTTCCTTTCCACAAATTTATTTGTAAAGGCTTGAAGAATATACCATACTGCTTATGTAGTTATAAAACGAAATATGTTCCTCAAGTAACTGGAGCGAGAGGGACTGAATGAATAACTGGATGAATACATATGATAAATGAAACAATGAAGGAGTAGGCAAGGACAAGAGTGAAATTATGAACTGAGTATGAAGTGGAAGAGAGTGACGGAGAGGGAGGATGAATTAAGTTGGGGGAAAGTAGTGGGGAAAATGAAATGAGAGGGAGGAATGAATCAGATGAAAGCGAAGGTCAGAAACTGAAAACTGAGTAATTTAGGAAAGGATCAGAACAGAATGTTGTCAAAAGGTGAAGCATGTTATTAGTGGGCTTCTGACAGAATGGAGAGAAAAATAATTGGCATTGAGATAGGAATGATCTGGAAAAAAAGTAGAACAGTCAAAGGCTGACTCGGCAAGATAATAGGATATAATCAAAGGAAAGAGGTGGGGAAAAAAGCTGAGAGATGAGGGAGAAGTAGTGAAAAGAAATGTCTGTGCCACTGGCAGACCCAGGTTACTTCTGGCTGTGCCTCTGCTTTTCTTGTATGACCACAGCCAGGTCAGCTGGCGCTCTTGGCTTTTGGTAGCCTGTAGATAATACTCTAGGGCTGCTCAGAGAATCAGCTAATGAAAGTGCAGGAAAAAAAACAGATTCTGTTATGAAGGTATTGTAAAAATTAAAAGCAGTAGTCACGCAAGGAGACAAACTCTGTTCTCACCTCTTTGCCTGCCCTGCAGTATCTCACCTTTCAGAACTGGGATTTCTCCTTCAGGAGAAGGAAACTGACAGAACCCAAAGCAGAGCTCCAGATGTCTGAGGAGCACATTTTGAGAATGATGCACAAGTGTTGTTACTGCTAGTCAGCATATTTAGACATAACTGTTGCCAATACTGATGATTTTAGAATATAAAAATATCAGAATGAAATCATGTTGCTAAGTTAAAAAGAGAGATAGGGATAAATAGTCACCACAGTTTTCTTGGTAGAGATTCAGCCTTGTTCATTCATAAAAGGTTGTGATCCTAATTCCTCATGTGTTAGGATGAAAAAATGTCACTGAATTCTTGGATGTTTCATCCAAGAAGTATATAAATAAATATAGTGCTTCATAATGCTAATCCAAGTAAAGAAAAGTCTTCAAAAGGAAGTGGGGTAAGCAGTGTGTGAGTTTACTAATCTCTCTATTATATTTAAAATAGCTTTCTTTTATAGTAAAAACATATGCAATTATAATTAGGCAAAGAAAGAAAGCCACAATCCAGCTTTACTAATGCTTTTACTGATTGTATTATAGTCTTCCTTTAAGCAGTAATATGCTTTGTCGCCTGGATCAACTAAGTAAGAAAATTACTTTTCCCAATCTCCAAAGCAATCACTTTTATAGCTTTGTCTAGTAAATGAGCAGTCTACTCTCCAATAATGAAGGGCAAAAAAAGATGTGGAATTTTTTTTTTAATATTCTAGCAAACTTTGTTGTATATTAGTTCTCTTACGGACTCTACTGAATCATCAGACTCTCAGAACAGATTTGTACTAAGAAAATGCTATTTAAAGGAATGCTGAGTTCTGCTAAGGGGAAATAATTGAACAGATCATAAATGCTCTCATTATTCAAGGTTTTATTCAAAATTTTCTATGACTTGATATGAAATATTTCAAATAGCTCAAAAAGAAGTAAAAATTGATTTAAAAATACTGATGTCAGAGTCAAAGCAGTAAAATAAGGATTAGTCTCAGGTTTGCTACATCAGGCAGCAACACTTGTTAAAAGAGGCAGAAATGTTTGCTACTTTTGATAAAATTACTATAAGGGAAGGAAAAGCTGTTTGGAGCTTTTAAAATTACACTAAATTCTTGTGCACAGGCTCAATTTAATTTTTTTTTTTTTTTAAGACAGATGAAAATGGGAGCCTTAAACTTTGGCCCAGACAGTAAGAGATTCTTTAGCAAATATAGTACAGAAATCACTGGCTTCAGAGGCCACATCTAGGTTGGAAAGTGTAGAGTTGGAGCATGTCCTTTCCTGTCTTGTTCTACGTAGTGAGCGATACTGTTGGCTGCTTGCATTTTCTACTGGGTGGCAGCACATGCCTCTCAAGGACATGCTGGTGCCCTGGATTTCCATCACTGGAAGGACCAGAGCTCTGTAGTTATATGAGCTTATTCCTTCTTTGCAGTCTAAAATTCTGTGTATACGTTAATTAAATATGTCCACACATGATTTATCAAATGTGAGGGTGGCGAGGCATTGGAACAGGTTGTCCAGAGAAGTTGTTGATGCTCCGTCACTGGAACTGTTCAATGCCAGTTTGGATGGAGCTTTGAGCAACCTGGTCTTCCATCTGGTAGAAGGTGTCCCTGCCCACAGCAGGGGGCTTGGAACTAGATGACCTTTGAGCTCTCTTCCAACCCACACCATTGCATGATTCTGTTCATGGGGAAGGTCAAGTGGAGTGTTCCCCTGCTGTGCCTGTTCTGCAGGTAGAGGGGACTTTCTCTCTCTATGCTGTCATATTTGTGATGGACCACCGGCTATTTGCTGGTGAATCAGAAATTAGGTGTAGCTGGGTGGGTAAGTATTACAAAGAAATACTGTCAGGCCTCTCTTTTGTCTCTCCCGTGAGATGGGGTGGGAAGCACTTTGGTTATATTTCTGGGGTTTTTCTGCTGAGTAAATCAAAAGGGCCCAGCAGGCAGCACGAAATGCATTCACATGGGTGAGAGCTGTAACACTCCCACACTGCACTCTAGCTACAGCTGGGTACTTAGCTGAGAAATCAGTGTTTTGATTACTTGGGCTAGCAACAAAGGCCAACATTTGACATCTTCAAAGCCAGTGTAAGGGTATATTTAGATAAATGTTACTTTGGGAACTAACTAGCTCCCAAGATGGCATTGAAGTTAAATAAGCAACTGCAAGAAATTAATTCTGACCTTTCCTTTGTTCTCAAAAATCTGCCATTCTGCATCTAGTGAGCAAACTCTGCACGCATGAGGGTCCCTGGTGGGTCTCTTCTGGATCTTCTGTGTCACTGTGGACCCCTATGTAAGCATGTGGGAAATGCCAACCCAAGCAAATGCCAGCATTGCCTTCCTGTCTACTTTGCACAAGACAAATGATTACGCAAGATAAAAGGCAAACAAATTCTGGAGCTTGCCACCTGGAATTACTGAGGCCTAATTTTGAGAAGAACGGAGGCTGAGACCATGTGGGTGTACCTTTAAATGGCAGCACTGGCATAAGCAGTTCCTGCATCTTGCTGCACCCAGCCACAGCCACTCATTCCCACACTTGTGCTGCCCCTTCAGCTGTGTTGAAAAAAATTGTTTACTGCCATGTGGTGAGCTGGACTAGTGAATTGTTCTACATTTGAAATAACTCTCTTATTTTTATTTATTTTTAACCTGGATCCATTTTCTGATCCAACTCATTCCCTGAAAAAGCTGCTTTGGCACAGGTGAAGAGGTGGTGGAGGGAAGGAGAAGGGTTGCTGAAGACAAGATCTGTTCATGCTACTATTTTGGGGGGTAATTGGTGTTGGTTTTTGGGGTTGGGGTTTTTTCCCCTTTTTTAAACATGCCAGTTGTAATTCTGTAATACTTTGGTTTCATTTAGAGAGATGGGTTTTGTAATGCTCGTTTGTCACTATTCCTTTTTCTTCCTGCTCTTTCCTGTCCACATTCTCAGCTCTTGGCTTCCACAGCTGTGTGGATAGAGCAGTTGCTGGGGCTGTACTGCCTCACATAAATTATTTCAATCCACTGACTGAGTAAAAAACAAAGCGATAAACTAATGGTGAGCATAGAGGATATTTGCTCCCCTGATCATGCAGGGCAGAGCCCAACAGCATGTTGCAGTCTGCTGGGAAGGGAAGGCAGCCAGGCAAGAAGCTGGCTCAGGGCCTGGAGAGGGGGCTGGGAAGTCAGACAGCAACGATGGAGACCTCTCTTCTCACGTCCTCAACTCCACAGGGAGATCCTTGAGTGCAGCCTGTCTGCTTAGGAGAGCTCTCTAGCAGCAGCCTTTCTTCCA
Source organism: Gymnorhina tibicen (assembly GCA_013399875.1). Classification (NCBI taxonomy): domain Eukaryota; kingdom Metazoa; phylum Chordata; class Aves; order Passeriformes; family Artamidae; genus Gymnorhina; species Gymnorhina tibicen. The sequence continues at coordinate 760,017 of VXAZ01005446.1, read as the reverse complement.
AGCTCCAGCCAGACAGGGACACGTGAGCTGGCTGGGGAGCGTGCCAGTGGAGATGAACAGTGGCAGCACACAGGAGGCAGAGTGACTGCGTGTTGTCCCTGAACCACCCACACCACAGCCCCAAGCATGTGAGCCCCTCCGTTGCAATTCCAGTGGGTGCTGCAGGCACCTGTGTCTTTCCAGAGAGAGACCACAGGGGCTCATGGAGCTTCAGTCACATATTCCTCTCCTGGGCATTGATTTCCTCAAAACTATCATTGTATCACTGACCTCGGATGCTGTAAAACAAGATAGTAAGCATTACAGTAAATTTTTGGGAAAATTCCTACATCAGAAACAGCCCAGTTTTCCTAAAGGCAGTTTTGAGAAGCTACATGTGCACACAGCTTATGGCTGATTGTACACCGGGAGTGAGTGTTTCTAATGCAGGCAGTTTGAGTTTAAGACAGGCCAAGGTGGCATGAATATAAATGTTATTGCGAAAGCTTTCTGGGGATTACTTGCACTTGTGCTAGAATGTAATTTCTTTGAGTAATTATGATTTCATTTTTTGCATGTATGACAGCTGAATATAGAGCTGCTAGAGAAAAGGCAGCAAGGTTTTGAGTCTAGGCTGCTTCTTTTTTAAATTACTGTGGCTTTAGACAGATGAATAGTACATAATCACAGAGTGACAGGATTCAGTCCTGGTAGTTTTTAAAAAGGACAGGGGTATGTGTGTGAGAGAGAGAGAAGCAGAGGACAGTGTAAACAAAACAGCTGATTCAAAGTTAAGGTATTACCATCAGAGATTTCCCTAAAAGTCCTTGAGTGTTCTCTCTTTAAAATAAATCTGAATCATTAATCTTTCTCGGCCAGGCAGAGTTATAAATTGCATTTCAAACCCAATATTCCATAAAGAGCACAGAAATAGTAAATAGTCTAGTTTGTCTTTTAATCATTCAGAGACTTAGTAAAAATAACTTTGTTTTCAAGTTGTGCATTCTTCTGAGTTTGTACTTGTCCTCTTCTGAGTGGTGGCAGGTCACACTAATGGGGCTTCTGGAAAAAGTCCATGCTTTTTGCAATCAGTTGAGAAAAAAGCCTGAAAATTCATGGGGAGGTGATCCTCTGCCTGGGTCACTTGTGTCTGCCCCAAATGAGACAGCTACTCCACCACTTGTGACCACTTGTATTGAAAACTCTGGATTTTTGTCTCAGTGGAATAAAAATTATGTTTAGTCATGGGTGCACTTTGTGCTAAAGCTTATTATCAAAAGCAAATAAATGAAAGCATATATTGCAAAATGTAGGGAAAGAGACATTCACTTTATGTATCTATATGCGGACACATCCATATCCTAATGAGCAAATTGTATCTTAAAAAAGAAGTGTGGGACTTAAGGGTAATGAGGGATTTTTTGTTGCTCTTGCTGAGTAAGCACATGGTGATTAACTGCATCGATGCTGCTCTGAAAAGGCAGTTTAGCTGAAAGAATACAGAAGGTCTGTGGCACGATGGCAAGTGCTGCGCATGCTGCTTCTCACCCGTGTGTCAGCCCCACAGAGAGGCCACGCAAGGTGTCCTGCAGGCTGCTCAAGCTCCGGCTGTACTCGAGTAGGCACGAGCTTGTGAGCTCCAGGGTTTGTGGTATGGACTGGGTGAGTCTGCTCTTGACTCTGACTTGAGGCTGCCCTCCAAAGCATAGGTAAAAATATGTATCTGTGAGTGCCAAGTGATTGTTGGCGGGGGGGAAACAAAGAGGCCACAGCTCACATTCTCCTTTTTGAAGGTCTCATTACTTAGGAGTATTTGCTTGGGCACACAAAAAATTAGGAGAGGGGGAAAAATTGTGGTGTGAGCAAAGTGTATGGACGTGGCAATGAGGAGAGTGAAGAGATGACAAGAATGGGGTAAGCAGGAGAGGGCAGCTGTTGCTATTGTGGCCAGCTTTGTGGTGACATGGGGAACAGGCTCTGGAAGATGCACAGTGGATTGGACATGCAGGTGCATTTGTCAGGTTCAAACTGCAAATATATGAGAGCTGTAAGCAGTGTTGGTTTCCCTGGCCAGACTCATTTCACAGATCAGCACTTCCTTGTACCCTGCTGTTGCTCCTTCTTTGTGATCTCTCTACAACCTTCCCACTCCCCTGTCTTAGCTCCCCCCACCCCAATGTGTTCCCCTTCCATCACCTACTGAAACCACTACTTGACAAGCTCTATTTTCCCAAAATGGGGAAGGAGAGACATTCAAAAGACCCTGTTCATCTCCTCCACCTTTACAACATTCCTGTTCCTAGCAGGAGGTAGCAGAGCCCTGCCTGGCTCTGTGACCTCTCCTAGGGCTCTCACAGTGCAGTCCCAACACGTGCCATCAGGTGATGTATCTGCATGTCTCTCCACTCTGTCTTCTACTGCAGCACTGTTTCCTGCTGTTGGGGCTTCTGAAGTCAGGGCTCTCAGCTTTTCTCATCCTTGCTCTGCCTGTTGTGTATTGCCTGTCACTGTTGCTGCAACTTCCCAGATAACTCTGGCTCTCCTTTTACTCCTTAAGTTCTTCCCCTTATTTTTCTTTCTCTCTGGTTTTAAAAACACTGTCGTGAAAGTAAGAAAGTTGTGAAGACAGAAGACCAATTTTAGGCATGGTACAAGCAAATGCAGCTTCTGTTTCTTGGGTGTTATGTTTGCTAACTCCAGAGTGAGTTTAGCCCGTAACTGGTACTGCTGAAAACTGTGGCAAGCAGAATTTGCATGTTTGCTTTCAAGGCAGCTGTGATAATAGCAGCCTAAACAGTTGCTCTTTTTGGGTCTTCCTTACAAAAATTATTTACTGCATCCACCAGTGAGGGGATTTGGCATAATAATGTTGCCTCAGTACAAGGACAATACCGTAAGCTGCTCACAGGTGTTGGATCCAAAGCCTCAAGAAAGTGAACACCTCCAAAGAAGGTTCACCTTCTCCAGACTGTTGGATAAACTTGGATGTAGAGGCCAAGTGGCAGCCCTGTGAGTTCCGACCTCCTGCAGTCTCCCATGAAGAAGAATCTCCCAGTTTGTGTAGCTGTCTGGTGACCTTGCTTGAGCAGCAGTAAAATCCACAGCCGCAGCACAGCTGCACCAAGAATGTCTGACACAGGTTTTCATGGCAGCGTGTATGTGATGAACTCTTGATCAAAGGCTCCTGCTAAGAGTTTAGTGCTTTGCCTCAAATATGTAAAAAACGTCCTAGCTTTAGGTTCATAGGGTCATGAAGTGGCTTGGGTAGGAAGGGACCTTAAAGATCATCTGGTTCCAGCCCCCTGCCATGGGCAGGGACACCTCCCACAAGATCAGGTTGCTTAGAGCCCCATCCAGCCTGGCCTTGAACACTTACAGGGACAGGGCATCCACAACTTCTCCGGGCAACATCCACTGGTCCAGTGCCTCACCACCCTCACAGTAAAGAGTTTCCTCCTAATACCTAATCTAAACTTACTCTCTTTCAGTTTGAATCCATTCCCCCTCATCCTTCCCTCTTTCCAACATGCCCTTGGAAAAAGTCTACTTCCATCCTTCTTGTAGGCTGCCTTCAGGCACTGGAAGGCCACAATTAGGTCACCCTGAAACCTTCTTCTGTCCAGGCTGAACAATCCCAGTTCTTTTCAAGTTCCTATTCTTGCACTCAAGCTTGCCCTGTAGCTTTCAGACATTTTTAGTGAAGTATCTGAGAGCAGGCAGCTGGACCAAACAGGATGTTGCAAGGCTAGAAATTGTAAATGGCATTTGCTTGGGCCATCCCTCTTCTTTGGGGTTACTTTGGGAATTGGAGGGTTTTTTTTTAATGGATGAAATGTCAGTCTTTCTTGCAATACTGCTGATACCTTTTGTTTTCTTCCTCCATTATGAGACAAAGCTAGAGGCTAAGTAGCAGCCTGGCACTTCCTGGGGGCTGTGCTCACATCACATGCAAAATGTCCAGGCTCTCAGTGGCAGGGCCCCCTCCATGCATCCCAGACTGCATCAGTCATCTCCCTTATACAGTGTGAAAAAATTCCCCACCTAGAAGAAAAAGTACTCAGATAAATGTCTGTTACTTAAAACATGCTTTGATCCCTACAGTGTCTCTTTTTTTGTGTTGTTTTTTTTTTCTGCGGAAAATCTGTAATCTGTCCCAACCCTTAGAATGCACAATTTCAAGGGACAGACAAATCCACTTGAGTTTTAAGTGACAGCACTGGTTTTCTCCAAGTTCTCATCCTGAATTTTAATCTCCAGTGAAACAAAATAGTTAGATTTATTTGGCATGTTTATTAGCAATCAAGCCTACAAATGTGCCCTTCTGGTTGAACTCAGCAGACTCACAGCTTCATGTAATTGAGACTGCAGCATGACAGAGAGTTCTGTTATGGCTTCACATATTGATCCGTCCAATTTAATTTCCTCATGGGACCTGGACCACGCTAGGGATGGTGGATTGTGTTGAAGGCTTGATAAGCCTATTTTAACAGAGCATCTCAAGGGCTTCTGGAACAGAGGCAATTATCAATATTGATACATGTTTCCTTTCATCAAAAGGTACAGGCTCATTAATAGGCTGCACAACAGCTGCTGTTTGCAACACGTGACTTTTTTTTTTTTAATTAACTTGGAGATACTGCTTCCTCACCTGTTCCCTTATCAGTTGGCTGCTTCCAAAAGGAAAAGAAATTGGGTTCCAGGTTTGGATTTTAGTGGTATATGTGATAGCAGTATCTTCTGCACTGCTACATTCACTGTTTTGGTAATTGAAGCCTAGATTATATTTTAGAGTAATAGTCCCATCCCACTGCTTATGCGCATGTCTGAACAACCCACGCCAACAAATTCTGGTGTTTTACAACTTTCGAATTTTGTGTCAAGTTACTGATGATGTCTGCTGTTTTTAATATTAGTATTACTGGTTAAATAGTCTCCTGCTATAACTTTGGCAGTCAGCATTTTTGTTTGTGATTGGATATTTCAAAAATGTTTTTAAATTGTGTTTATTTTAGGCTCTCAGTTATGAGAAGGAAGCTCATTGTTGCTTCCTGTTGTTTTATCTTTCCTATGCAAAAATCCTAACATTTCATTTATAACCTGTTTGGTGTAGATGTGTTGTGGGTGTTAAATTCATACTGCTATTTAATGCTGCAAATTGGATGTATGGAAGGAAATCATCATCAAGGCAAACTGCTTTGTTAAACCTGAATTTAAACAAAGTTTTCAGATCACTAGGTAGAAGTTTAGTGCCTTACAGAATGGTTATCCTTAGCTAATAGCAGTTGCTTTTGTTTTGTTTATTCACCAGAAAAAAATTTAAACCATTTAGCACCTGCTGTAGTGTTTTCTAATTTCTTTCCCATTTCACACACATTTTTCAATAATTAGCAGTTCTGCTCGTTAATGCTTGAATTGAAAGTAGCAGCAATGTGTTCCAAGGAAATTGGAAAAATCTTTGTTTCTAAGCATAGATGAGTGTGGGTGAGTGAAACACACGAAAAACTGGAAAGGTAGCTGGGTTGCACAAAATGCAATTGACCAATGAACCAAACTCTGTAATGTGCTCAAAATCCTATTTTGCGTGTTTGGTGCGTCATGGTAAGTGGCACCTTACCTGGTTTTTCTTCTTCTCCTGATGTCTGAACTTTTAGAACCATTTTTTCAAGGGAAAATTACAGTTTTCATAATAATAAAGAAATATTTAGCACTGGTAACTGTTGCCTAAAATTGCAAGTCAACTGTTTCTTAAGTGATCAAAAATAGGAAGTTCAGTGAAAAGGAATACATGTTAGTTCTCTATGTATCCTGGAATTCTTTTAAAGTTGTGACTCATACTCAACCATTACTGGAATTCACGGTACTGGAGACCCCATGAATGTTTAATAGGGGATGGCTGGTACCATTACTGTCCCCCAGGCTGCTGTTACAGTCACTTCTCTTCCCTGGTTAGTCATGACCGAAATGTGAAGATGAGTGGGTTACTGTAAAATGCCTTAAGCAATGATTAATTCAGATTAATCACCTAATTTTGCAAACACTGGAGCACTGAAAGAACAATAATGGTGTGAGAAATTCCCTAAACTTACCTAATATTAAATATATTCTGGATTTAGTTCTGCAAACATATAGATGGGGCCAATTCAGACACTCCTGGTGATGTGATGGAGCCAACAAGGAGTTCCTTTGATTTCAGTAGCCTATAATCCTTATTAGAACTGTGCTGTTCAGAGCGGTAGGTTGAATGTCACAGATTAGCAGGATTAAGAGCAGTTTCAACATACTTTATTTTGACCTTTGCTTACTTTCTTGCTCCTTTATTCTCCACCCATGTTCCTCTTGTCACGGTCTGGTGCAAGCCACAGCCACCACAGCTACCTGCTCAAACCATTGCACAGGACAGGAGGAGCAGACCAGAGTCTGCTTTTTAGGCAGGGGTTTTAATTGCATTCGTATTTCAAAGGTCATTATTGAAATATGTAGCTGGTTTGTGCTACAGAATAGAAATTTAGAAATGAACTATTTTTAGGAACATACAGTGCTGGAAAAAAAAAATCTATTGTTTGATTCTAAAATGGAAGGAAATTAGGTAAACATTATAATGCATGGGAATGTTCCCTATACCTGGGACGTACATTAGGTAAATGTTTCTTCATGTAACTGGAATATATGTTAATTAAAGTCTTAAATATTGGGACAGTAACGTTTATCATTGATTTTAAACCTTAATGGTATGTTTCATTATGTCTCTCACTTAATTTTGGAAACTGAGGCCACGAAATGTGAAGTAATTTCTTTTTTTAATAATGTAAACTATCTCATATTAAGTAATGCCATTTATTATTTTGTCCTTAAATCTCTAGGTGCTGAAGTGTTGTATATGAACATGTCAGCATATAATGAAGGTCGGCTTCAGTCATCTTTCTGGATTGTTGATAAACAGCACGTATACATTGGAAGTGCCAGCCTAGACTGGAGATCGCTGGGACAGGTAATTTAATTGAAAAAGTAATCCTATACCCTCTGAGGGTAGAATGAGGAAAAAAAGTAACATTTTGAGGGCACTTGGATATCTCTCTTTTCTGATAGTTTACTGGCAAAAGTGCCAGCATCAAAAACTGTAATGCCCCGGTTTTGATGACTCTTCTGTGTTGGCAGGAGTATATTACTATAAATTTTGCTTCTTTTCATTATAACAGGTATCTTCCATGGTTATGCTTAAATTGTAAATATTTGATTGTTTTTATTGATTTCTGTGATGGTCATTGTATGTTCCAGTTTACTTATTAAAAAAAAAAAAAGGTGAGCAAACCCATTGGTAAACAAACCACTATGGAAACTCTGTGGTAATGTCATGGGCAAGATGCAGTCCCTCTGATCTGCCATTTAAAAAAGCAAACCCCAAATTTGGAAAGACTTCCAACTGGATAGTGGGTATTACACACGAATACCCACTACTTTTGGGGAGGGTCAGATTTATGGATACTGAAAGTCAAATATTTTTGAAGGCTGCATGTATTAGAGAGAATTCCACATTTTTATTCCTTATAAACATGAGAGCTGAAGGATGTACACTAAGGCCTTTGTCAACAGCCAGTACTAAGAACTCTCTACAGTCTGTGACCATTTTGAGGAATTCATCAGCAACACGGCTTATTTGCCTTTTTTTCTTCCTGCAGCAGTCTCAGGATCATTAGTGGCTGTCATGTTCGTTTTTGCTATATACCCCTGACTGTGTGAGGCTGCTCTCAGCCACACTTACGGAGTGAAACCTGTACTTTGAGACCTCAGTAGCTGAAATGCACAACAGAGGGGGAAAAGAAGCAGCCCTAGGTAGTTAGTAGTTGCTGTAAAAAGGCTTGTTTTCTAAATATGAGCAGAATCTCAGGAACACAGGAGTAATTTTGAACATAGGTTCTAATCTTTTTGTAAAGAAGAAGGTGTGTCGTGGTTGTGCTGAGCTTTTTAATATTTGTTTTGAGCTAAGAGACTGGAAGTCTCACTAAAAACAAATCAGCCATTTTAGTACAGGAATTGAATAAATGCATTTTTGCTCTTCCTATGATACTAATTTACTTAAAAGGTATGTTTACAAAGGAATCTGGAATACTGGTAGAAAAATAATGTTGTTAGAGAAAGTCTTGGAAAAGATGATGTTTTATTTTCAGTCAATGTAAGAACATACAGTTTGAGCTTTTGGACGGCTCAGAAAATGTTTGTACATTATGTTTGGCCTCATGAGCCAAAGTGTTCTGTCATAACAAAATAGCTTTTCATAGGATTTATTTAGCTTATAAATAGCTTAGCTTTGAAGCGTCTTCTATTTGGGGGTTTGAGTACCAGTGAAAATAATAAATGTGGAGTAAAGAAGCACATTTACCACACAGACTATTATATTATTTATATATTGCTTATGTATTTATGATCTTCATCACAGATGATACAATTCCATATAGGTTTGGTCTTCCTGTGCTGAAGTAAATCTTAAATCTTGTAACATATCTGCATTAAACTTTGATGCCAGTTACTAGTAGGCCAGTGTTTCAAAAGTGATTCCTCACTGTTAATTTTATCACTCTTTTTCTGCATGCATTTGGACTTTTTTTAATCTTATTGTCATGTAACAGTATATTTTTATATGTAGCTATAAGATGAAGCTCAGAAGAATATTTGTACAATGCAAAACGAAATCTCTCTGCATTACAGTAAAAGAGAATCTGCTTTCAATTAGTTGAGAAATGTATGCTGGGGTTTCAGAAGAGCCGAAGGAAATTAGCTGCTTGGCTCCTGTTGATGTTAGATAGGAGTATTCAATTCCCTTACCCCAGAGTTGCAGGTTCATAAAGCAGGGCAACTGTCAAAGAGATGTGATATGCTGTCCTAAAATAATAATCTGTCTTGAACTTTTCTTTTCACTTAAGAAGCAAAATAAGCACAGAACTCTGTCATTTTATTCTGAGTCCTTTCCTCAAGCAAAATGCTTTGCACATGTGTGGGACCTAATCTTAAAACCCACGGTGAGCTGAGCCCTCGCTGGGGAAATAAATCTCCCACGGGCTCTCATTACCAGAGTCCCAGTATAGCTGCAAATGAGGGATCAGGTTCCTCTCCCTCTCCCTCTCCCTCTCCTCTTTTGTCCCTTTGCCTGACACTAAAAAAAAACCAAACCCAAGTCTGTTAGCATCATTTGTCTCTTAGGAGGCTAAATCTAAAGCTGAAACAATAATTTAACTTTTAACAGCTCCTTGGAAAACATCAGCAGGACTTAAGTGCTTTGGGTTTGCAATATTTGTCGAGAATTCTTCGTGTTTATAAGCTGGATACTAGAAATCAATCTCATAGAAGCTTATTTAGTTTTGTTGCCATTTTCTTGACTTGCCAGCACTGACAAGAAGCAATACGAGAATTTTCTTTAGAAGTAAACTTTCTGCATCAAGGAGAGATTTTCATATGCTGCAGATATTACTTAAAAATAACCTTTAAAGTTGCACATATCCTGTGCCTCTGCTGTCAAAGTTTTAATACTTGCCAGAGTCTCAGCTTTGAAATTATGAACAAGGCTAAGAGCACATTATTACTTTTCAGGTAAACCTGTGTTTCAGTTAAATTGAAAATTTGTCAAAACTGTAGTAATTCTGGCTGAAATCATCTATGCCGGCTATCTGCTTCAGTCTGAAATCAAACCCCACAGGGAAATGTAAAGTACTGTTTAGAGTTCCTGAAAACAGGATTTTACAAAAATTGGATGTTTTTTCATTCATAGTGGAATATTTTGAATTTTTCTTTGTACAGGTCTACATTTTGCGTCAGGGATGCATCTTTTTCTGTCGTTATCAATATATCCAAATATTACCCAATTATATAACCCATTGAAAATTGAGGGTTATGAACAACCAAAGTTTTGCCACTCTCTTAGATACGGTAAGCTGTATAAGATTTTACCAGTGAAATCATCTAGTTTCTTGCTGGTAAATTTATATATACTGATAAAAAACTAAAAAATAAGTCACTCAAACATGCCTATAATTGTGTATGTACACTGATTAATTTTTGCTTGTGGCTTGAACTAATAGCAATCAAGATGGCTGTAGTGCTGTATTCTCGTTTCTAGTTCCTTGACCCATAGCTTATTATTACTTAATAAAAGAAATTGGTTATATAAAAATTGTTACAATCCATAAGCTAACAAAATGTATCATATATTTATTTTGTTCCATTACTCCCTCCAATAGTTCCAGCAAACCTTGAAAATGCATTTAGTTCCTTAATTCTGTTAAGGAGCAAGAGGTTTGTAATATATATGAACACTTCTGGAGCCTTTTATACTAGCAACATTTTTGGAAAAGTTTTATTCACACATAAATAATTGAATCCAGTGGGCAAACAACTGTAATGGATTAGTTGAACCACTTCAGAAAAATGCATTTATGTGCAACAAATAATCAGCTCTTAGAAAATACTATTACTGAAAATTCCTGAAACAAGTAAAATTAATCCAATTGTCTTCACTGGAAGTGAAATCAGGTTAATATTAGCTAGTCTTGTAGGCAAAAAAAAATAGTTAAGACTTCAGTCATGAATACTAACAGTACCAGGTAGTTGAGTGTATGTGTGAAGGTTAGTGATCAAACTTGAGTGTTCAAGGTCCCAAGTCGAATTTGCTCCCTGGAATTGTGGAATCTGACTGTAAACATCTGGACTGAAGGGAAGTGGCTTGTATGGAGTTCCAAGAGGAAGTGGTCTTGAAACAAAGGAGGGGGACCCGAACAGAAAAAAGTGAAGTTCCTGACTGGAGGAAAAGTCCTTAAAATGGGAGAGATCTTGGAGATCCCTGGAGAAGCCAGGGGATGCACCAAAACCACTGCCTGGTGATGCCTGAGACAGGCGAGCAGCCATGCAGCAGGGATGGACCCGACTTTCTGCTCAGCATCTGGGGCCAGCAGCCACTTCCCTGAAGGAACAGAAGATACGGATAGAAAGTGTGAAATATAATCAAGTAGTTGCAAAAGCTCCCATCTTGTTGGTTCTTAAACAAACCCCAGTATCTAGATCCACCTCAGGGAATCATTTGCTCCCTCTTGCCTGGCACATCTTAAAAGCATTATCTCAAAAATTCCTACTTGAATTTTGCCTCAGCCGATGTTGAGGCAAAATTCCTAAGCAGACCCAGGATTTTTTGTCTTAGCTGTGTAAAAACTGCTAGCAGAGGTTTCTTCTTTCTAAGATGTCTCTTAAGTCCCATGTCCTTCCTGCATTGTTCATTCTTCTGATCGTTTTAAATTCAGATAAATTTAAGCTGAATGACTGCAAGATGTAATTTTTTTAAGGACAGAGAAAAATCAGGCTGTAAACATTACTGTTTTTTAAAGGATTAAAAAAAACCAACCAGGCTGGAAAACAAACTTCTTTAAGGACAAAAAGATAGCCATGTGATCTTGTTCTCATTTTCCTATTAATTTCATGTCTCTGTTGGATTCTTTGTGTGATTTGTTTCACCAATATAAAGTAAGACTTCAGAAAGGCATTTGATTTCCCTTCATCTTAAAAATCTGTCAGGATTTCCTTGTCAGTCAGTTTCCTCTCCATCCTCCTCTTACTGTCTTGTTATAAGTTACAAACTGCTGATTTTATCTACATAATTTAAAGTAACTAGAAAATTAGATAAACTGTCCCAACACTTTTTATCAGGTTGGAAACAGACACCTGTTTAATCTGAGGAGTTAGGTATTTATTTGATGCACCTAAGATGTTAAATAAATACCCAAGAGGGCCAAAGTACTGTTGAAGGTGAGATGTGACAGTCTGTGAATGAGACACTCTCTGTGAAATATTTTTTCATTATGTTTATTAGTATGTAAAACATATTTGTCTCGTTAGTATTGAGTCCTACAGCACTTGGAAGTTGTAGCAATTATGAATGATCAGTTACATTTGAAAGATAAGGAGTAAGTTGCCCAGTTCATTTATTCTGTTAATAATTCAGTTGAATCCACAGTCAAATTAGCTGAAATGGAGAGCTATGAGAATTACTCAAAAAAGATCTATTAAGCATCTGTTGATACAGTAGATAAACTAAATTATGTCTTTTATGATAAATATTAATAATTGAGTGCATACTTACAGTGAAAGTGTATTGGATTCTGAAATCTGTGAAATCAATAAGCCTATACTCATTAGGAAAACAAATAAACAGACAGGGAAAAAAAGGGAGGGAGGAAACCCTCAAAACTTCAGTTGGTCAAAAGATAGACTTTTTGTGTGTGTCCGTTTTAAGTAAAAACTGATGAGCCAATATTTGATTTGTTTTAGTATGAGTCAGTTTTTTGAATGTAGCTATAGGAAGGCTTGCAGCAGGATGTCTCCAAGAACTCTTGGAATGTGTCTGCTTGTCTTGCCTGGTATCACCAGACAGGACAGGGCTGGTTTGAGAAATAATGGGGGTTTCAGCCGAGTTGTTCAGGCTGTCCTTCCTATAACATAGAAAAAAGGAGACAAAAGCAGCAATCTGAATTCATTTGTACCACCTTCTCCTCTAATCTTTTGTGCCAAAAAGACTGATAAAAACCCAAGCTCTTTCTCATCCTACTCTGAGATGACAAAAGCTGGTAAATGATGGTATTTCAGGTATTAAGAGCTGCACCTGAAGGGGCAGGTTTGGGGCAATTTATGTTTCTGGGAATACTAGAGGACCAACCCTTTGATTGGTTGTGGTGGGTAAAATCAAATTGGAAGCAATCCACATGGTTCTTTACTCAAAAGTCTCTTCCCAGTTATACTGAGGACACTCATAAGGAGGACATACAGCTCAAAGGCCACATGTGTGAGAGACAAAACTCATCCCAAAATTATCCCTTTTTCTCTTGGTCTTCATTTCTGGGGATATAGATACTAATAAAAACTTTCCCAAAATTCAGGAATCTCTGGAATGCTGCCAGGAGCAAATGCAACCCATGTTTCTTTTTATGTATCTCTCCCAGGGAAAGGGGAATATGATGGTTTCCTCAAATTATATCATCGAACACTGTATTTTCTATTTATTTGTGTTAAAAAAATTGTCCTCCAATAAAACCAATATGTAATAAATCCTGGATTTCTGTATATCTCAAAATACGTCATGATGATCTTATTTGTTTTCAGCTTCCCCAAAATCTTGCTATAGCAGAGCCACGTCTCAAAACTGATCACTGAGACAAGATCTGCACATTTGCAATTTCTGTTGATGATCTTTATAGAACTTGTAGACCAAAAGCAGGCTATAATCAGTCAGTTGTTTTTCTGAACTTTTATCTGAGTGAGTCTCTTGAAGTTATGTAATGGTGCATCTGGTCCTTTTGAGATAAGATATTTTGTCTGACAGTAGAATTCCATCTTTTCAGTCAAGTAAAAGTTATATTGAGAGTTTCCGTTTGATAAAATGTTGTTCTAGTATGAATTACAGATTTGTCCCTGATGTGCACTTTGTCAGTTTTTGCCATCTTCTTCTAGTAATTTGCTTAATTTTCTTACTATCCCAGTGGTGTTCAGTATCATATGGCTATTAGTAAACTGAGCACAGTCTCCAGTGTCCTATAACATGAAACAAGGCTCTTTCAACTTCACTGTCCACTGAGGTTCAATCAAGCTCAGATGGGTAAATCCTAGACTGAAAGTACAGGCAACATAATCTTGGTGTGTTCTATCTAAATTCGTATTTCTGTGTTAATAAATCTCCCTTACATAAGACAGAGAATATCTCCTTCTAAAAAGTTTTGATATGCTGTTATCCATGTGATCCAATCCTTAAAAAAAAACCTTCATGGGTTTTCTTTCTGTAGGTTCATTTCCCAAGCTACCTAATATTTTAAAGATAACAGAAAAATGCAACCCAGATCTTCAAGCATAGGTGAATGAGTCAATATGTGAAGAAAGAAGGTATAAGGAGATATTAGAGAGCTGTATTGACAATTGCTTTTTTAGACTATTCATTACTTTTTTCTATTTCCTGCTGCATAGAAATCTAGTTGTATTGTCAGAACTCTGCTATGATGCTATTACAGCTTGTCCTTCAAAGGACAGGCTGAAAATATTTTTATTATTTTCACTAAGAGCTTTTGGCTGGGGTTCCTATCTTTGACCCAGTCTAGAGCAGTTTAGTGGCTAATACCTATCTCCAAAATGGCAACTTTCTTATTTTCTTTCCTCTTTTGTTTTTTTTTCCCCAAGGAATGGGGCACTGGAAGAAGATATGTTGCTCTTGGAAATGTGCAGATCTCACAGCATGCATTTATCATGGTGTAAAGTCTGCATTTTTGGAGAAAAAAAATGTTTTGCTTGATTTTTTAACTGAGACAGGCTGCTTTTTCTCTGTTACATCCAGTAGATCAGGACAGTCAGTGCTGCCCATTATGCTTACTGTGCTTGAAATTTATTACCTGTGCATCCAGTGTTTGCAAGTAAGTATCAGTGAAGCAAAAGGACTTTTTGTCTGTTGCTTACCATTGCTGTGCACTGCTCACAGAGGGCCAGCTAAAGCTGGACAGGAACATGGGTAATGTGGCTGCTCCACTTGTGTCTGGTGTGTGCTCCTTACTCCTGTGGGCTTCTGGGTTTGTGATTTACTGACTGAAAACAGCATGGGATCTATATATTTACCTTGCACGTGGAGCTAGAAAGCCTTCTCAGCTTGGCTAGTTTCTCTAGGTGCAGTGCTGATTCCCAGCTCTGAGGAGCTAGGAAGTTATTCCTGTTTGTCATACTTCTCCCACTGTTGTGCTCCATTCGCACACGCATCAGTGCATCATCTGCATCATGTGTCTGTATTTAGTGTAGGAGAGGGCAAAATACATCAACAGCTTGCTGCATGTTTTTATTTGATTTCTGTTGACTGTAGGGATATGCTCATCACTCTGTTTCTGACCTCTGAAATTACAGGGCTTGTCTCTTTTTTTCATTTTTTGTTGATTTTTTTTCAGTTGCTCTGAAAGTGCTGTAGAACAGGTTTCTCTACTGTTGAAATAATCAATAATAGATTGTAAATCAGTAAGTAATAATCCTGCAGAGCAAAATGATGGAATATTCAGTTTGAACAGATAAACTCAGTTCTCTCCAAAGCAGCATGGCATATTCAGGTACCTGGATACCTGAATATCTGCTGAATGCCAGGGTTAACATGAGTAGATTTAGACTGGATATTAGAAAGAAATTCTTTACTGTGAGGGTAGTGAGGCACTGGAACAGGTTGGCCCAGAGAAATTGTGGGTGCTCCATCCCTAGAAGTGTTCAAAACCTGGTTGGATGGGGCCCTGAGCAATCTGATCTAGTGAATGGCATCCCTGCCTGTAGCAGGGGGATTGGAATTAGATGATCTTTATGGACATTTTCAATCCAAACTGTTCTATGATTCTATTTTCTTCTCATCTTTTTTTTTTTTTTAGTTGCTGTGGAAGTCCTGTGAACAGGTTTTCCTGCTGTTGGAGTAATCAATAATAGATTGTAAATCAATAAATAATAAGCCTGCAGAGCAAAATTATGGAATTTCCATTTTGAATGGATAAACTGACTTCTTTCCAAAGCAGCATGGCATATTCAGGTAGTTGGATCTCCAAAACTCAAAGGAAAACAGAAGGTTCTTTCTCCAGTAAAACTAACCTCATAATCATTTGTTGTCTTTTTAATACTTGCCCTACCATCACTATGTCTTAATTAAGAGTCATAGATGTTGCAAAGAAAGTGTGATTGGTTCTGGTTTATTACTGGTCCCTCAGATACTTGACAAATAATACCAGTGTACAGCATATCAGACTTGAGAATTTTGGATGGGTTCTAAAAGTGTTTAGGGAACTGGAGGCATGTAGGATTTTGCTGCCAGAACGTAAACTGTGTACACCACTGCACACAGGATAGAAAATCATCCATAGAAGTGTGTGCAAAAAAAGAGACAGCTTTTAAGACCCCTTCTACTATCTTGAAGCAAATACTGTAGTGAATAGACAGTGCTGGTGAGGTGTGCTTGCACGAGTCCATGGCCTAGGGATAAGACTCAGTAGCCTAAAAGTTAAGCTGTTGAAATTTATAAAAACTGTTTGGGAGGATCTCCTGGAAACTGCATCACAAATAGCTCACCTGGGAGTTGTCTTGCTTTTAAAAAAAAAAAATAAAAAAAATACATTTGTCACAGAGATGAAAGTTGTTTCTAGGCATATCTCTATAAAGCCTGTTTGCAATGATCTACCCAGTGGTAGTCTGAAATAACCAGTAAACTTACAGGGACATAAAAAAGGCAGTAAATCCACCACTTTCCCAAAAATTTGATTTATGTTAGGCTGAAAGAAAACTTGTTCATTAAACCCCAGTTGAATCTCTCTGGGGAAGCTAATGCACCACAGTCTATTCTGTCATTTTCCACAAGAACTTGCTGGCAACTAATCTTGGTCAGCGATGTTAACAAGTGGAGGCAGATTCCTCTCAGAGGGATTTAGTTATTAGCATACCCCATCAGATCAATCTTGTTCAACTAAACAATTAAAATAACAACATTAAAATAATCATGAAAGTGTATTCCCAATATGTGATTCCACCCCTACACACACACACTTTGATATTGCACAGATGACAGTTCCCCTCTAGAAAAATGTCTTCATTCAGACCTGCCTCAACTCAAAAAGTTCCCAAATGGAGCCCAGTCACCTCCTGCTTGAAAGTTTGAATCCTTTCATGGAAAACTGGATTTAGTATTGTCCTGTGAAAGAGACACACAGTAAATCAGGCTGAAATACCATTGCATAAATCTCCGTGAGTCGGGGTAAGGAAGGACAATCATTTCAGTCATTCTATAAAAGACAAATGATTCTGCAGTTCAGAATAAAATCTCATCATTCTATACCCATAAGTCATCAAGCAGAACAAAATAGAGTCTGACAAAGCATTCCTTCCATATGAATGTGCAGCCTTAATGTCATCACTAACCTTGTCAGATTTTGATATTGTCGTCATAAGCATCAAGGCCTGGTTTAGAAGTCATCATGCAGTCACCTTTCTTAACTTTTCTAAGTAAACAGCAGTCATCAAAACAGTGAAATCACTGATGTTTCCCTGGAACTGCTCAGTGGAAAACTATTAATCCTTGCATGAGGTAGGCGTATTGGGCAGGCAGCGCCTGCAAACAGAATCGTTGTGTCTTCAGAGCACTGTAGAAGTCATGAGAATCTTGGTATTGGAAAGGCAACTTTTTCTAATCAGGATGATGACTTATTAGGCATTTCTTTCAAATGTAGTGCTAGAGCACCTCACAAGACATAGCTGAGGAAATTCAGCCTGTTTAGCCTGGAGAAGAGATGACTGAGAGGGGATTTCGTCAATGTCTATGAGTACCTAAAAGGAAGGTGTCAAGAGGGTCTTCCCAGGCTCTGCTCGGTGGTGCCGAGCAATAGGACAGGAGGGAACGGACAGAAACCAATGCACAGGAAGTCCCACCTGAATATGAGGAAGAACTTCTTTACTGTGTGGGTGTCTGCACAGTGGAACAGATTGTCCAGAGAAGTTGTGGAGTCTCCCTCACTGGACATACTCAAGAACTGTCTGGATGCCATCCTGTGCAGTGTGCTCTAGGATGACCCTGGTAGGAGGGAGGCTAGACTAGACCTCCAGTGGATCCTTCCAGCCTTACACAGTCTGTGATTCGGTGTTCCAAATTTTACTGTTAGAGTCCAGAGGCAGAAATATGATGTAATATTTTAATTACAAGTTTTCTTCCTAGGGGCCTATACCAGGACCAGAACTTGACAGGAGATATTGCTTCCATGTTGAAGCAGACAGAAACCTCACAAATATCTAAGAAGGTTACTCAGGAGAAAAGGACACAGAGCAACAGTGGATTTCTAGAATACATTTTCATATTGGCTACCCATTGTTCTGGGGCTGCCTGTGTACCATTTTGCTAAATTGCCTTACCTATCTAAACTTCTTGAATTTCTAGCTTACCTCAAGGTCCTGTACACTGAATTTAATCAAGGCTCAGTCAAAAATTAATTAGCGCGCCTTTGGCCCTCTGCTTACACCAAGAAAATAGGCTTCTAATTCTGATCAGGTAGTCTGGCAAAGCGCAACAGTTACAGCAATAATTCATATGCGATGTCATTGTCCCAGTTTGTGTCCCCAGCACGCCTGCTACCAATCTCTAGATTCAGTTTGCGAAAGGAAAACTCACTGTGTGTGTCAGTAATGTTATAAATAATGCATCCAATTAGTCAACTACATGCTGTTGCATTTCCCTGAAGGCCATGGATCCGAAAGCCCCAAAGAAACTGTGTGCTTTGAGAGAAATGTTTAGACATAAATATTGCCCTTACTCCGAGATCAGCCCTTTGCACTCTCCTCTCTCTGTAGTACAGCAGAAGGCATACGAAGGCTGCCCTTTGCAGCATTACATAGGGTGGGAACAAACGCTGAGAGCTCGTGCTGTGATTTCCAGCTGCGTGAAGAGAATGAGAGATAAGGGCTGGCAGGACAGGCTCTGGTGCAGGGAACATGGAAAGAGGCTGCGGGAGGTACACGCACGTGCGTGGTGAAGGAGAGTCCAGCCCTTTTCAGAAGCTAGCAGGGTCTTTCACTTCACCTGTTAGTTTTTTTATGGTTCCACTGGAGAAGCGAATTTTTTAATGTCATGTGAATGACACCAAGACTGAAATGTGGTGCAGCTTGCCAGCAGTGAGATGGGAGGCCAACACAACGTGATCCTTTTCTTTCCAGCCTGCACTTTTCTTTGATAAAAGGAACAAAACAGTGTTTCGAAAGAGAAACAGAATCAAATTAGAATTCACATTAATTAAATTTCCTGCAGTAAAACAAGAAATAAATCAAACATGATCCTGGAAATGTTTTCTTGCAGTTGCAAGCTTCCATTTCCCCTAAAGAAGACGCTTCTGCTTGCTTTGAGGGGGTAATGAAACTGTAAACTGAAAATACATTTGAAAATGATAAATTACGCTGTGATTATGCCAAGTGATATTAATTATGCTGATAGATTATATGGCAATGAATTTTTAACTGATTCAGTTCTGCCTTCTGGCTTGCTCTGACAATTAGCCATGTGTCAGGCTTGGTTTGTTAGTGAGCTTGAACAACAGCAGTAAAAAGCCCAAACTTGCTCTCACAGTTCTGTGGTAGGGTCTATGTAAACATCATAAG
This sequence comes from Gymnorhina tibicen, assembly GCA_013399875.1. Lineage (NCBI taxonomy): Eukaryota > Metazoa > Chordata > Aves > Passeriformes > Artamidae > Gymnorhina > Gymnorhina tibicen. Next base: position 740,877 of record VXAZ01005446.1, on the reverse strand, counting down.
AGCGTGATCCATGGTTTAAACAAACTATATTTGAACTTTTTGTACAAACAAATTTATTTTTGCTGAGTTTTTCATATCAATAGAGCAGATGGCTGAAAAAGAAAAATCATCATGGCGCTTCTTTCTAATGTGATGAGGACACAGGGGATTTCTGGTTTTTTGCTTTGAAGATGCATTTCTACCTTTTCATCACAAAATTCTTTTAAAATGACACCATTTTAAAACAAGCCCCCCTTCTGGCTAGGTGTCTAACTTGCTTTGCATCTCAGCAGTAGTACTTTTCAGCAGAAATTAAATGCCAAGCCTATCTTTTTTTCTCAGCATGATTTTCTTAAGATCAGGGTGCTATGAAAAATAATGGTGAGGCTGAAGTGAAGTGGAAATTAATATAGCATCACTGTGCAGTTTTGTGTTCTTGGCCTATGGACCACTGAAAAAAAGAAGGGAACATAAAAATTAGCAGCTCCTCAAAGATCTTCTCTGCCTTACCATGGCAGCATTTTGTCATTAGGTAATATTAGTAAAAATAACATATGAAGTTGTAACTTCCTGGGACTTTTATTTTGCAAGAACTACAGATCCAAATCTATCGAATGTACTTTCTAAAGGTGAGAATTAAAGACCAGTGGACTGCTAGTGGCTGACAATTCAAATTTATCAGCTTCACTGGGGTACAGTCAGCCCACTTATACCACTTCCTTTCCTTTGGTGAAAACATGTCATGACTTTATCCTGACGTTCGGTGCCAATGCTGCGTGCACTCTCTATCAAATGCATCACCTTTTCTTGGTCACGTGCTAAGATTTATTTCCAGCACAGTGGACTGAGTGACAGTTTTCCATTTTCAGTGGTGAGATTGAGTTCCTGGCTCAGGTTGAGATTGCATTCTTTTGTCAAGTGGAAGGACTTTTTTTCTAGTTTATTAGAAATTCTACCTGGTAATTATTTTCAAATTACTTAAAACCAACATGATAGAAAATTAACCTTTAGCTTTAGATGACAGAAATGTAAAACCTACACAACTGTAGGACATAGGCCAGGCACAAGAGAGATCCAAGTGCAAGACTCACAAAGTGATTAATTGGAGAATGGTTGAGAGTTTAATGTAGGATTTTAAAAATACCATTGATTCAATAAAAGTGTCTATAGAAAACAGGAAAGTTGCACAATTAAGCAACGAAACAGTTACTCTCAAAATTTAATCTGTTTGAATTCTCTAAGTAATATTTAAAAGCAGTTTGTGGTTGTCAAAATAATAGGGAATTCAAGTAAGAACATTTATTATGCCCTAGATGATTTCTGACATCCAAAGGTGCTGTTAATTTAGATTTATTCACTTTCCGGTGGTTTAAGCTAGACAGAGTTTTATTAACTTCCTGAGACAACAGTGCTTTCCCATCTGTATTAATGTTTTCTATTTAGTATTTCCCAGTATCAGTGTAGCTCCCATTTTCTTAGCAACATGAAAAAAAAAAGTGGAACTTCGAGCAGAAGCAGTACTGTGCTGGATTTGGATCTCACTGAATTACTTTTGATTTTAACATAACAAAGTGTGAAGGAAGTCTCTGTACTGTATTACTAGCCAAGCACAGAGGGAGCATTTTCTCTGGAATGTAAGGCTAGGCTGCAGTTTCTAGTGAAGTGTTAGCTGAGGCACGTGCTTTTGCCGTTGTGGTGGACTGTAATACCTGCAGAGGTTTTGTGAGAGAGGGGCCAGGCAGTGCTGCAGCCTTCTCAACCTCTTCAGCATCAAGCTGCACCATCCTGTGACATCAAAATGACGGCTGCCTGACTGGGGTCGTACACTGAGTGCATTTGTAATTAACACTACCCCTAACAGCCTCGTCCGGCAAAGTGTGCTACAACACTCACAGTGAACAGCTCTGCACAAAGAAACACTTTTACATTTCTCATATCTGTGACTCCCTCCCTCTGTTGATGGTCACTCCCATCAGAACGCCCTTCTCCTCCTGCACTGCTGCCACAGGCCACCCCTTGGCTGTCACCTGTGCCTGGCATGGGATGGGCACACGTATCTGCTCAGCAGGTTTTGGTAAGAGGAAAAGAATAGCTGCACAAAGACAGCCTTCAGTGATGCTATGTATGATTGGGAAATACTCACTCAGTATTAAAGGATACTACATCAAAACTTAAGGGAGATCTAAGTAGGGATCAGGTAAGCCTGATAATGAAAAAGAAAGTATGTTTGGAGTGCAGGCTAACTGGATAATTAGAGCATATTTTATGGAAAGATGAATGTATCACTCTAAATATCTGTGGTTTGTGTTAAGCTGATAATGAATATATCGTATATTATTTTGCTTTCTAAGCTATTGAAATCTTAGGTCCTTTTAGGCTTTAGTAATTGATTTATCAGTATAGAGTGCTTTCTGTTACTCCATCAGTTTACCCTGTTGTGATTCTGGCTTTGCTCAGTTGTTCATTTAGGAACTTGTCATTAAACAAATCAGAGGCTTGAATGCACAATTAAGTGCATTTTCAAACACAGCCAAATGACAGATGCATACACTGTCCTGTATACCAAAAGTCTACTTAGTAAATTTTGTGTGCAATAGGCTGCCTGTAGTTAATCCAGAGTTTCTGTAGCACAGGCAATGGATTCCTGGCACCTGCCAGTGGCCAGACCTTTTGGGCAAGTGGCAGTTCATGCCTGAGGAGAGCCGCCTGTTGTTTACAGGATCAGGTTTGGGTGTGAACAGCTACTAAAAACTTTTTCTTTAAACAAGGGGTTTTCTAAAGCTTCCTGCTATATTTGCCACAACTCAGATATTGCAAGCTGTGAACCAGATTGTGTCACTGTTATGTAGGTCAAATAGTACCTTGCCTACACAGTGGGGTTGTCTCTCAGAGTGCAGCTCAAGGTAAATATAAAATGTGCTGTCTCGTCTGCCCAGTGCGGGGTGAGGACGAATCATACACCCTCTCTGGCCTGTGACCCACACGTACCTGAAAAGTCCTGCTAACACTGTTTCTCAGTTTTGGAATCTTGGGAATCTTGTGTTCTGTGTCCACAGCTTGGATTGTTCAGGTTATTTTCCCATGTTTTTTCTTCCTCTTGCATTAGATGCCCATGAATGTACATGGGAAAAGAATAAGCAAAAATTCCTGTTTGTGAAATGCTGCTTTTTGTCCAATCTAGTAAGGAATTCCTCATCTTGTCATAAAAATTGCTGGTTTTCTATCTAGGCCATATTTATTACTTTTCATGGCTTAACTGAGTTCTGTAGTTAGAGTATCGTTGTACAGTGTGAAGAAACTACATTTTTTGAGCCATTTTCTGATGTTTTAAGAAAGCCCTTATTGGCAAGAAAGTCAAATAGTAATTTGGTAGTCTTTAACAGTTGCTCTGCACAAATGTAAATGGCAGGAGGAAAAACAAGGAAAACCAGCTCCCATATTTTTCATTCTTTGATTAGAGCATACATGGTAGTTCTTACCAAAGAGGGGAAGAAACCTGCTCAAGAGAGGACACAAAATTCTCTATGCAGATAACCATTCCTTTCCCCTCAAAATGACGGCTGCCCTGGAAATGTCACTCACAAGGAACTGTACAACTTTACCATGCAAACGTACGTTTCAGTTCCATTTTGAGGTAATCAAATTTGTAACTCTGTATTTTCATCCCACATTTATCTTCCTTAATTTCAGTAGGGTTTTGATTTTTTGAGATCTTCTTCACTTTAATTTTTCAGTGACATTTTCATTACTGTATTAATTGCTCTTAAAACTCAGGATGAAGAAATACTTCCCTTTCCTTAAGAGCTCCTGCCCTGGGAGGTTTTACCTTAACAGATACCTCAAATGATGCTTAGCAGCAGGTTTCCATGATGACAAGCCAGGGAGCAACACTCAGATTTTGATTCTTACAATTTTCTGCTTCTCTTCTGAGACTACTGAAAAAAAAGGTTTGTAATGACAGCAGCTCTCAAATGGAATAGAAAGTCTTTTCCCTTATCTAGATGTCATACCACTTCATACTAAATCTGTCACTAGCACATCCTTGCTGCTCCCTATGCCTCCAGGATTATAGGCTTCATGATTAATAGGGAGAAGAGCAGTTTCTCTCACCTCAGATGGGAGTAAAACTAGGCTCAGTGTAGAAGATGCTTCTGAAACAGGTTTTTTTTTTTTTCCAAACTTATTGGGGCTGTTATACAAGAAAGGAGACTGGTGGGGGGTTTACTGCATACGTGTATTGTTTGCATTTCAAGGGGATGTATCATACCTAAGCTGAGAGGGTCACAAGGTGACAGGCTGACATCTAAACCGGTTTCTTAAGAAAATTCGGTTTGCGAAACAAGCATCATAGCTGCTATCTGTCCTCTTCCTATAGCTTTGAATCTACTGGTCAGGTTGAGTCAAATTTGAACTTAAGTTTTTAAAAGCTTAATGAAAACAGGCAGCTGGGTAAAGAGGGTATCTGTGTTTTCCCAGCGAGGGAAAGGAGCCCTGTCTCTATCGGGTATTAGGGAATCCCCATGAGGAAAAGCTCTTATCACAGCTTCGGAAGCAGGAAAAGCTTTGATCGGTGCTTTGAGATGCAAGACGCAGCACCCTGGGAAGGCAGCGTTCATTACTGCGCTGTAAACACATCTCTGGATGGCTTCATTCCAGCCCGTGGTTTGAGCGTATTCCCGGCGGGCGGGGCAGCGGCCGCGCCTCAGCCGGGGCAGCCCGGCGGCTCCCGCGGGAGCCGGCTCCCACGGGAGCGGCGGGTCCCTGTGCTCCGTGCCTGCTCCTGCCCGTGGGGAGAGGCTGGCCCTAAGGCGTGCCTAGTGCTTCCTTTGGCACTCGGGCTAGGTGGTGATCTGTAAAAATGGCATTTAACAAAACCCATTAGTGCCCCTGGCTTCCTCCCTATCTCTGCACATGAGGAACCACTTAGGCAGAAGGGCAATCCCTTAATTCACAGGGAGGGGACACACTGCAGGCACTCCTGTTGCGAGGAGAGCGGCTCATGCAGATGCAATCCTGGCAGCTTCTGGTGTGCAGCGAGGACACTTTCATTTTTACTTTCAATAGAAGGGATAAAGTGGAATAGTAGTAATGGGACTGATAAATGAAAGGAAAACTGTAACCACATAATTATGTCAGAATCAACTAACAGCCATGAAAAGCTGATTAAACCACATTATGCAGATAGATGTAACAGAGTACTATTAGCAAGTCCTCTGCAATGGCATGCCTGGCAATTAAGAGAGCTGTATTGGCAGCACACAGTGAAAACAGTGATAATGTATAGTTAAAAATATTTGGAGACAAACAGTGCCCAGACTACAGGGACAGCCTAGAGCTGAATACAGGAGCGTCCTCAAAGATACCAGCGCTCAGGGGAAAAATTAAAGATATTATTCCAAATAGACTCTTCAGCTAGGATGTTGGTCATATTTATATTTAGCATCAAAATTAATTTACTGGCTTATCCAGAAATGAAAGGCTGCAGTGCAATATGTCTGTTTTTTCCAGCTATCCACAAATTTAAATTTAATCCGTGCAGGATAACAGATTAAAGAAGCTTGCAGTAATACTCTGATTTAGGCAGTAATAATATTAGGTATTGTTCCTGTGTTTGAACTATTTGGCAAATATTTAGGAATGAGATGGCTCAGTGTTGTGTGTTCTTAGGTATGTGGTATTTCCAGGTTGGAGACCTGAAGAATGTGTCACCCATTGAATTTCCTTCTCACTGGAGTGTTGGTATTTGTTGTTTCTGCACACCGACCACAGAAAGAGTCAAGGTTCAATTCTATCCTTTGCTTTCCCTCTGCCCACTCCTACAGAGTGGTTCTCATCTGCAGTCAGGGAGAATTGCACTGGAACAAGCGCTGAGATATCGTCAGTGCAGGGTTCAGAGTTCCCACTTTACAGAAAGATACGCTTTTACCAGGAGCTAGTCCATGTGACTGTGGAGATCTCATCTGAGAGAATAACATCAGTGGGAATATTTTGGTGTGAAAGGGTAATAAGCATGCTGGAGAGTTCATATTACCCTTATTTTCTTCATCATGCCAGGCAGACTTCTCAGGCATGCTACCAAGAGAGTTTGCCTCCAGAAAACCAGCATGGATCCTTTAAATATTTATCCTACATATGGTTTTCCAACAGATACATGCAGATTTTCTTCTTGCTTTGTTTTAGGAGATGGCTGAACTATTGTGAAATGCAGGTAATGAGAGGTCAATAGCATCCAGGCCCACACCAGTCCTTTCCTGAGCTGTTCTAAAGCAAAGAAAGGGAAGAGAGTGACGATGTGGTTATACGTTGATTACAAAAGCCAGACAATACCTTCAAAATGAAATTCTGTCAACAACTTAGGTACTAGGGATGTACAATTAATGAAATCTCTGCCAAAACAAGATTTATGATGATCAGGAGACATGCCTTTACTTAAATGAGAAGTGAAACTGTGCCTGTTGAAGGCTGAAAAATTTAATTGTACTCTACTGTCTTTATTTACTTGGACTATTTTTCCTCATAATTTATGTGTGAGAATGTTGATGCTTAGAGAGTACTTTCTGTGGGAGAAAAGTATCATTTATCTCCCTTTTAACATGTGAAGAAACTGACACCCAGAAAACTGGAGTACCCAAGATGAGGTTTTTGCGTTCTTGCTGTATACTTCCACAGATGCATCAGCAAAAATATCACTAATGATCCAACTTTTAATTTCACAGATGAAGGAACTTGGCGTCATCGTATACAACTGTAGCTGCCTGGTCCTGGATTTACAAAGGATATTTGCCCTGTATAGCTCATTAAGGTACAAGAATAAAATACCTCCGAGTTGGTCTAAGAGACTCTATGGAGTGTACGATACTCAAAATAAACTGACACTACAGCTGAACGAGACGAAATCGGAAGCTTTTGTGTCGGTAAGTTCTGAAATGAGTTCCAGAGTAGGGGGGAAGGGAAGAAACTTACTTAACCCACAAGATCTTTGGAAGACCTGGAAATTTGGCAAATCACAATACTGGTTTTTTAATACAAGACCGAAGAGGCTGCTGGATTTCATTTAAGTATTACTCTATTTCCCTTTCTCTGTAATGTTCACCACTTTTCCACTTACGTTCAGAAAATGGTACAGAGACCCCCTTCAAATTAGATTCTTTTACTCACACTAATAGGTAGAACGTGAATGACTTGGGAGAAAATGAACCACTAATCAGACATAGAAAATGATACAGATAAGCTTGGTATCAGAGCTTGCATTTTTATCAGTGTAATTTATAAGGATTCACATTGTTGCAAAGCATTTGTACTTCTGTACAAGATCATCTACTTCAGCTTTATTTTTAAATGACATTTTAAAATTTCTAAAATTCAAGCAGTGATCCCCATGGAAGCACTGTCTGTGCATGTATTTTTAATGGAAAGAAATGGAGCAGTCCTCCATCTCAGCAGCTATGTAGCAAAACTGGAAAAAAGTACCCAGTGAGATAGAGATGACGGAAGATGTGGAGTGTCATACATTTTGGGAGTAATTATGTGAGTGCAAACTGTCCCTTCAAAATCAGGACTACAGCAAAGTTGCTAAGAGTTATTTTCCATTCTCTGTAAAACAAGGGGAAAACCCCCATTGCTTTATAGCAATTGTTATGTCTAAAACAACACAAGGCACGTAGCCCACTGTTAAGCTGTACAGCCACTGGCACCAGACAGTGCAGATGAGTGGTTATATAGAGCAGGGTTCCCCTTCACCTGCTGGGAGCCAGGCAATGTTCTGCTGTCCAGGATTTTTCATACTCCTACAGTCAGTGGAGAGACAGAGAACTATTTTGGAGTGAAAATGTGGAAGTGCCTAAGACAGCCAGAATTAATAGTGGTTTGGAAAAATGGACACTTCCACTGATTCTGGAGAACCTTAAGGACTAGTGGAAATGAGAGATGGACTTTCAGACAGTTAGATAATGCACTGAGAAATTAAATCCTACTCCTTTCTAAGAAATCTGTAAGTAATGGAGAAATCCTGCTGAAAGTCAGTCCTGGAGGGGAACACAGAATGGAAAGCTGGTTAAGGCCTAGTTTAAGGAATCTGGGACCCTAGAAAAAGGCAGATGGAGAGAGACTCTACAGAAACTTCTCTTTTTCAGTTCGCAGAGCGTTCACTTCCTCTCTGTGATTTTTTCCTTTCCTATGGGCAAGGAAGCCTCTTCTCTTGAAATTTCACTTCAGAAAAAAAAAGTAAGGACTCAGTGGTACTCAGAAGCTCAGATCACTGAAGTCCCAACTCCAAGAGCTACCTGAACTTGCATCCACAGCTACTTGGGCTGGTTCTTCCTTCCTGAAAACGGGATCTTCAATAAATTTCTCACCCACTAGAAAATTCTCAGTGTTTGCCAGCATGACCCTCTGAAGTGCAGTCCTGGAGTTGCTTGGGACTGACTTGGTGGACCAAGTGTTAATGCTGCTGTGTGTTCCTGAACTAATGATCAGAAGGAAGTTCCCAGGAGCCAGGCAGTTCCCTTGCTGCCGTGGCGGTCCTGCCTGGGACAGAGACAGGCTGCTGCCTCCCTGTGGGTTCTGGATAGCGCACCCCCGGGTAGGGGCATGGAATGGTGCTGTTCCCAGCCAGAATAAAGGCCTGTTTCTGGCAGGTGAAGAGGAGGAACAAGTGGGTATTTGATCAGAACAGCAAGTGCTACACAACATTCTACAACAAGTCCTAGACCAGTCCATGACTGCAGGGCAGGGATCAGCTGTGCCACAGAGTAACAAGTGGAATGCCAAGGCCCAGTGCTACAGTGAGAATTTTTACTGAAATTTTTCTTCTAATTACCTTCAAGAAGTCTTTCACTTCCTGATATTTATATTGAACGCATTTGAAAAAGACAATGCATAAGAATTTCTTTCTTTGGCTGTTCTGTAGCTTAAAAATTCAAGAAAATAATACAAGTGTTAAGAATAACATCTCGGTGCAATAACCTCCAAAAAGTTTCAGATAACTGACATAAATTATATTTAATTATTTACGTTTAAATTACTTTACACATTTTTCTTGAGTCAAAATTCATTTTTTGGAAACATATTTCAATGTTTGTGCTGTATAAAACAAGCGTAATACACAGTCATTGAATTTTTTTGTTACACTTGGAAATCATGGCTTAGTGTTGCTTAGCAACAAACTCATCTTCCAGACTGGCTGATAAAGTGTAAAGAGGTTTTGGTTTTTTAGTGTTCAGGAATGGATCTGGAATACTGGTCTTGAAATCTTGCTACGGTTAATCTTCTAGTATTTTCTGTATTTAGTTGTAGTAAATCCTTAAGAACACCAGTCAGTAATAAGAAGCCACTGTGACAGGCGGTCTATTGAAATTAAGGAAGGCTAATACAACCCCTGGGATATGTCCCTAAAGGAAACATACCCATCTGGCTGTCAGCTGCAACCCAAGCAAGTAACAAAGGTGAGAAGGTGATACAGCGGCACAAACACCTGTTCCAGCTGGGTTAAAGTGCCTTCAACAACCTCTGCCCCAGGAATGGTGGTGTCGCCTGCAAGCAACTGGAAAGGGGGGTTCACTTTTCTCTCCCTGCTTGTGCAGGAGAGTAGAAAGTCCTGGGTACATCTGCCCCAGATGAGCAATTTCCCCTGGCTTCCCCATGCCTGTGACAGCCCCAGATAGAAGGCAGAAAAGCCGAGATCTGGGCTTGCCACTTAGCAGTTCAGTACTGGGTAATTTATACCTGAAGCTATGTTTTAAAGATAAGTTTCTTGCAAAACTGCAACGTCTCCCTGCAGCTGACATAGAACACGTAATTCCTGCTCACAAGTGAAGCATCAGGCTCATGTGGCAAGAACATATGAACATTCCATCTAGTAGAAACCAGTCCTGAGGCTCTTTGGAACAAGATTCTCTGAAATGTAACTTCAATTACAGCTTCTTTGATGACAGCGGATGTTTTGAAGTGTGAGTCTTCTGCATTTTACCCACAGTTACAATTAAATGGTGAGGCTTTTGAGGGGCAAGTAAGCAAATAGCTCTCCTTTGTAGCTTTAAGTATTCTAACAGTCTTAACAGGACAGGTGAGGGTATTAGTTGATAATCTCTGCTAAAATAATGGATACTGCTTATCATCTCAAGAAGACTGAGGGGGAGAGAAAATAAATCAATTATTTTTAATGCCAAATCTGAACTTTTCCTTTCACAGAATTCACCTAAACTCTTCTGCCCCAAGGACAGAGTCCTGGATATTGAAGCTATCTACAGTGTTATTGACGATGCCAAACAGTTTGTGTACATAGCTGTCATGGACTACTTGCCCATCGTCATCGACACCAACGCTAAACGGTGAGGGTCCAAGTCCAGGACTAGCTGGTTACCATCATGCCAGTAGGGTCTGCTGGAGAAAATGAACCCACAGGAGATTAGTTACTACTGTGCACCCATTTCTTGGGGCCTAATTCTGCTCTTATTGAAATCAGTGAGAGTCCTGCCATTGACTTAAATGGGAGCAGAATTGGGACCTAAGAAGACATTTCCAGTGCTGGGTCCTAAGCTTTGGATCTGCCTGTTGAAGGAGATCAGAAATTGTTTAGTCTGACCATCTGCAAGTGACTGGGACCAGGAATGTAACAGTCTGCTTGTACATTAATCCTATTTCTTACACTATTATATTGACTATCCTGAGACCACAGCTACTGGCATTTTATGAGTATCGTGCTGGTATTCAACATGACAGTGTGTGTGTGTGTGTGTGTGTGTGTGTGTGTGTGTGTGTGTGTGTGTGTGTGTTAAGAGAGAAATAATATGTTGTGACTTGTATACAGTGTGGGAAATGCCATTATCTTACTGGCATACACATATAAACGAAAATCCCCAATTCATAGATTACATTTCAATTATATCACATTTTGGTTAACTGAGAGTTGCTAAAACCAAACAAAAGCATATAATTTTTAAACAGCCAGTTTGTATGGACCATTAAAAAGCACTCATGGCCCAAAACTGGAGCCAGAGTGCATCAAAACCGTCCAACTCAGGAAGCAATTATCCACTGGTCCCTCCTACTGTTGATAACACTCACAATGAATTTAGAATCTAGCAAAGCCTGCCATTCCATCGATGCACTTTATTTGAACACAGTCAAGCCAGACAAGGCATGTGATTATGTAATTTTTTCTTTTTAGAGCCGTTCTGTTCAAATTTTTCAAAAAATAATCATCATATTACTGATACCAAGCATAAACTGTTTTAAGTCTATGAGAGAGTTTTTCCAATAAACTCACTATGTACAGCCTCCATCCCAGGGAAAGAATCATTGGCAGTGCTGTAGGAACCTCAGTTTCACAATACGTATCCCTCCTATTTCTCCTTTATGTTGGAAAGGATCTTAGTACGTAGAACCACTACAGTGTTGCAGTTTATGTTATCTCCTATACTCCTTCTTACTTTATTCTCGTGCTGGAAGAATTCAGCAGTCTGCTGGATGAGGGAGATCCAGAGAAGCCACCTGTGTGAATTTTTCAACGTTGTTCCTACAGCATGGCTTTGTGTTTGAGGCACTGCACCAGCTTCTCTACCTTGCCAGCTCCCAGTTCTTGCTTGTAAGTTATTTTCTGGCACAGTAGAGCTCAGATTTCATCAGCCCAGATGCTTTGATGCTGCTGGAATGTAGAAAACATGCGTTTTTCTTTGTTTAATTCTCCCTGCCCTGCCCTGCTCCCGCCAAATGTCAGGAATACAAAGCTAACTATCGACTGTGAGAATAGCACCGTGGAAGCCACCATCCCATTCCTGGCAGAATTTCTGCAACCCTCATCAGGAAAACACGTAGCATCCTCCTTAAGCGACCCATCTCATTCTTCTGCTCCTGAAGGACGCAGGCACCCGGCACAGCAGCTCTCCGTTTCCCTCGCAGGAAATTGCAGAAGGCATTCCAGCCCCCAGCCTGCACCGTCCCAGCGCACTGGGGTTAAACAAAGGATGTCAGTCAGGGAGAGATGCAGTGTTCCAGTTCCGTGACCCGTGCCACAAGCTGTGACAGCCCCGTGTCGCCGTGTCTGGGCTGGCCAGCAGCGCCCTCTGCCTGCGACTCTCGGGCGCGGGAGCGGCTCTCCCAAATTTTTTAAAGTTCTCTGCAAATACTGTCTTCTTTCTCCACAGGTACTGGCCATATTTAGATGGGAAGATAAGAGAAGCATTAGTTTTACGAAGTATTAAAGTACGACTTCTCATAAGTTTCTCAAGAGACACAGATCCCCTTACTTTTAACTTCGTTTCATCTCTGAAAGCTATTTGCACTGAAGTTCCCAGCTGTAGTTTGAAAGTTGTAAGTATAATCCATATTGCTTTGAAATATATGATATTGCCCACCCCCCAGAAAAAAAGAATCAAGAAAACTTAACAACTGAGAATTGTTCTCTGTTACTATCAAAGTCTTTAAATTTAATTGAATATCAGGAAATGTAATATATTGAACATAATTTACTCCTAGTAGTAACAGAATTCGAAATTAAGATGGAAAGATATACTGGTGCCAAAAGGCAGTCGGTGTGGTGGACAGCCCACGTAAAACACCACATCTGGTCTTTCACAGCAAAGCCAGCAGAGTGAACTGTAGCCATTGGCCGTGTCTATACTGTGAGATAAGAGTAAATCTGACAGCACAAAAATTACGGTTTTGTCTGCATTCACATAACCTTACTGGTAAGATGTGTCAGCATCTACTTTTCCTTCAGTCAAGTGTGAAGTACAAGAAAAAATAATGAAGATTTAAAATTTTTTAAATTCAGAGTACAAATTCAAAATTGAGAAGACTAGAAACACCAGTCTGGGGCCACATTAGACATGCAGTACAGGAAAGTGAGAAATACCATACTGATGTATTAGAGAACAGAATGTGTGGTAAAGTGCTGCTTTCAGTGTGATACAGTTCACTTTTATGAAGTTGAGGCACACTGGAAATCAACCACCTTGGATCTCGGGGGTTTTTTTGTGGGTTTTTTTGGTTTTGTTTTGTTTTTTCAGGTAACAGTTCTAAACAATCTGCTGAATTATTTTGATTTGTTAAATTGATAATCCTGTAAATCCCTCTGGCTTTTTGAAAATTGACAGCAATTCTAAAAAGGAAGCACTATTTGTTATACACACAGTAAGTGGCATTGTGCATAGCTAGGAATAAGGTTTTTTGTTATAATGTATGTTGTTATTGTAAGTTTCCTCAGTAAAAAAGCAGCATAAAGTGTGGTTTTATGTCAAAAAAACCCATACATAGTTGACTCTGTTTAAGCCACTTCACTTTTGAGTAACTTCTTGCTTGTTCCATATTTATCATCAAAATTCTATTTATGTATTCAATTTTTTTTTTCAAGTGGCACCTAATACTTATATCCATTGCCATCTATTTACAGCAGGTAGAAACTTTCGCACAGAATTTATCTTGTCAAGAACTAAATGATGAAAGGAAAAAAAAACTTGTAGACATCTGTTCTAGGTAAATAGTCCAGCTAGAGTTTCTGCAGTTAGAAAATACAAGACCAAGTTCCAGTAAAAAAAGCAGCGGTAGAGAGTTGTAAAGGTACAACACTAAGTCAGTTACCTGTGTGCTGTGCATCACGTTTCCCACTCTGGGTGAGCCACTGCCTTAAATAAACCTTGGTACGAGTAATAAGCCAACGTCGGAGTTTGCTGGTATCAATTCGATTTTGGTTGAAAACTGTGCCGTAGGCTCCATCTCAATACTCTTAATTCAAAAAGCATGTCAAATGAGCAATTGCTTTTTAAAGCTGCATTTCTTTTGTATTCATCTGTTATAGCCAGGATCAAAGTGAAAAAAAACTATGTGTGTGTATGGAAGAGAAAGAATAGGTGAACAAGGTAAAAACTAAATTACCTTTTGAACTATTGAAAATTCTTCTTTTCCCTCTTGGTTCTGCTTTGGCTACGAGAAAACTAACCTCAGTACAAAAAATGCTGTCTTGCAGTTGTGTATTGTGTGTGTTTATATACAAAACCACTGAAATTATAAGAGAAACCTGTTACAAATTCTGATTGAAATTATATTTTAAATTGCTAGGCTGCCGCAATACCTCCCTATGGTTCTGACCAAAATGCCACACACACCTGCACCATGGGATAGGGTGACCTCCTATCCCCCTGTTGTTTTGCTCTTTTGGGGATGATATATCCAAGTCCTACAAGGCATACTCAATAACTTCTTATTTTTCATTTAGCTTTTGATCCCTGTGATATATCTTGTCTTGATTGTTTTCCTTTTTTTCTTTTTTTCTCTTATCCCTATGGAAAGACCAGTTTGGCTTGGAAGTTTCCAGTGAGGGCCAATGGCTGGCTGCAGCTGCAGGGTACGCTGGTTTGCCAATGGTCTTCTTGGAGAAGGAGATGCAGATGTAATTTCTCTGTTAGAAGGGAATCTCCCCCTAGTTTCTCCTGGTCTCTGGCCAGGCTAATAGAAGTTTTGGTATTGTCCAGCTGCAAGTATAGAGTTAGAAAGAGGGCACTGCAACCTTGTTACACCTGGCAGGGTCCTGATCAAAGCCAGCCACCAACTGCTGCATGTGAAGTTTTCAGTCTGCTGTGGAGGGCAGGGATGGCAGGGACTGCAGGGCATGATTTCCTAGCTGCTACTGAGTTGTAACAGTGTGCACTATTTAGAAATAGGGTGGTTTTTCTTTTTCTTTTGCCACAAAACATTGTTAATACTGGGTAGCTAACAAGGTCAATGCAGTTAGAAAACACTTAGCCCCTCATTATGCATTTTTAGCATCTCAGAGTCCCATTCACGTAAGCTTTAATAATTACTGGATTCAACTGAAACTGTTTCAAGAATGCAAACTCAGTACAAGTACTCTGAAGAAAATGATCACTGGGAAGAACTTGCACGTGGAAAGCTGTTTGAGGACTAACTAAATGCTATAAGCACACAGCCAAAGGGCAAAGAGTGACCTGCGGGATGCTCTGTCCTGTGCACTGAACCGCATGTGGTCATTAAATTAAAGCTTGAATCAGAAAGGGCAAACTCAAGGTGAAGAGCTCACCATTGTGTTTCTTGGGACCTTAATTCCTGTATTCCTTAGGTTTTGTACTTGACCCTGTAAATGCATCTTGTGCGCACAAATGCCTGGTCTAACTCTCAAAGGAGCAGCAGGAAGGGGCCAGCTCTGCTGGGTGCTGGACAGAGAAAGGTGTGTGCTTTTAAAGGGCCCGCAGAAGTTATGACCCAGAACAAAACTGTCTGTAGACAACTGGAAAACACAAAGGAGTGGCATGGAACAGACATCTAGCTACATCTCAAGTTATTCTTGAGCCTCCACATGAATCTATTTTTGAGCTGTGCAGGTGTATTCTTGCTCATTTTTGTTTGGTACTGATCAGACAAGGAGTGCATATAGCTCTAAAGTTATATATAAATAAATAAATAAGTAAATTAAACTTTTTCATACTTCACCCTCCAAGGTAAAAGAGATGCATTTTCCTCTTGTTGCCTGGAAAATTTGATCTCTTCATATCAAATTTAATCCTGAGAAGCTTCTAAGTTTCTGAAATGGCTAGTTTCCTGTTGGAAACTATGCAATGTGTGATTGCAGAGGTATTAATTCAGCTGTTGCTGTGTCTGCCAATCCCGATCCTGACGCAGACTTCAAACCCCAGTGTCCCTTGAAAAATGAGGAAATGAGCTAGAGAAAAGTTCCTGGCTCTTACCATGCAGAACAGAAAGATCGGGGGGGTTTCGTTCATTTCACAGCCTTTACTACCTGGCACTGTATTGCTTTTAGCATGCAGTAGCCACATACTTTGTGTGGTTCAGAATGCTGAGGCAGGAGTATCACAAACTATGAGAATTTAATTAGAAATACATTTTAGTAAAGTTAATGCTTGGCATTTTATTAGAGTTACTGCTCGGCAATAAAAAGTCAAGCTGTTCTGTAGCACCAACTCGTTTTCAATAAAGATTAGAGAACAGACTGTATTTTTTCTGTCTTTTATACAAAAATTCTCATTAACCTGGGCTTCCTTCTATTTTATGGCAGAAATTCTTTGACCTTGAGGAAGAGAGTGCCTGCTTTCTTAAAGAACAGAAGAACACTTCCCTTCCCAAATTGAATCGTAACAAATACATGGTGACTGACGGAGCTGCATATATTGGTAAGTAACCACATCTCAAGAAATTCTAGTTTGTATCCAAAGGCCTGAAATAGCACCCTTTTGTAAATGAGCATACTACAGCTGATACGTTTTTTTAAGTGAAGATAATAGTTCATTTCTTTGGGAACCTGGATGATGACTGAGCTTTGAGCCTCTTCTCATTTAAAACTTTTTCTTCCCCTATGAATCAGTTTCTCAAGAGCAACATTCTGCTTTCAGTATCTTAAAACACAAATATAACACAATTTATGAAGCAGGTATATATATACCTGCTTCACAGCATATTCTCTTGGTTCTGCAAGCCAGTGAAGATGGAGTGTTCTCCTTTCCCCATGTTATCACTAAAGCTATGATCAATCCTGGCAAATACTGTACAGATGCTGTTCATCCTAATCATCCAAAGTCTTCTTCCATTCACTATGACATTTCAAACACCCTCCTAACATTAGGTACATATCTAACTGGTATTTTGGGTTAAAGGTGTATTTAAGTAAAGCTGCTGTATGGCACCTTGCAAAAATTCACTACCAGTCAAATGCCCGCGGAATGCAGGCTGAAAACTACCTTTTGAAAAATCTGAGTTGTGCGTAAGCTTACAGGATCAGAAAACCACTACTGAATTCAAGAGCAACTCCTGACATTTGAAAAAGTCGGGAGAGAAGACGCGCATTCCGGCCGGCTGCAGCCTGATGCTTTAGGGATTTACTGACGCACTGCCGAGGGCTGGCCGCCCGCCACGGCGGAGGCACTGAGGGAGGGCAAAGGCTGCAACCCAGAAGCAAGGCCCACACACACATCAACAATGGGGCATCCCGAGTTGTGTAGAGATACAACTCAAATCTGCTCTGAAAAGCCCACCCTGATGGGCTCAAAACACACACACACCTCGTAACCTANTTTTTTTAACGTCAAATACTGCAGCTCATTCCTCCCTCATCTCCAGAAGGTTTTAGGATACCCACCCGCCCCTCCCCGAAATAATTTTTTCCACTCCATTTTAAATTCTTTTACACAGCCAGATCAAATCTCAGTCCCTTGGAACACATCTACACAGCTTAGATTCTTAGCCAAGTTGGGTTTTTTCTTTCCCATTGTCCTTGTATCCTTAGCTACACATAAATAAAAGAAATTATCAAAGCTCTGTGAAAGTAATACAAATGGATGCTAAGGGCCTGAAATATCTTTTACTTGAAAGCATAGGAAAAAAATGCCCTTTATGATGAGGCTTCAATTTACCATCCTTGACAACTTTAGAATTCTTAACATTTCCTGCTGAAGTGACAGCCTTTTTTGTCCAAAATACAGCATGTGTTTTAAGTGTATAATGTAAAATACTTACAGTTTTAGTGAAATAAAAAGAAGTAACTGAAACACTTGGTTTACCTGTTTTCCATCAGTCCAATTATCCTTTTTGCCCTGCTCTCCCCAGGATTCAATGTGCTAATTTGTTACCTTAGATTTCAACGAAGATGGTAATAACTGGCATAAACCAGTAACATCTATTTTTCTTTCCTCAGATAGTATCTATCAATGGGTAACTTGTAAAAGATCTATTAGTTTGGAGCTTTAAATTGTTCATACATCAAAAAAAAAAAAGTATTCTTAGCACTGAAAAGGCCAGTGAGGAAAGTAAATGGAGTAATAATACAATAGATGTGAAAGGAAGAGCAAATTAGTTTTGAATGAATAGAAGAACATGTTTTCACTTCTGAAGGCTTAGAGCTGTTAAAACTTCCAGAAAAAATCTTCACTACACATGGTATGTATCGGAGCTTTTTCTTTCCTGCTAGTATTAAAAAATCCCCCGACCTTATTTCCATCTCTGCACTGGGGAAAATGGTGGTGTTTCGTTCTGGATTGCCTTTAGGGAGATCATTTTTTTTTGGTTGATTCTTTTTTTTAATGTTAGAAACTCACTGTTTATTCCTGCCTTTGCTTGCAGGTAATTTTGATTGGGTAGGAAATGCTTTTACGCAGAATGCTGGAGCTGGCCTTGTTATCAACCAAGCAGACGCGGGGAACAGCACAAGCATCATTAAGCAACTCAAGGCTGTTTTTGAAAGGGACTGGTATTCACATTATGCCAAAAGTTTACAACCAACAAAAATCCCAAACTGCTTTAACCACAAACTTAATAAAGGAACTTCAAATAAGACTGCCATGAGCAATGTGAATTAGAAAGACTATTTTGCCATTTAGTATTGCAATGAAGAATTATGTTGGGGTGTAGCCTTCTTTCATATTTACAGACAAAAGACTTAAAGAAAAAGCAAAAAAAAAAGTTTGGTTGGGGGGGTGTTTTTAGGAAAAAGCACACTTATATTAAATCTGTCTAACCTATATTCTCTATATGAATTATTTAAGACTTTCAAATTTGTTACTTCTGACA
Organism: Gymnorhina tibicen; assembly: GCA_013399875.1. Taxonomy (NCBI): domain Eukaryota; kingdom Metazoa; phylum Chordata; class Aves; order Passeriformes; family Artamidae; genus Gymnorhina; species Gymnorhina tibicen. The sequence continues at coordinate 722,367 of VXAZ01005446.1, read as the reverse complement.
CTGAATGTCATTTCTGCTTCCATGTGAATTTTAATGTTCCACATTTGAATTTATCAGCATGTGTCAATGTTTCTGTTTTAGGACTTTCCCCAATCGCCAACCTGGCTAGAACAAACCTTGAGGCAAAATGAAGATTCAAGCTATGGAATGGCATTCTAAGATCAGTTATTATTGACATACAAATAGATGGTAGGTTTACTGTAATGGAAAATGTAAAGGAATAAGCAAAGTTTCACCCATATAAATAATTCCCTTTAAATAACTACCTAGTCATAAAAATACTTCGTGGTTTTGAGCATTTACTTTGAGTATCACTATTCCATGTCTTCTGACTAGCCTTAAAATACATTAGAGTTACAGGACTGGTAATTCATTCATCTCCTGACAGTATGAGAAATTTTTGAGGGGTTGGGGTTGGCCTCATCAAGTTTGTCATATTCCCTAAAGCCTCTCAGATTTTTTTATCAAAGTACTGTGGATTCCTTTCAACAGAATAGGTATTTCCAATTACAAGCATTTCATCTAACAGTGAAAATCTCTGGATTAGGACTGATTTTTTTTATGGTTTTGTAATCTCAAGAAAATTTCTTCCCCAAGTTAAATATTTATCATATGTGAGTCAGCAGATATGTGATGACTCATTATCAAACCAATGCACATCTCAAAATCAAATACTGCTTTTTTAGAAAGGTCAAGGGTTATGCAAAATCATGCAATAATTGTTGTTAAATGATCATATAGTAATTTTGTTGATTTTTACACCTGAAGAGTTTGCTTTCCTAACTTCTACTTAAAAAAGAAATAAAAATTGTGAAATGACATTTTTTTTGGTAAAATGTCATCCATATAGGTAAATACATCTGCATGGACAGAAAAGTGATGCCTTCATTTAGGCCACAGTTTTAGCTGGTGTCAAAAGTGTGCCTCTACAATCACAACTCAGTTGCACCAAGAAGCAACTGTTCTATAAAAGTGTGAATTTGCTCTTTGAAGAAATGCACATAAGTGTTTGATGACAGATTTTTCTCCAGTCAGAGATGTAATACATAGTTTCATAATAAAAATGTTTCACTACTATGCCTCTGCTTCCATTGAAGAAATACAGCCATGAAGGCAAACTGCATTCTGCATTTTGTTAAATATTCACAGAACCTTTTCCAAAATGATGACTCTTCTTCTCATCTCCTGAAGGCACACTCAAAAGCAGAGGGCAAAAAGCAAAAGAAACCTAATGACATTCCAATGTTTTACTTTAATCTTAAGAAGAAGTTAAAAACCCACCTGGACTCTCAAAACACAGGTTACACTTGTGTAAAGCTAAATAATTCAATTTTATTTTAAGGTAAGCACAGCTTAGGAAATTCTAATAAATCAACATATGCACAACTTCAAATTGTCAGCTAGAGACACCCCACAAGACTAATTATGACCCCAAAAGGCACACTTTTGACAAAGAATCTTTGTTTCTTTTGCAATTGCAAAGATTTACATCATCTTACTGAAAATAATGATAAAACAAAAAAATTTTTAAGATTGTCAACTTTTACAGAAAATATTTTGCACAGCTCCAATAGTCAATAACATTTTCTGATATTCAGATAAACACATGCCATGTATTAGTCTCTCACACACACACATGCATAGAAAAGCATATAATCTGACATACTGATAAGAAACAAGTATTTAAAAAGAAAAAGGTTTCCTGAGTTGCTATGAGGAAAGATCTTAGTGAGGAAGAAATTCCTGAATTTTCTTCCTTCTGTATATAATTTAGAGTATGTATAGCAAGTATGGGAGAGAGATCCCCAGCACTTAATTTCCTTGTTGTGAATTTTTTGTTTTGTTTAAGAAATGAATATTAGTCCAGATTAATTTCTGGTGCAAATTTCAGCTGAGTTATCCCACCAATAACTGTAGTCTTATGAGTCAAAAAAACCCACAAAATGAACAAACAAAAAGCCCACATTTTTAAAAGCTGGTTGAGACAGTTGTACAGTTTCTGAGGTCCCCATGGATGGGTGATCTTAAATTGAGGTATACTTAATACCATGTCCTCACATAAAACACAGAATAATTCAAGCAAACAAAAGAACCCCACCGTCTGGAGTTGTTAATTGTAGCACCTAAGGGCAATAATATACAGTAATCAATCAATGCAGGGGGTTTATTCCCTCTTGCATTATGGATCCTGCAAATGTGTTAAGTTTTTTAAATGACATCTTGTATAAAAGATGGAGGATCTGAACAGAACAGAAATTTCTGAAATTTCTGGAACAGAAATTTGTCAGACGATAAAGCTAAGGTGTCTGTTTACAAAGCAGGATTTTACTGATGAAATCAGACTGACCACTGATTGATTTAGTATAACAAATGAATGGTTAAATAGTGTTACTGGACAGATCCTAGGAAAATGCAGATCATGAATACTAACAAGATCTGTTAGTTTACAAATATTATTGGCTAGATAAATTCTTGGTGCTTCAATGACCCCCCCTCAAAGAGCAGATACATAAAACTACATTTTAAAAGTGGCAGTATGTTTTAGTTTTATCAATGGAAGAATTTGGGTGGTTTTGAACAACTTTCAAGGTGAAATACTGGCCAGCCGTCCTATAAATGGAATGGCAGACCCAAATTTCATTTGGTATAAAGTATGGATCAATACTGTAATAACTCTTTAGAATGGTGTCAGCTCCAAAGCAGTACAGAAGGCCTTGATCTATCACATTAGCCAAAAGACAAGGTGCATCCTTGGACTTCAGCAAGTAGGAAATTAAAAGTACCAGATTATTTTTTGAAACTGTCTAAGGGGATTATCGCCAGTTATTTGGCTCGGGCCAGCGCTGTTACTGTTTAACTAGATTTGCTACAACAGCCTCGATTTTGGCTTCAGGTCCTTCTACCACTGTAATAAATCTGAAGCAAATCCATTACAGTGATCTCACACTAGTTTAGCAGGGTTCAGAATCTAAACTAGTTTCCTCTTGCTTCTGCTCTTCTGAGTATCACCACTGCACAGGCTATTTCCTAATTTAACAGGGATTTGCATTCAGGGGTTCCTCCCAGACCTCCCATGCGTAACCCAAAAGATGCACTTTCTCTAGGCCCCTTCTAACTGGCATTGGTAACTCTGTCATATTAAAGGCAATTTCCTAAACAGAACAGTTTTATTCTTAAAGAATATAGACTGTAATTGTTGTTTGCTGCAAACATTTATTAGTGCCTTATTCATACAAGTTTTTGTTTAACTGTTCCTCACATGAAGTCCTGCAAAAGATCCTGTATTTAGTACTGAGGCATATAGCAAACTTCCTAAGTAAAAAGACATTGTGATGTTTACAGTTTAGTACCTGAGACTAGAGTCACAAAAAGACAAAAAAACTGACTGCGAGATGTTGGTCCAAACCACAAGCACATCTAAACTGGAGCGTTTTTATCCAATCCCAGTTCAAGAACTAAATTTCACAATTTACTCCTGGCTTCATTATCAACTAATCTACAACACAGTTGAATTATTCTGTCCTGCCAAGGCATAAAATCTGAATTCTTCCAACATCTGGCTGATATCAAAACCATAATCACAGAAATTCCTGTAAGCACAGGTTGAAGTCCAAGTATCACATAGTGGCTACTTTCCAGATCTTGCATGTTAAGTCTCAAGTTGTTTTGGACCAGCTACTTTTTCTGCCTGAAGCATGAACTAGTATCCACAACTACTCTCACCTTCTCTTTGAAGACCAGAAAGGCATGGATCATGTGCCACAGCACAATGGCTATAACTGTACCCTAACAGGAACAGGTTTAGGTTTTACCCAATACAGGGCCAGGTGTTCCTCCCAGTAAATCCAGGCTGTCCTGCTCGTTCAGAAGAGAGCTTGAGAAACAAGTAGAAAAGCCTCCAAATGCTACTTTTAAGACCTACCCATCATTTTCTATACTACCAGCTATAATTCTGTTATATTTCAAAATTCTACTATTATAATTCTGCTATATTCCAAATTCTACTACTCTGCTGATATTTGCCCACATAAAAACTGAACAAATAAGCTCTGTTACCTGCCAGTTAACCCTGATCTAAGAAAAAATCCAGACAATTTATAGGGTTTTTTGTGACTTTAGCATGTATTTACTGGAAAGACTGTAAGCACTCTCATCAAGATGGTAAAGACATTAGCTGGCTATTCCAGTTCTTCAATCTGAAGTCCTAAATATCCCTGTCTCAGATCATTATGGGCTTGACTCCTGAGCATGGCCTTACAGATTGCGCTAAGTTATCTTAAAACCTTTCTGGTCTTCAAAATTAACTCTTCATTTTAATACAAAAATATTGACTAAATGTTTAGTATGTTTCCAGCTGGTAATTTCTGGTGCTGTGTTTTTCTTCCATTCTTACCCTTTCTCTACGTACATCTATCATATATTCATGGTTTTTTTAGTCATTGTTATTCCAATGCAATCTATGTAAAGAAATCAGAATGAATCCTTGGTGTGTTTAAAATGCACAATGATGCCTCCCGAGTTGAAGGTACCAGTGAACATGCTCCACTTCTAACACTGCAAGGTATAGCAGCTCAACTGATACTGTAGGAGATTGCTTTTCTTAGCTGTCGTTTTTCACTTTAATTACTGCTGGATGTTATTTATGAATTTCTCAGTATTGAATCAGGTTGCTCTTGGATCATCACTCTGCACAAATGCCTTAGAAGCTTGCCAAACTAGCATGTAAAAGAGACCTCATTCAAAATAGTTTAGACAAGAAAAGAAGAACTCATGTGCTTTATGCTCTGAAGGGTGCTGAAGTCAATGGATAAACTCCAGTCTTATAATAAAGTGGAGCTTTCTATTGTATCTCCTGTTTAGATAACCCTGCATGGGCTTCCAAGAAAAGTGTGAGAATTGTGTGTTTGAATTACCTTGTGATCAGGAATTTACAGAGAATCTGAGTGAAGAATCCAGCTGTATTGAGTGGTTCAAACAGTAACTTAAACTGGGTTTTCATGAAACCACATTTATATTCCATATCCATATGATACAACTGCATTAACATGCTAATGTCAGGTTTTCCCTACAGATCAAAAACATGTAGGACAAAAAATCAAACTACTGCAGCCTGTTTCTAAAAATGTTGCTCAAAATAGCTTTTAAGAGCATATTTCAATTCTGGCTGCAAATTATTCTGCTGTAGTAATGTAGTCAGCTCTATTTTGTTCACAACAAATTCTACAATGTGATTTTACAGGAAGACTCAGTAACTTTTTAACCCTGTAAAATGAACATGATCATTCTCCCTTTAAGAACAGAAAGAAGGTTGATGGCCAATTCAGGCTACAGAACATAACAAAATATAATAAAATAGCTGGCAACTGCAGCATTCCAGAGGATTATTTTGTGCTACTTTATGTTGCATGGCCACAAACATGAACAGTATGAATTACATGTATCACAATAGTGTTGTGTGAACACATGGTGGATGTTGAATCTCATACGGTAAAGTCCATCCCTCCTGTAACAGCATAACATGTAGAGAGGAAGGGGCAAAAAGAGCCAGAGGCAAACTATCTTGAATCAGCTTGAGTAGATGGACTGGATGCTGATCTAAAAGCTCTGGACTGCATTCTTATTTTGTTCCTTTCTCTGCAAAATCCTGTATTTCTTATGCATCCTCCTTGCTCGTCTTTAAACGAATGAACTCCCGTGATTGCTTTCCGAATGAGGAAGGAACCTTTAACAACTACAAACTTACGGTTAACAGAAAGAAATCAGCACGAATAAAAGCCCATTCATTTCTGTTTAGCAGGTACTGAGTAGTAAAGCACTGTTTGAGATAGGACTCTCCCTTGCACATTAGAAGTTTCTAGTGTAATACAAGCAAGAATTGACAACATAGCACACGCCTGCAAGTTTCACATCACACACAGCATTTGCTTGTGTTCTCTCAATGTACAAATACGGTCATCAGACTGATACCATTCTGAACTACGGATAAACTGGTGAAAACCGAGCACAACTATCAGGCAATCCAACTTGACACACTCAAATGAGGAAAAGGAATCCTCCCAGAAGAGCTAACCATATAAAGTTTAAAAGTCACGTAGAAGCTAGAATTATTTTCAAATGTAACTTTGAGGGACTTAATGGGGAATTTAATGGGGAAGGAATCTTTTTGTTGAAGATTAAAGGCATGCACCGTTATATGTGGTGTCTAAGAAAGACAGCATATAAAATGTAAAATGAGAAGCTCTTCAAATGGAAGTATATAGACCAACATTTTATTGACTGACCTGCTAACAAATATTTTCTAGTGGATTTGCTCAATGTTCAATTACTTCACAATATTCTCTTAAATTACTCTGCAAGTATTCCTTATTTGTATTTCTTCAAGTGACACTGTACCTGTATTCAGTGTTTTACTTGAAACTTGACAAAAAAGCAGGATGCTTCTGGAAGTGACAGCTGTTTTTTTCTAAAGGTCAGAGGGCTTTCTCTCATCTAACTTGTCCTCTTATTGTCTCCTACTTCTTCAGCAACTCAGTCCAGGCTTACACTTGTCATTGCCTGAGTAGCAAAGAAAATGAAGTATTTTTAGTCTCCTGCTGTTTCTGAAAACTGCTGGCTGTTCAACATGTTTTTGCCCTTTGAGAGATCACTCATCTAACGAGATTCTAAAAGTGTAATAAAGGAGGTCAAGCACATAATTCTTGCACAAAAGGAGGTGCATCACATAATTCTTTACCTGGAAAGACACATATCTAGGAAAAGAGATGGAGGGCAGTGGTGGGGAGAATGCTTGACAAGCTTTAAATGAGGTAGAGGTTCTTCTGATAATATAAATACCTCTTCTGGTGAACTTACTTTATTCTAGAATAAACCATTCTTTACCATGCAGCCAGATTTGCAATGACTGAAACATGTGGCTAATTTTAGCATGAAAAGGTGAGAGGTCAAACGCCCCTGGTATTTATGAATTGAACTAACTTCTTCACTATGTAGAAGAGGTGGAAGAAACAGGTAACAGTTTCCTCCTCTGAGGGAATAGGCCAGATTGCTACTAGAAATAGAGCTGATAAGGTTTCTAAAAAAAGCAAAGATCTTACGCATCTGACTTCTATTAATTCTCACAAGATGGTGCATCTCTGTGGGAAATTGAGGCTCACAGCTTTTGTACCAATTTCTTTGTGGCAAACTGTCAGACTTCTCAAGAGAGCTCCTTTTCCTCCTTCTCACTATGCTCCAGACAGTTGTGACATCTGTTTTTAACAATCTCCAGATTCTTCAAAGACTTTTCTAAACTAGATTGTAAGAATTTTCCCTGTGGAGAGGAAAAATGAATGGCAGGTTCAGTGAGGAATCCAAAGAACCTAGTACAAATACTAAGATACATAGGAAATCAGGATCAAAACCACAAGGCATTCTCATTTTTGCCAACAAAGGAGACTTGGGAAAATTACTGAGAGGCTAATGCAGTACCTCAGATTAATGAGACTGAAATTTATAAACCAAAACTCTGTTACTTTTATGGAGAGTCCCCACATCTAAACTGCTGCTCTCATTATGCAGAGATGCAGTGAGGAATCAGTGAACCGCTTTGATATGCTGTGCAAAGGTTTCACCATTCAAAGTCTTATGTCCATTTCTCAATGTATACAGCTTAAAAGGTAGCCTAAAAAATGGGATTCTGTGTATATTTATACAGATCTTACTGACAAATAATCATTGAAAACCAGTCATTTCTCACAGCATTTGTGTCTTCAGATGTCACCACAGAGATCTTACTAAACAAGTCTGGAGAAAAGCAGCAAGTAAGCCAACTAAAAAAAGCTGCAAGCCCATTTTCCAAGTGCTAGTTGATACAATAAAAGCATTCAGATGCCCCCATGCAGCTCAGATTCCAAATGTCCTTGTATCAGATTCCAAATACAGACTTTAGGCTCCTCACACTCATACACACAAGAGACACATCCTCAAAGGAAAAATGAGTATCTATGCCAGGAGAGCTTGGAACGTGTCTAGCACAATGCTTTGTTCCACTGCTGTCCTACTCTTAAATAAGGCTGACAGGAAATAGTATAGCTTTCTGGAAAGGGCCACATATCCTTTACTAGAAAATGCAAATATGCACACAAAGAGACTCAGAATAATGAGTTACCAAAGTGGACTCCTGGCTGCAGCACAGAGGGACATCAATGTCACCATTTCTGATGGCACACACCAAAGGCATCTACTCACCTTGTCATTCCCACGCTGCATGTGTGCCAAAGCTCACTTTTTTAAAAAACAAAGGGCAGTGTTTCTCTCTGAATGAAACACTCCAGAGAGGATTATACCTTTCCTTTTTTTTTTTTTTTAATAGAACAGCAATCACTGCCCCACTTCTTTCTTCCCTTTCCACACTCCATTTTGCAAACTAGCAAATGTTTCCACCATCTCTGCCTCATCTGTCTTTTTCCTTTTCAAGCTATTTCCTAAATGCTGTTTCTAAATCCCTTGCTGCTGCTTTGTACACAAGGATGAATCCCTGCAACTTGCACTGTTGGTGCTGTAACATCCTACAAGGTTACTTCCACTAGCTTTACCTGAAGTGCTCAGAAGAAGGAAGTGCATGCACATGATGTTTAAAGACGCAAATTACTGTGTATGAAGACAAGGGAAGTCAGGGCTAAAGCAGAATGCAGGCACTACTGGAAAAATACCTGGACAGGGAAAGGGTCTAAAGTCACACTCCTCAATCCGATTTCACCTTGGCACATCCAAAACCTGTATCAGGATCTAGAGCTCAGTTTTGGAAACCTTGCACAACTAACACAAGCCTTGCCTCCAGGTATTCTGTTTGCTGTTGTCCTGGAGTCACACGCCAGGTTAACCTGCCAAGCTAGGCTAACAAGCGAGTCAAAACCACAGACAACTTCAAGCCACGTGACCTCAACTTTATCCTCCAGGTGGCATTTGGCCACAGAGGGGGTCTAACCTGGGTACTTGTCGTCTTGTGACAGTTAAGATGGTCTAAGCTCACCATCGTATATAACACCGCCACCTTCAAAAGAGCAAATGAAGAAAGAAGATCTCTCTGCAAACATATTTTAAATCTCTGAGTGTGACTTTGGCATTGCATTGTACTTCCCAACACAATCTAAAAGTATCAGGAGTCCTGTGTAGAGTTTGCAGAGCAAAAAGGGTATGTACTATATGTTTCCTACTATACCTCTTCCGATGGAATAAATATCAAATAGAAAAATCTGTCTAAACTTATTTTGAAAACTGCATGGCCAGCTTATGCAGTAGCTAGATCTGTGGCAAGGTTACAGTGTTACTCTCTAAGGAGAATACAATTAATATGCGTATATATTTTGTTCAATTCAAGCACTGTGTAGTCTCCGAGTTCTGCTATGAGAAGTATGGATCACTTCTCATTATCCTTCCTATTCCAAAACACAGTATTTATCACAGATGTGTACAATACAGCGGCATAGCTTAGGCCTGTTATATAGGTCAGTATCTGCAATGCACATGAGAACATAGTTTGCCACTGCAAAGGAGAGTGGCTGCAAAATCTATTTTGGATAATCCAATTTATATTTGAGGAAATCAATGTGTGGTCATTTCTAGAACTGTGAATATAAGGCAACTGCTGCATGCTTGTATATTTGATAAGTTTTATTATACTATATCCTTATATGAATGCCTATGCAGTGTAAATGCTTTAATATAAGATACTGAATGGTTTTTTTACACATTATTTTCTAAACAATGCTACATTTTACTGCATGTTTATTCGTTTTTTTGTGTTTGTACAAAGTGCAAGCAGGAAGACACATGATTTTAATAACTTGCACAGCAGCTATTCAAATCCATTATAAAAACATGTTCTTATGTAAAAACTTAATTTGGCAAGAAATGTGCTTCATTTAGACAATGGGCTTGGTTCACAGCAATACCTGTGTACTTAATGTTTATTTATTTAAAAAAACCACATTATCCCTGAATCTGTAAATGGGGCCATTGACTCTGCTGCAAACCACTATGTCAGTGTGCTTTGGTACCTTTGAAAACGTAAATCTACATTTACTAGGAAAACAGATGACCTGTCCTGATGCAAGCTGAAAAACAGTGCTGTAATTGAAAAAGCCCAGTCCTGAGCAGCCATTGTGTTTGGTGCTGCAGGATGACAATGTAGCAATCTTTTTTTTTCTTTAAACAGTACTTTCTCATGACCTTAATACAATGAGTTTGTGTTACTTGATTGTGAACTGGGCCCACTGTTTACAGTATTACTATACATAACCAAAGTTCAATGCAATTAACAAAATTGATCCAATTCATTTTTTGGAAGGAAAAAAGAGACTGATTTTGCTGAGGTTTTGGAGACCTGGCTTGGTACAGTGTTGCTTCTGTACCAATGCATTTTAAACATAAGGAAATCACTGGCTGAAGGACTTAATGGCTAAGACAGCATTGTCAGTGGTAATATACTGCTGGAAACTAAGTTACCAATGATACAACATAAATCAAGGTAGTAGTGCATTAATTTAAAGATATGTAAATATTGATTTTAATGCTGCAGCATCATAGATATCATTTTTCACTGCTTTGATATCCAAGGATTCCTAGAACTACACAAATGTATTTTATCTGCTCCATTTTTTAGTTTCGGTACTTTCATTCAAAGCAAAGTAACTCCCATTTCTTTGTACTGCACTGAAATAAAGAATCTTGTTTCAGTACATAATGCTTTTCTTACTCTTTCTGGTCTGTCTCTGTCAGTGTTTGTTTCTGCAAGCACCAAATCCCAGATACTAGCCCCTAGTGCCCAGCTCCCAGCACCCTGGCTCCCAGTGCTCTGTACATACCCGCGCCAAAGGCACACCAGGCAGCACTGGCAGACCACCTGGTGCCTCCGCCCAGGGCTCTGCGGAGCCTGAGCAGTGCTGGCACTGCTGCCAGACCACTGGGACTTCTGCAACATGATCCTCTTTTCCAGTAGATTCACATTAAGATTTTAGTTGGAATCTGGGAAAGCAGGCCCTACCCTGCATTTCCCATTTCTCAGGAGACGGCCAGAGTCATTGTGATTTTCTGTTGCCAGGACTGCTGTCACATCATGTTAGGACTATAGGAGTCCCAACCAAACGAACATAAATTCCCCTCTGATTTGCATCTAAAAAGCTTTTAACCAGGTCTAATTCTAAATACTTTGCTCTGTGGAGACTCAGGTTCCAAGTAGTTTGGAAATGAGAACACTCAGGAGCAGATAATATTCAAACAAAAAGGTAAAAACTGACAGGAGAGGAGAGGGAGCTGAATTTCCCAAGATAAGCACTGGCCTCGGTAGCATGTGCTTTTATAAGAGTTGTTTTATGTTGCACCAGGAAGGCAGCTTTTGACTGTACAGCTCCCAGTGGGGTGAGCAATAGCTGCTGCACTGTGACCCACAGTGTTTCAAATACAACACCTCAACAGATTTCAGGTACAGCAGGAGTGATGAGGGCAGAACAAGGAGAAAGAATCAGTTCCCATGAAGAGAAGCTTTACCTTAACTCCCAAACTACTTATGTCTCCATCTTTTTTTGGCAGTATCATAGCACCTCACTTTCACATTTCCCATGCTTTTTGCAAGACAATTATTCTACTTGATTATTATTTTAGTGCCCATTTTCAAAAAAAATGAAGTATACACTTAAAAAAAGTCTGCATTTAGGAACTCAACATTCTTTTCAAATATGCAGTTTCACAATGATCATATGAAGCAGGAAACAAAATATTAGTCCTAATATTTGTTTATTAATGTTTACAGACAATTAGCTACTTTAATTGCTTACTGTGCAATTGTGTCACTACAATTGGTTTGCAAAATACAGAAAAGTTAAATTCAGCTGCTGACATCTATTTTCATGTTAAATTTCCTTTCAAAATATGCTCAACAATAAAAAAACACCTCTATATTACCAACCCTGTGTTCAGCACAAATCCAAAGCACAGCCCCTGGGAAGAAAATGAACCCTACCCCAGCCACAACCAGCACAAGCACACTCTTTAAGGTAGCTGAAGTGCATAACACACTAATAGTGTGCTGAGACAGACTGTCCCTGGTTAAATAACTCCTGAACAGCCTATACTTGTTGGCCCAACACAAAACTCCAGCCCACTTAGAGAATTCTGCTAAATGTAGCCCGGGTTTGGAACTGTATTACAGATGAGAAAAATACTCAGGTGTTTGGCTCATTGCAAGAGATCTTCCAAATCACTTCATTCCTGCTGTCCCACAACCAATGGTGAAACAGTGCCATCAAAATGATGCACAGCAAGTCTGAAATTAGAGGGCAAAGAAATAATTGAACAGCAACAACCCACTTTTCAGGCTCCCATGTCTCAATTTTTTCCTGTGAACGTGAACGAAGTCCTATTTTGAGACAGAGAAGGGACGGCTTTCTTCAACCATTGCACAGCCTTCTGCAGCCTGCAGTTTAAAACTCATTCGATGCTAGATAACACAAAGATGAAAACACAAATCGTGGCTCAGTACCAAAGAGTCATGTTCCAATCTCTACCCTGTATCCTTTTTATGGATATAGCCACTATTGAACCAGTATGGCAGTAAGCCCTGAGGTAGGTTTTTCTGCTGGTGTAACATAATACTCCCAAAGACTATGTTCAGCCTGCCAACAGCAGGATGCTAACACATCTCCAAGGGATTTCTGAGCTCCCAGAAAGGTCATGTCTTCTATAGGAGAACCAGCTCGGTGAGCTCCGTTTTAAAAGCTTATAAATGCTTAAAGCATCTCAGTTCATGTAGAACTATCATAACAGTACTGTCCAAGAGTATCTGCAGGGCCAAGCTTAAAAGGTAAGGACCTGGTCATACAAACCCATTTTTAATGAAAGGTGCCATTTACATCAATGGGATAATCTCAGGAAGAACCAAAGGATCAGCACATTCATTTCTGTTCCTGTTGACAGAGAATTTAGAGAGTTGCAAATACAGAAAACCTCAGGGATGGCCCTTTCAAAATGGACCCTGGTTCTATTAGCAACACAGCAAGTACTTTACAGATAACCAAAGCAGCAAAGACTGATTTTCAGTCCAAGAATACCCTCCTGAACCCCTTAAATTTTTTTTTAAAGTCTTCTGATCTACAAGCAGAGAAAATGGAGATGAGTAAGGGTGTGGCATCATCTTAATTAAAAAAAAAAAGAAGAAATATATATATATATATATATATATATATATAGAGGCAATGAAAATCGCATTCCAAGCTGTGGCTACCATACTGGAAAGTCTGGTCCCCAGCTTTAATTATCAAACTCTCAGCAGAATAATCTTTCAAAAAATACCATGTTGTCAATCACCTGACTTGGAGACAAAAGTTGTTCTTACTCAATACAATGGATTCACCCATATCATGAGACACCCAAAATAGACAGAGTGCTGCAGCCTGACCTGTTTAGGTCTGTACATCAGTGCTTGCAAGGAAGTGGTGCTAAAGAGTCCAAGTCTGTACCCCATCACTGAGCTATAGTCTGACCTAAGTGTACAGCAAAAACAACCAGTCAGTTTTCACACTGAAGGGTGAAATTTATCTCAAGGCCTCATGGTTTTGGCTGTTACAATGCCTTGTCAGAATTAATGCCTCCACAATGGTTTATATACGTATGATAGAGGGAGCTACTTAACATGCATCCTTCTTTATGGTGACTTGATAAAAGTCACTCCCACAAGTAAAAATTCTGCAGGTTACAGGGCAACAAGCATATTACACTCTAGTGAATAAGTAATCCAAGAAAATAAGCTGAATTCTACACTGCACCGTAGGTGCAAAGGGGATGGCAGGGTAACAAACAGGCAAGTGGAAAAAATAACAGCATCCAAGGAACAGGTTGAAAAACATATCTAGGTATTTGCTCTGCCATGAGGTTTCAGTCCCAACATACTTGTAGTCTCAAGCCTTCTCCAATCCTGAAAGCTCTTTAACTAAAACATTTTATGGAATGAGCCAAGTAAAAAACAGGCAACAATAGACAACTACTTTTCTATTTTGAGTATAACCTTATGTGCAATAAAACAAAAGCTAGAGACTTAAAATTTTGAAAAGGATGGGTCACTTTGAAGATTTTGGCTTATCTACCTTTAAGCAGGCAAATGAAAAGTTGAGAACAGCTGCTAAAAAGTATGCTTTACAGGAAAATGTTTTAAAATGATCTGGTTTTCCTGTGAACCTAAGGTACAAATACATTAGAATAATCTAAAAATAAAAGAACAAGGAACAAAATGGTAAGATTATGATCTTTAGTACCTAAAGTCTGTATTGTCAGGAATGCACATTGCTGCCTTTGGCACACTGTGGCCAGGCACATCACTTTAATAATAAATGCCAGGACTAGAAGTTCAAACAAATTGGAACTTGTTCCATCGCCATTTCTATAAGAAGGAAACAGAAAAGTCATTTGTCACAAGTTTTATTCATATACCCTATAAAACTGCTTATTTGCAAGTCCACCAAGTTTTGTTAGCCTGTTTTGCATTTTGTTAGGTTAATAATGTGGGAGAGGGGTTTACTATCATTATGACTTCTGGAATGTGTACAGGAATTGAACACGAATTATATTAACAGCAAAGAAATTAATGAGAGAATCGGGAGCTCCAGTCTGGAAGTGAGAAGTATTAATTTAAGATACTACCCAAGTGATCCCTTTTGGTCTTCTGCCCACCTGATCCTGTGCACCTGTTGTAGTCAAAAGTCTCCTTCAGAATAAAGCAGATTCTGTAACAAAGCCGAGACTCGAAGAAGGAAGCGCACAGATTAATCCTGACATAAGTTAGCATTCCCACAGGACCCATACAAGTTTACAAGCAATGAAGGAAATTCTCTGCAAGGACCAGAAAGGTTTCACTTGCCAGAGTCAGGTATCACAGTTCAGTTTTGGATGGGTGCTCAAGAGTCGCCAGGTATGGTGGCAAAGGGCCCCATGAATCCAGGTGCAGCCTGGCCATTAGACCAGTTTGTGGTGTTAAATGCTCAGAGCCCTGTCAGACACACTTCCTTCCCTAGAAGGAAGGAAAGCAGAGGCCAGAAAGTGCAGCCAGTAATGGCCCGTTCCAGAGGCAGAACCTCATCCTCCCGCAGCAAAGGTGTCTGGTAACAATTTGAAACCATTGATATACTCCACGTAAACGTAATATCCCTCTCTTTATCTCAGCTAGTGATATTTTTCCTCAAAACCGCATACAGGCTTCCTGACTTCACAGCAACATACCCGTAATTAGGCCTGTCTGATCTCATAGCTAGAAATTTATAGCAAAAGAAACCATTTTAACATTTTAGCTCAGCTCTGAGGTCAAGCTAAAGATCTTTGGAGCACCTGCTGATCAAAATCAAGTCCCAGTTGCCCAAATGACCCAAACAATGTGCACAGTAACTGCAAGCCCCAGTGAGACTGTATACCATCCTGCTGGATTAGGAACTGTTTGCTCTTAAGGGTAACACTTACCCTTACCAAAGAGAGATTACCAAAGATCAGTTCTGTCATAGCTCAAAGGAACAACAGCTCACATCAGCAATTTGTATGTTGGTCTGCCATCACTAGAGTACTCAGTGACAAAGGCCTGAATAAATTCACAGCACATCCTTTAATTTATTTATCTGGGCCAGTTCTGGGCTAGAGTAGGTCATAAAAAGCATGAGATCAGATCCCAGACAAAAATAACTACATCTCATAGCAGCAGTCATTAAAGGTCTGATTGTAGTTAGACAGATGGAAATAGACAGCGGGCTTTTACTGATCATTAATCCCTCTCAAGAATACTTCAAGAAACTGTCTCTTCTTTCAAATAATAAAAAGAAATGCTTGTACACTGTGAAAAAGGAATTGTAAAATGGTACCATCAGAAAAATAAGCAACTTTTTCTGTAGCAGAAGTGCACATAAGAATTCCTAAGATGTCATGGTTGGTACAACCAGCTCTCTCTGGCATGCTGAAGTATTCAGGTACTCCCAGATGGCACAAAGATATTCTTACACATTTTGCTTTGCCCTGGAACTAGATAAAGTGTTTCATCTCATTTCAGTCTCTCCTCATCTTGCCATAGCAGGGGGTACCAATTTTCTGCCAGGTGTCCTAGACTTACACACAGCTAGTAAAGTTCTTTTTCTCAAAATTGCTGGTGTTCCCAGACGAGCAAACCTTCAGGTAATCAGAATTACTTTGTACCTACAGCATCATGGGTGATGAGTAGAAAATGTACAAAGCCAATAATCTATGAAGCATAAATGACCCAATGTACCATGAAGCTTTTAACAGGTCTTTTCCTTGGCTCTGTGGCAGAGAAGAACTACCTCCCTTCTCATCAGAGCTTCAATTCAAATCCTACAAGATCTGCTAAGACACTTTCAGTTTCCAAAGACACATTGTCCTGCTCCAATGCTTCCCCTCCCTGAAACAACAATGGAAAACTATGGGGAATTTGATAAAAAGAGACCTGCCAATTTGAGAAGGATTATGTCACAACTAAGCCCGGCGTCACATATTTTCATATTGCTTTGTTTTATACAAGGTCCAAGCTTAAGCAAAGAAAAACATCTATTTGTCAGCACTGTACAGTACTTTTCAGCTTACACCTCAGTACACCTCCACAGGCCTGCCTTAAGGGCTAGGGCCAGCATCAAAATTAACAATGCTGGTAAGTGCTGTTCCTCAACATTTTAAAACTGTTAGCTCCTGAGACAAAGAGAAGTAGCAATAAAGAAACAAGGCATGTTCTGACTCAAGATGTTTTCTGATCACAATTATTACATAAAGGTACCAGGCAGGATGTGCCTACAAAAGATAAAAGTCTGGAAGTCAGTCCATGTAGCATCATTCTCCTGAGACTTTGTGTGTCTCCATGAAAGGGTGTTACCACTTCATTTGACTTCAAACCCATTTAAAAACCAAAAAATCTGTAGAAGAGGGGCCACACCACACACACAAAGTCACAGCCCATGCTGGCATCCCACCATGTGTGGGCACTGAAAGGGGGGCAGGTGAGTCTAATGGCTTCTCAGATATTTCCTGTCAAAAAACACAGGTATTCTGAGTAGTTTTTAAGCCAAATGAAAAACTAGTCTGGTCCCACCCTTCTGCAGGCCCTTTTCTTGTGCCAAGCTGCTGAAAAATGGCCTTCACAGCAGAAGCATTGCGTGGAAAATGAATGATTCTCATTATTTGCCGTGCAGAAGAGCAGCTTGTGCAGTCCACTGGCCTGGGTACACGGCACTGTAACAAAGAAATCCATGCTGTGGGAAAGCTTGGTATCTGAAATGTAAAGAAAGGAGAAAACTAAGTAAACTGAGCTTCCAAATGGCAGCATGCTTCCTGCTTGATGTCATGTGGGTAATGGTCACATGGCTCCCGTGCTCCCTTCAGTGCCCAGCAAGGGAATGGAGAGCAAGGCACGGTCACTTTGCTTCTCATACCTGGCTGTCTCGCAGTCTGGAGCTGCGTCCAGTCCTCTTTGTGTCCCTTGGAGAGGGACAGAGCACTGTCATTTCTTTGTGGACAGGTTCCTTTGTTTCTGGCAAAGATATATTCGTATTTCATTTCTCTGGGAAAGAACAAAGACAGTTTCTCTGCAGGGTTTTAATTTTAGATCTTTTCAGTCCCCAGACTTGCTCAGGCTATTGCTCTGGGCAACAAACTAGTCTATTGAAAAGAGTGTAATGAAAAGCTGGCATTGGTGAGGTCTGTTACAACAAGCAGGAGGCTCTGGAGGAATTTAACAAAGGTGAACAAAGCACAGGAAAAACACTGAAGGGGAAAAGTCCTTTGCTGGCCAAGCTGACACCATATGTCATTTGCCCTTATAAACCTATGGCTTGTGCAGACCTGATGCCACAGGGGACAACATCATAGTAAGTCTGGAAGGCAATTCAATAGGTTATCTAGGGCATTCGTCTCCTTTGTAGCATTAAAAGTCCCTTTAATTCACATGTGCAAGGTCAGCACTCACTACCCCTTCTTTTACCACAGCAGTGACCAAACTAATCCCTGCTTATTCACACCCCTCAGTCTTGATTGAGACAATCTGAAAGCTTTAACAGAAACTGGAGGGATTGTGTTCCATTAAGTAATTGCAGAAAGTTCAAACCGAGTTTGCAAACCCCTTTAATGATGCTAATCACCTTCTTATTTCTGTCTGTGTTTACTTGTTTTGCTTATCATTTAAATGCACAGAGTGCCTTGCCTCTAGGTAAAGTTCAAGTCTGCACAGAGCATGCCTCAAACCAAAGAATGAGGCTGCAAGAATGACGGATCCTCAGACACTGCGACTACCGAGGCGCAACCTTTCTGTCGCATTCACTGCAGCTCTCTGGGGACAGTTAGAGGATAAGGGTCTCAGTGACAGCTCTGCCCTATGCAGGAATCTACACGAAGCTAGATGCCCCCTTTGCTATCCAAAGAGGGAAGCCCAGAAGCCCTGAATGTTTTTCTTTTATGTATATACTTTGTCGTGCCTTGAAAATAACTGTTAGGGTATTTGCAGAGCTAACTTCAGATTGTGCCATTTTTAAATTTCAGAGCAAAATCACTCCAACTGACTCAGCAGGCTCATGTTTCATCCTCCTCAGGCATCTGAAATGGCTTTTCTATCTGGAATGTATGCATGTCCTACAAGGAGCAAAACAAAGGGTCCTACATGATGCAATTTTGGGTTGGAGTTAACACATTAAAAAGAAGAAAGCTGTTCACAAGATGTAAGAGATTTCCCTTGGCAGTATATCTTTTCACTTAACCTTTTTGGTTTTATACAGTGCTTCTGTTCACACAGATGCAGGGAGACCCACAGATGGTCATGGTGCTGCTATGATACAGACCACAGCCAGCAGAAAAATCAGCTCTCAGAGAGTGTTCACTGCAAACTTGTGCTGTGGTGTGCGTAACTCTCTGCAAATGACCCTTAATAGTCATGGAAATTAGTTCCATTTGGCATGAATCAGAGAAGCTGCTAAATTCGGGCCTCTAAAACGGGCCTGTTAGGAAAGAGAAATACTGAGCTGTTGTACTTTTTTAGCATTCATAAAGTGGGACAGCTGCTGTTTAACAGTTGACTGCAGGAAATAAATGCCAAGAGTAATAGATACTGCAGGTAAGGAAGGCTACCTGCCCTTTATCTGAGCAATTTGCGTATCAGACCTGAACCACAATCAAAGGTTGGTATTTTTAGTAAACTATCTCTTAGTGACAGGTATCAGGTATGGCTGTTACTAAGAAGGCAGCAAATGCATCATATTAAAATCCTCAGAAGTTCTCATGGAGAATTTCCAGCCAGGCAGGCACAGTACTACTAAGGAAGCACGTTGTGTGCCATTTCAGATCCAATATAATTACCATGGCTGGACCCTCTGGAGCGAGAGCCCTTAAAGCATATGTGACATGCAGCTCATAATCCCTTACCACATGTCCCAGGGCCACAGGAAGCTTCTGCTGCAGGTGGACAAGCACTGCACCATACTGCTTTCATTGCAAGTCAAGTCTGCGTGCTGCTGGGGATTGCTTCCTTTACCTTCTTGGCAAATAACAAACAGAAAGCTGATTTATCATATACCAGCTCAGAAGTCCTGCTAGAGCTGAGAGGCAGGAGCTGTGATTTAAATCCTTGCAGGCAAGGGCAAGAATGAGAGCCAGATCTCCGCAGCTTATGCCCTGAACATCAGGGTCTTGAATTACAGTGTGAGGGAAGAGGCAGCATTACCCTCCCAGCAGCTGTTAGAAGCAGCAGGAGCGCTGTTCTGCATGAAGCCATGTGCACATGGTGTGATCTGAGCATCCTTTCTAGATCAGACCTCTGAGGGGGAAGAGTACCTAGTTTGAGATGTTTGTAGGTGTGCAGTAATGACTAAGCTCTTCCTCCCTAACAGACTCAGGCAGCTGAGGCAACAGGTTGCCTAAAAACACGCCTCCTCAGTAAAAAAAAGAACTAAAAATAGAAAAATACAACAACATCTGCACTCAGGGGAATTTCTTCCAAGTGTGTTGTCATCAAACAAAATATATAGGAAGAAACCTCTCACAGGAACAGCTTGGGAAAGTTCCCAGCTCCTCATCTGTCCTCATGTTGCATGGCAGTTCTGTGTCAGGATAGGATTTGAACTCAGACAAGTCTGGCACCAGCATCTTACACTTCTAATCAAATAAGTGGTCTCAGCTCAACCAGCAAACGCATATCACAAACACGTAAACGTAATATCCCTCTCTTTATCCTCTGATGCCTTCAGGATCATACCTTTGGGAACTGTGGTGAATAGGAAATCCTACTTGCTTGTCAGAACATCAATTTCATGGACAAGTCTATCCTATCACTGTCTATCCACTGCAGGAATGATGCAGGAACGACAAATGCACTGTTCAGCATGCCCTGGACTTACAAGTGGCACAGCAGTGAACCCAGAAAGTATCAACTGCTCTAGCATGATACCACATCTTTGGTTTTCACCCCAGAGGGAAAAGTTTACAGTGGTTAATAGCCCGAGTGTAGCACAGGATATATATACACTGTCATACTCCATGGCAATCTGTGAGGCACTAAGGAATGAAAAATCTCTAAAACCTGCTTCTATTAAACCATATATAGGAGCTAACTGCAAATGTAATCTCATCCAGTCTGTGCTGACATGGCTGTGAGGCAGCATTTCTAGCTCTGTCGGACTTGTACCCCAAGTTCATTTGCACGGCCTCCTCTGCTAGAGCAAGGCCCAGAAGATGGCATTATCTTACAAGGAAACATTACCCTGGTGCCAGTTGCCTTCCCCTCCACTCTACAAGTTCAGAGGGGAAATCTCTTTGCTTGGGCATATCCCTAGCTTCTTCTTGCTCCCATTGTTTTGCCAAGCCTAGCAGCAAGCTGCAACATTTCAGGTGGGTGTAAATACAGAGGAACAAAGCCAGAAAGAGATAGGAAAGCTTTATGTGACTTTCACCTTCGTTCTTTTAGCTCTGTTTCAAAACCCCTCACCTCCTTGTACTCTGTGAGGCCAGAATAATCTTGATGTCAGCCCTGGCACTGTATACAATAGGCTGATAATAACTGTTGTCTCTCTAGATATTCTGTAGTGTCTTTTCTGAGAGCCAGACACTAAGAAAGAGTAAACTCAGTCTGAAATACCTCTGAATTCAGATGCCATTGAGACATAAAAGGTTTAAGCACAGGCATGTGAATGCAGTTGTCTGTAGTTCAGTGAGAAATAATCCAGAATGTCAGAGTGAAGCAGTGGGTTTTCCAGACTTGTTAAATAACAAGAGCTGAGGGTGCAGGTACAGCAGCCCCTCAGAACTGTTGCAACTGCTAGCACTGGTACTCAGTTCATCCTCATCTGCCCTTCCATCCATTTTACCAATTCCCAGCTGATCCAGCTCTTGTCTTCAGGACTTCTGCATGGCTGGCCTTGTTCCTAAGATTAGAAATCATATCATACAGATGGAGCAAAGCACTGCTGTGATTCAAGCTACAGAGGCTGCAACAGCAGTCCTTAGCTCAGTCCATGTTCTTGCCTGCTACTGAGTCACACTGAACTGTTGTGCCCGAGCACAGGAAGCTGGACTTATAATTATGAAAACCTGGTGATAACTCCAGCAGTAGTTCAGGGCAATACACAGATGCAAGGGTCTGCCACTGTGAGATGTAATTTCCTCATCTTTATTACACAGCTGGTGACCATGAAGGATCTAGCTCCCTAGTGACTGTAAAATCAACAAGGAGGAGGCATCAGCAAAGGACTGGAATAAGCAGAATCATTTAAAAAGGAAGATATTTTAGTGTAATCAATCTGCTCAGCTGTGGAAGATGCATAAGAAGCAATGAGATCAGGTTAATTCTGGCTCACTAGATAGAGCTTCCTCAGCATCTGCTTTGCTTAGTACCCTGCTAGATTGCTGTAAAGCCCCGAAAACTTCCTCAATGAGACTCTTAAAAGGGCTTACAGTTTTTTATGTACTCTGAGTTAAATGCATGGGAGAAATACTGACAAGATCTTCTCAAGAGGTCGAAACAGCAAAAAACTTAACTGGCAGCTTTAGAAAATCAGAGAACTTCAGCAAAAGGTTTAGAGCAGCATTCAATCAACATAAAATATTTCACAAAGTATTAATTTAGACCGTTTGACTTTGCAAACTACAGGCCTGTCTGACTTTAAATAACTGAAAACTCCAAGAGGAAGGAGTTAGAAGAAGAAAGAGAAAGACAGAAAAGATATAGAAAAGAACAAGTATAGCTACCACTCCTAGTTCCAGCAGTGTTCAGCTCACAGAAGTTCCAAGAGGAGTTAGGGCCAAGACAGGCTTGCCTCATGTCTCGGTTTCAGTGCCCTTTGGCTTTCCTGGGCCGTTCCCCCAGGTGGGACTTGCTGTCATCTGGCAGCTCTGGGGCTAGATTGGAGCTCCAGAGGCAGGCGTGGAGCATTGCCTCCAGGGTGCCAGGCACTGGCAGCCACCAGAGCAAGGCCCAACCTGCCCCTGCCCCTCACATACACGCACCCAAAATGTTTCGAACCAGCAATCTCTCTCACCGCTGCATGCCCAGCTGAATTAATGCATCAAGTTCAGATGCTTATCTGATACATATTAAAACCTTCTAAGCACCAGTGTAATTGTAAAATGCTAAACAATCGTAAGAACATGGTTGAATTTGCAGTAGAAGGAAACATGAATTTTAAATTTGAATCATGAGAGAAATGAACAAATTAACTTTGATTTAACCACTGCTTTCTCAATGGTTATATTCTCCTAGGAACAGCCCACTTATCTTAGCACTACAGACTTGATTTTGTAGAAAGAAAACATACACACTCACATTACTTGCATTCACACAACTCTACTGTGTTTTTTAGCCTTCCTAAATATTAAAAAACACAGTGAATTTTGCTTCCATAACTGAAGAAGTTCTACTACTTAACTTACAAACAGAAATGTGATAAAGATGAATTCAGTGAGCCTCTGTTTAGGATCATGAAAATTAAACTTTCTGAGTCCTTTTATCTAGTAAAAATAAATAAACTGAAAAATGAAATTATATTTCTTCCTCATCTAGGCTGTACCTTCTCCATTTATGATGCACACATCTCGATGTAATCACATAATTCAAGGACTCTAATCAAGAATAATTAAAAATAATTATATTAATTGTCAACAAGTTATTTGAATAATTGATTGCACATATAGGAGTGAGGCCTTCTGTAGAAGCAGATTGTAAATCAAACTTTTTCTTTTGCTTTATCTGATGAGTGGGGTTGTTTTTTTTTTCTCTTCTAGTTTTACAGATTTTAACTACATCCAGCATTGCGGTATGATAAATCTAGGACTGGTCTTCTGAAATTTTCTTAGTATCTTAACAAACAGAAAGTCTCAGAAACCCAGAGACACAGCAATTAAACTGAAATTTAAAAAAAAAAAAACAAGTAAGAGAATAGGTTTATTGTTTTGAGATAGAGCTGGCTCTTCTTGTGCAAGCTCTTTCACTGGGGTTATTTGGGAACATTTTTCATCTTCAGTGTCTGTGACATGCTGTGTCACTGAAGTATTTCCTAACTGATTAGCAGGTTCCCAAAGCAATGTGAAAAAGAGAGACGGTTGATACCAAAACCTTCCCTCCCCTCTCCAGGCTGTAAGCAGAACAGCAGAGGCAGGGACTAGGCTAGAAGGACCCATTGCATGTGCATGACACATTTGTGTCCAAAATAAGGAAACTTGAAATTTGAATTTTAGTAATTTTGGTGGGTTCTCTTAAGACTGTCCCATCTGTGGAGAAGATAGAGCAATGGTGAGCCCCATGAGGCATAAAAACTAAATTGTGAGGCTTCTTCAGACGGAAAAGATTTCTATCCATGAACTCTAAGTAAAAAGGGAATCTGTGCTGCTTGTTTCCTAAGTCTGAGGTTCTGCTTTGCAGTCAGTGAGTTTTAAGGTGGAAGAGGAAAAAAGGATTTCTTACAGGGTTTGGGGGGTTTTTTAAGTGTGTAAATAGGGACATATTAAGCTTTGTGAATATAGTAATTCTTTTTTGCAGTTGAATTGGGGACCTTGAGATCCATGACACAAGTGGTTGTCTCTTAAACTCAAGGACTGACAAAATTACACAACCAAGGCCGCTGCCGTACATTAAGATGCGAACTATAAGGTACAGCTCAATACATTTATCATCAGTGTGACTTGCTGCTATTTACCGTCCACAAAATGCTGGAACTGAGACACTTTGGTTCTTCCAGTGCTGGTAAATAAGCTCGGTCTACTGGTTGTTGTGCATGACAAAGAGTTAGGACTGAAGATGTTATTCATTTTCAATCACATGATGATAAAGCTGAAAATACTGGCATAAAAATTATTGGAAAAAAGAACTAGTTTAAGATTGTTAAGTATTTTTTGAAGGTTTAAAATATTGTGCTGATTATCCTGTCCCCAAAATTCTGAGATAAATTGTAGCCAGGGAAATGCAATTGTTGCACTGTCTTTGCTGTACTGCACTCCAGGAGTAGCTACATTTTACCGAAGAGGACATGCAATGCTTGAAGTGGAGTCCCATCACCAGTGAGCTCTGTGATGATCAGGTCTCATACTGCTGTGAGTTCATGTGCAGCCACTGTGCCATCAAAAAGAGCCATCACGAAGAAAAGCTTGCAAATCCTTCATCTGGTTGAAGTTCAACTTACTGCTACACCATAGCTATATTTGATCATGCCTACTCTTTGGATTACTTAGCTTTAACATTGTATTTCCCATACAAAATTCAGCTCTCTTGAGGCTTCTTGGAAGATGGCATCCCTGACTGCAGAGGTACTATAGTTAGAAGACTAGAGAATTATTAGCAATGGAGGAAAGAGTTACAGCGCATGTGGGAGGTAGCTGAGGACACTGTAAGGTGCCAAGTTTAGGTACAACAGGCCTGTGATGTTTCCAGGAGACCACAGCAAAATTCTAATTCTTACTCAGTACTAAGAAAAAGTGTAAAGGCTGGGGGACATCTGAGAGTGAAATTATACAAGGAATGTGTGAAAAGAGCCAACAGAGGTAGTTAATGCTGCAGAGAAAAGATACAGGTTGCTGCTCTCTGTCTAAAATATTCTGGGAATCAGAAGAACTTTTACTTCAGATATAAGGGATCACACTAAGGCCATTCATGCCCTAGGGCTAAAAGGCAACAAACTGCCACTGATAAATCTGAAATAGCTGAGATGTCAGGATCCAGTCTATGTGCATGCAAGGAATGTGCAAGAATTTTGTGTGAGCTCTGGTGGACAAAGATCAAAGGGTCCCAGAGAAAATCCCACTCTGGGATGCTGCAGCAGATTGTCTGGTGGCAAACAATATTTTTTCCCCCTCTCGCTTACAACCTCTAGTGGCCAAAATGCACAAATCCAGGCAGAAACTACTTGCTGGAGTCACAAGGCTGCCTTCCACTGGATTTTGATGCATGTGCCATAAATGGAAAGGGGAATCCCACAGGAAAGGATCTGCACAAACATCTCAGAGCATCTCCCTACACCGGAGCAGGATCCCTTAGTGAAATATGTTTCAGCAAATATGTTTTTAAAAATCCTCCTTGGAGCACTGTTGGAAAGTTTTCTGCCCCTGTCCCAGTGCTGTGACTTTGCTGGTATAGCTGCTCTTCTGGCATGGGAAGAAAGACCCCAACAACAAAACCACCACCAACAACAAAATAAACAGGATAGAGATTAATATTTGATATACTGTATCTCATTATTGCATCTCCATCTAAACTTCCAGTTGTTGCCATCCTGTAGTCTTTTTCCAACTGGCATAATTTTATGAGGGGATTTAATATGTTTCCATTGCACAAATGACATACTAACAGAGAGCTTGTTTCCTGTGTTTTTGTCTTGCTCTTGTCACTGATCTGCAGGATCACCCCTGCAGCAGTGACAAAAAATGCGCACATGAAATTGCATAAAGTATTTTTTCAGCTGGCTTAGCAGCTGGATACGAGCAGGAGGAGCCAAACACAACATAACCTGCCAGCTCTCCCAGGCCAATTCACTGCTGCTGGAAAAAGCACTCAAAGGCCAAGCAGGAGTTCTGCAAAATTCTGGGTGCCCACTAGTGGGAGAGAGCAGCTCACAGTATGCATAATTCCACTTTTTTTTTTTTCTATTCAGGCAATTTTTTTTTTTGTACTTTTCTTCTTTCTCATTTCCAGTTGCATATAATCATAATCCAAGCCCCATAAATACTATTAATACCAAAACCTGAGACATAAGACGGAAAGCTGGTGATTTCTGGTTATGAAATGAGCTCACGGACACGGGTAAGAATGGACCACAAAAGCTTCTAGCACAGCTCTTTTATAACCTGAGATGCTGTTGCAACTCAGAAATTATTATTGTGACCTTTAGAGTCATTGCAATGCCCTCACTGGGTGTTATGGCCCCAGCTGTAATGTGCTGCTCTTCATCTTACAGCACGAAGGATTTGCTGCATAATTTTCTATTTTTTATGCACAAAATCAGGCTCACTGTCTTAAGGATATAACCAGAGAGCAGATGGTGCTCAGTAACAAGGGATCTTTATGAATAGCAGGGACGAGATCACCTGGTGAGTGGCCACTACCAGTGAGCTGCTGGCCAGTGATGTTGCAGGGCAAGACGATATCTGGAAGTTTAAGATCTCCCCTCTGCTCCTCCAGGCTTCTGCAACCCTGCTTGCCTCACAATTTCACTTTGTCTTTGAACTTCACCTTCTTTCTTTGCTTTTAAGGAAGGTCCTTAAGGCTGACAAGGCCTTCCCTTGCTTCACTGTATATTTGCTCCCACAGTCCAGAGATATGGAATGATGTATTTCCCTGCATAACTTCTGAAAGGGAATGGTCCCCAAGGTCCAGTGGTTCCAAGCTGGGACTGTCCATGCTCCCAGAACTCCTCTAATTGGTATTGTATGAAAAAAGTCCTGCCCAGAAATGGAACTGCATGGGAAAAATCAGAGACCACATGGAGCTGTGTCCTGGGGATTAAGGCATAGCCCCAAGCACATCACCATACCGTCAATGGATGAGAAAAGCTTTCCCCTTCCTTGTAAGGTCACAGGACATTCAGCTGATTGGTGGGAGACTTGTTTTGCACCAAAGTCTACTCCAGTGCTGAATGGCAGGCTCTGTCCTCAGCCTCAGTGATCACATCCTTAGAGGAAACACTGAGCTCCTAAGCAATTCCAAGCTGTTAATTCCTGATCTTATTAACAAGAGCCAGCTCAAACATCTAAGAGCAGATCGCAGCAATGCCTCGCTCCTCTCTCCACCGGCAGCCAGCCCACGAGGCCTCTGTGTTGCTCCACGGTGTTTTATATAAAATTCAGGCTGCAGGAGCAATGGACAACTTGGATAATCTCTCTCATTCCCTCCTCCCCCTTCACGAATGGTCTTTTCTTGCCTAGAAAGCCTCATAATTTCTACAAGTACCTTCCCTCCAACAGTTTCTCTTCAGTCCTCTGTTCTGCACTGCAAGTTGAATAAAAGTTAATGTTTTCCCAGCTGGAAACGGCCCCTTTTCTGCCTCCCTTATTGTCACGAGACCTCACAAATGTTTCACTGCTACCTCCAGGACTGGCCCCTTCTGTTGCTAATTAGGGAGCTAAGAGGTTCCCCCAGGCACTTCCCAGTGAAACCGATCCCATTAAATGAATGGCAGGCAACATCTCTGGGGGTGGGGAGCCGAGTTACACAACAGCTGTTTGGAAACAGGCGGCTTGTTACGTGTGGTGGATTTAGAGACGTGGCATCATTAAAAACAAAGGCAACGTTCAAGTCCAAACCAGTGTATTTAGGTCAGTGATACCCCAGTGATACCCCCAAGGATAATCTCAGGGGTATCGGTGATGGGAGGCAGGCAGCAGGCACTGGGAGCTCGGGCTCAGAGCCCGGGTGTGCCAAACGTGATGGTCCCTGCGTGTGCAGCCGGCCATGCACTGAAAGCCGGGTGCACAGGTCCTTTCTGTGCTCTGGGACACAGGTCCTGCCACGCTGCACGCCAAGAGTGCTAATCCTGGAGCGTACAATGAGACAAAGCCCCCTTGGGGGGGCTGGCATTTCGCATTGCTGGCATTTCGGTTAAGTGTGGTGGAGGCTTGCGGGCTCGTGCACCAGCTAACCTGGGTGCACAGCAGCCTGGACACAGGGAATTTCTCATATAGAAGGAAACTCCATACAATCAGAGTAGAGAAACAACTTTAAAGCCTGGTCAGTTTTGCCATTTTTATTGTCTTACAGTCTTAGGAGTGCACTGTGTATCTCCTGCAACCATTGCTCCAAGCCATGCAAAATTACCATCTTGCAAAGAAAGCAAAAATCATTAAAAACACACAATGCAGCTGGTCAAATCCACTTGAGGGAAGGGCTAGTCCTAAGATCTGTGCAACAATATAGATATAAATGTCTTATGGAAAAGAATATCCTGGGTGATTTTTCATTATTGTAGTGACAGAAGTATTGGTGGCAGAAAAAAAGGCCATGTCTTCAACAAAGGCTTGCTGATAAATCAGTATGAGTAGGGGGTCTATACTCAATAATTTATATAATTTACAAAATAAAGTCTAAAAAAGCAATTATCATATTTGGCTGAGGCAAAAAGAAGTGGCAGAGAATGATTTCCATCCTTCCCAATAGGAATTACTGCTGCTGAGGATTCTTTAATAGTAACTATTATCACAGGCCAGATGCCAAGTTCCTTTTCTCCATCCTTGCCTTGGCAAAGTCCTGGTGCTGCTTTTGGTGAGCATTAGTGGGATTTGTGGGATGTGAGGGATAGGTGCATTGCAGAAGAGAGGCAGGTTCTCTGTCCAGTTGCTCTGCCACAGCTCTGCATAGGCAGCTCCCCAAAAGTAGCCTTTACAAAGAAGGGCTTCAGAGAGGAAAGGGGAAGCCCAGATTTAAGCATGGTTTTGCAGAGATACCAGCTGAGCATTAGGCACCTGCAGGGCTCCCACAACTGGTTCAGGAGGCAGCCAAGGGGCTGCTGGAGCGTGAGCTCCCCTTTGCAGGCCTGAGGAAATGCACAAGAGGAGACGTGTGTTTGGAGAAGTTGGTCTCATGATCTGTTCAGTTCAACGGAAATTTTGGAGACTTTTCTGCTCCGATTCTGTGCATTATTTCCCCCCCCTTTTGGGAACTGCACTAGCTATCTGGAAACACTTCTGTGGCCTCCTTTCTGAGTAATTATTTAGTCTCTCTATGGTAGCTCTGCTGTCCATTATGAGTTGTTATGCCTACATTGTATAACAACAACAACAACAGTAATATGAAGAAACTCTTCAGGTCCAGAGGCATTAAGAAAATGAAGACTGAATCAGCTGAATTTCTAACATAAGGATATGATTTTCCTTTTTCATTAAAAACAGCTAGTCTGGAAAACCAGGCATGTTTGCGTATAATGTAATAAGAGCACTGCAGACATCTCACCTAAAGAAAATAGCACTATGGACCCTGAACCCTATACGAGGACCTACAAATATAGCTGGGAAAATAGGGATTGTTTTTTAACATATCTGCCTGAATACGGTAAACAAGACTCTATCAACAAGTCTGTACATATATTTTTTCCCTTCTTCTTTTCGGCATTCTTGCAAAGACTTAGCTAAGCCAAATCCCAGCATACATAACTGACTGGCCCTTCCGAAAAGGTACAAGGATAAAGCCTTTTGCAAGTGGCTCTTAAGAAAACTTGGCAACAACAGCTTGCAGGATGAATCCTTGCCAAAGATTAATAATCAGTTCCACAAGCAGCGGAACTAATGAAGCCTCATTTTCTACATGTATTTGCAAAATGCAGCTACTATTTGCAAACACAAAGACTTTGTATTTTGCAAGTACAAACACAAAAACTTTCTGAGTTGTTCTAAGACTTTGTTCTCTCTAGGTGTATTTATAAAATTCCCCCTGCACCTTCCAGAACAATCTGTTCTCATGAAACATGTAGAAACACCTTTCAGAACTATTTTTGAAATCTCTGCTTGCTGAAGTTGTTGAAATTGGCAAACAGATCAAGATATTACTAGGAGGACACACCTATAGACACACCAAGTGATTGTACAAGCATTGGTTCTGCGGGAAGCAAAGAACTCAAGTGAGGTTGTGAAAGAAAATACAGAAGACAGCATCCCTTTCTTAGCACTGTGGGATTGATGGGATTTGCAAGGCAACTCCCATGATCACGGCTGAGACACAGTAGCCAAGAATGATCCAGCTCCTTTGGTTTTAATGGCAAAATCTTCAGTGCCAGTAGGGAGATCAGAGCTTACTTCTGTGCCATATCCAAAGGATGAAGCGTTCAGTGAGGTGGCTGAATCCATGTAAGATACGAATGACTGGTAAAACCTTCCACAGGCCCTAGTAAATGCCACTCCTTTTAAACCAAGTGAGAGTTGTGGCATTTGTATTCAGTGGAAATGAACCAAAAATTAGATAACTGGGACAAAGTGATGGCAGATGGAACTCTCTGTGTGCCAGTACAAGTTAAGGGAAGCTGGAAAAATGTATTTCAGTTACCTAATATTTAAATGAAAAAATTCAGGGTTAGAGCTGATCTGCGGGAAAAGCTCTGGGCACTTCTGTGGAGAACAGTGCAGTGTGGAGAGAGGAAACTCAGTGCAGAGCAAAAGAAAACCAGAATAAATTGTCACCTATTAAATAGGTCAGGAATGTATTTACTACCATAATAATTTCTAAACAAATCAGCTGTGTATCTCTACCTTGAAATCAGTGGTAAGTATTATCACTTCCGTAACAATGGGGCAGAGAGGAATAGAAAAGGCTGGAAAAAAAATGTCACCGTAATCAATGAGACAGTGGAGGCTGTGACGGGAGAAGGGAATGAGTGAGCACTATGGTTTAACTTTCTGAAGAGCTGAGTCAGGGGAGAGACAGCATAATGAATTTCTAATTAGACCTTTAGCAAAATCTCTTATCACCTTCTGGCACCTTCCATGCCTTTGTGTGAATTATAATCTAGGAATTACACAACACCTGGTATAATAAAGGAAATCAGATTTTATGATGCATAGAGTTTTGAGACAAAAAGAATTGCTAAGTGTGACCAAGACAAGTAACTGTAGTGATAAAATTGGTATTAATAAAGTTGACAATGGTGAAAGTCTCTCAGTTCTTGTGCCTCTTGTCTTAGGATTCCCTTTCAGCTTTGTGTAGCTCACCAAAGCTGAGCTTATTCCTGCTGCTCTTTAAGCACAGCAACATCCACATTAGGAAATATGCTTAAGATGCAGAGAACTGGATCTGAGTATCAACAGCCAGAAAAAGCCAGTGTAGTCCTGGTTTCTGTTGCAAAGGCATCACTTGAGAGCATGGAGTTATCCTTTCCGCAGATCCCGTGCCATTACGAATCTGCCCTGAAATATCAAAGGCCTCTTTTAAGGCTGCATTTTCTCTCTGGAGTAACCACCTGAGGGCAACATCACACACGCAATGGGACACGCAGGGCTCCTATGTCTGGAATATTGCACTTGATGGAATATTGTGCTCATTGCAAGGAATCCCATTTACCAGAAAAATCATGACAAATGAGAAGCAGATCAAAGAACAGCAACAAAAATTATTAGGAGGCTGGAGATACTACACAGAAAAACATTACAAAAGCAGAATCTAGTTTACTTAAGGGATGTTTGATTAGGAGCAGAATCCTGGCCTCCAAGTATTTGAAGAGTGATGAGAAATTATTCAGCATAATAAAGGAGGAGAGAACTATGAGTAATTGGTGGAAATGAAACAAGGAAAATGTGTGTAGTTTTCCTGATGTATTTTTCCGTCATGTGAGATACTGGGCCCTGAATGGGAGGTATTGATATTCTGCTCCTCTAATGAAAGATCAAGGCTCTGTTAGGGTAAGCCTAGTATGGGCCAGGAATAGAAATTCTTGGTCAAGAAGAGCAGCTCATAGCATACTTGACAGTCACAAGGTGACTAGTGGGTAAAGCCAGCCTATGACATATTTGGGGGGGGCTGGTTCTAGAGCAACACTGATTTCGCACCAGGGCTATTTTTTACTTCCCATGCCTTTCCAAGGAAGCAGGTGTTCGAGCATTTGGTTGGAGGCAGCCCATGGGACACATCACCATTTGCTCTGATTCTGGAGAATTACTTTTCTGGTGAGGAGGGAAGCTGAGACATCTTGCTCCGTGCAAACATTGAGCTGGTGCCTGGAACAAGGCATGTGGAAGTGAGCACTGAATTTATAGCATTGATGTGAAGTGCCACCAACATGTGCAGACAGGTGTGGAGAGGGGACACAGAAGTTCTTCCTGCCCTGCAGTCCAGGTTTGGCTTCCTCACTGCATGGATTTGTCTACTGTAGCAGAACTTTGGCAGAGCCTCATGGTAGTGGGCAGTGAGATGTTTGCTGTGCTGATGAACCAGTAGCGAGCTGTGGGCTGGGAGGGCTGTGCTGCAATGGCCCAAAGGGACTGGGAACTGGGCATTGGGCAGTATGGACACAACTGCCCATGTCTTACAGCCCACAGGATGGCCATGATGGAAGGGGTCCAGCCCGGTCCCTCCTCAGGGGCAGGCAGCCCTCCCCAACTGCCTGGCAGTGTAGGAGAGAGGAGCAAGGAGTCTTCCAGTAAGGGCCTGAGGAGGATAGGACAGGGTAAGCTAGCAGAGCTGTGGCACTGCAGACCCTGGTGCTGCCTGAGCCTCTTCAAAGAGCAGATTTAGCAAGCTGGGAATTCACACAGTTGGCAGGATCACAATGTGCTGGTGCTGAAGGCAAAGCAAAGCTGCAGAGCTACAGCTGTGGCACTCAAGGATAGGTTGGTGTCCATCCTCTGCTCAGGAAGGGAAGAGCTTACACTGTTCATGGGTGGCTTTGAGGGCCCCTGTCAGCACAACACAAGCACAACACCAGCACAACACAAGCACAACACAAGCTAAGACAGAGGCATGGCCTGTCATTTGGTAGGAGCTGCCCACCTGCCCGGGTTAGAGGTGCTCAATAAAGCAGGTGCTACAAACCAGGACAGTATAGGGGTGGCATCTCCTGTCTACTTGTTTGAGCCCAGTCTGCATGCCTGCCATATCCAGCTCCTTTGTGGCACTGAGCGGGTGTTTTTGTGCAGGTCTTGGAGTTATTAACACTCACCAACTCAGTTCTCCTCCTCCATTCACCTCTCAGTATATTCCCTGCCGGTGAGGTCTGAGGGACAGTGGTATAGCTGAGAGACATCTCTTTCCAACTTTTCCCTCTGCCAGCTGTCAGTCATCCACCTGGCACCCAAATTCAAAATCCCCATATCATGCTCTTCCCTTTCTTCCCTTTCTGTCCATCCATCAGCCTCCTTTAGCTACTGATGGGATCACACCAGCCCTTGGAATATGCCAGCATGAAAATCAGAGAGCTGAGCTCCCTTCATGGATTTGGGATTCATTATCTTAAAAAGTGCAGAGATTTAAAAGCTTCAGGGTGATCTGGGGTCATTGGAGTGCCCTGGAAAACCTGTCCAATGTGCAGAATGGCACATTACTCCAGGACTTTGCAGAGGGATTCACAAGATGTTCCTTTTTCAAATGCAGTTGGAGAAGGGAACGGTACAGTGGCAGACTCATCTAACTCCAAGTAGCCAGGATGTCAACAGCAGTCAAGCTGCAGCAGTGTGGTCTAACAAGCTTCCTCAAGCCCCTGACTGGACTTGACTGGCCTCCCTGGATGTCTGTCTTGCTGTTACTTCATCCCTGTTAGAGTTTATATGCAGTTGCTATGCTGCAATCAAACGCTGATACTGGGGTAGGCATGCCCGGTGTGTGACAGAGCCTGAAAATTTGGGAAGCAAAGCAAGCTTAAGTAACTAAACTGACTCCAAACAGAGAGCAATAAAAGACAGCAATCCCTCCCTTCCCTTCTTAGAACCCATATTTAAGAAAGGAAATCCTAATTCTTCTAACAGTACCATTATGGGCCTGAACTGTATGAATGATGACAAGTCTTAAGAAAAAGAAAAAAAGAGGGAAAATCTATTGTCTCCTCTCAGAGAGATTATTTGCAAACATGGCTAACCAGACATCTTTCCTACAGTCTGCAGCAATATTTTTTTCCCTGAGATTGAGAAGTCAGCACTTAAATACATCAGCCTGTATCTCAGATCCTGGAGGCACTAATGCACCGTTTCCAGTACAGCATTATCCCCACAGTCCACTGTTTTCAGGTTTCTGTTAAAGATTAATAATCAAAGAACAAACAGCTTTTGTTTTGACTCTAATACTGATTCAAGCCTGTATCTCTGTTTAAGCAAAAGCAAACTAAGTGAAGGTTCATTTGTTCTGAGAACCACTGATTCCCAGGAAAGAGAACGAATTTCTCTTTATGTCTTTTGGATAGTTGGTGTAGGCAGCTCTGTGCCCAAAAGGCTTTCATGCCTCCATGGCACAGGGCCAGGACCCAGTGCAAATAAGCCCATACAACATGTCCCCAACCTGCAAAGTTAGAAGAAATTGCTAGAAAAAAAAATAAGTGATTTTCCAGTAGAGAGCACTAACCCATGGCCTTTCTGGTAAATTAAAGCCCCATCTGTTCTTTATCAGCATCCTCTGCAGGTTCCCAAACTGGTTATCTCTCAGTGGAGGATGAGAAGGGGAAAGGAACAACCAGTACTGAAGTGCTCCTTGCTCTGTGTTTGTTTCTCCTACCCTTATGTTCTACTCTTGCAAAGCAACATACAAAGGGTGCCTGGCATCCAAGTACC
This sequence comes from Gymnorhina tibicen, assembly GCA_013399875.1. NCBI lineage: Eukaryota > Metazoa > Chordata > Aves > Passeriformes > Artamidae > Gymnorhina > Gymnorhina tibicen. The sequence continues at coordinate 687,660 of VXAZ01005446.1, read as the reverse complement.
TGATCTGTGCCGTGACATGAAGAGGGAGATACAAGCTGTTCTGTTACTGAAGACACAACAGAGGTTTCCCTAGCTGGAGGGGAAGTCACAGCTAAGAGACTCTTGTTTTTCCTGGCAGTTCCTTCCTGGCTTTGTAGGGTCCTTGCCCATAGGCTGTTTTCCTGGGAGAAGCAATCAGAGAGGTTCACTTGATGTCATCATATCCTGTTTTCACTGGCTTCTGGAAAATGAAGCTGTCATGAGTGTGAGAGAAAAACCAAAGGGTTGAGCCCTTGAACAGCCACCCGTGGAACAGCAACAGCTTCCACAGCTATATGGGCTCCCCAGCCATCACAACCCACCCTGCTGCACAGACCCCAAGGGCAGAGGTGTGAGGAAGTCCAGTATTCTCCCCCCAGCACAGAGATGGGGACAGGAAAAGGTGCCCAAATATCCACTGGTGCATCACCAACAGGTCACAGCCACCACTGGTTCCTGCCTCTTGGACGTGTGAGCAGGTGTCATGGTTCAACTTCACGTGGGTGAGAAACCTTGTGGGTGGAGATAAAGACAATTTAATAGGGAAAGCAAAAGCCACACCCACAAGCAAAGCAAAACAAGGAATTCATTCACTGCTTCCAGTGGGCAGGCAGGTGCTCAGCCATCCCCAGGAAAGCAGGGCTCCATCGGGCATAATGGGGCCTTGGGAAGGTAAAACACAGCAACTCCAAATGTCCCCACTTCCTCCTTCTTCCTCCAGCTTTATATACTGAGCACGATGCTGTGTGGTGTGGAGTGTCCCTTTGGTCAGCTGGGGTCAGCTGTCCTGGCTGTGTCCCCTTCCAACTTCTTGTGCACCCCAGCCCCCTTGCTGGTGGGGGGGGGCGAGGAGCAGGAAGGACCTGGATGCTGTGCAAGCCCTCAATAATAAAGAAAACATCCCAGTGTTATCAACACCGTTTCCATCACAAATCTGAAACATAGCCCCATACCAGTTACTATGAAGAAAATTAACTCTGTCCCAGCCAAAACCAGCACAGCAGGGCAAGCAGCTCAGCTTTCCAGGTCTTTTCTTGCTCCCTTTCCCCTTCTGACTTCAGTAGGAGAACACATCCACCCAAGTAGAGACATGCTGGCCTGAGTGCTGTTGGTTTGGAAAATTTGGAAGCCAGCAGCTCCCTCTGCTTAGGGCCTCATGCTTTATTCATCCTCCCTTGCTCTGACTTTGGGAATATAGATCCAGCCAGCTTTGTCTTAGAGCTGGACATGGAGAAAGGTCATTTCACAATCCTTTGGAGCTGCTCTAGGTTCACTACCCTCCAATATCTGTCTCATTGTGTATTCCTGACATCCCTTTTCCATCTGAACTGCTCTTCCGTGTGTGCTACTGCCATCGCTACTGCTCCTGACTGCAGTTTGCTGTCATGCAGAAGCTGGTGCCTCACTAGTTCAGCTAAGTTCAGTGCTGTGTATATCCCTCTTGCTGGTGATTTCCTGGATGACAAACATTTGTAAGCATCCCAGCCCTCATGTTTCAAAAGGCTCAGAGTTGGAAGGCAATTAATATTATTCTTCTATGCTTCCCAACCTGGAGGAGTTGCAGGCACACCATCAAACACCAAGGCAGAAGGAAGTTATCTAGAATTTCATACATTGCTTGGAGAGAAAAGTGCCTCCCCTCCCAAAATCTGTCTAAACTCTTTGTTTCACAAGGAACCGCCTTTGGATGCTGCTTTGTGAGTTCCTTCAGCAGGAGGTTAAATGGAGAAATATGCCACAGAGTATCTGTGACCACTTTTCTCATCAAGAAACCATCTTTAGCTCCCTTACCAGGGTCCCAGTAAACTTCCTGAAGCAATGGTGGAAGCTGAGAAAGCACAAGGCCTTTGTGGAAGACTGTTAGTACATTATTCCCCTTTCCATTTCTCCTAAAGCAACTGTTTCCAGTGGCATCCACATGAGATGAAAAGCATCGGTGGCTCCATGCAAGTGGACCTTGCAGGTGCAGCCACCGTCCTTGCAGACACTGCATAACAGGGTGTGGATGAAAGGAAGCCCTGGACACTGTCCTGACTTGCACCCCTCGTAATCAAAACAACTGGAAGCAGTGACATGAAGGGGAACCAACTTTCGTGGTTCAGCCTCTTCCCAATGGGGTCTTGTGAGCCCTGGGAATCCTGCCAAGTCCAGCGGGGCAGGAGGAGCTGGGCCATCAGAAACACGCTGGAGTCTGGAGCCTGCACCACCTCCTAACATGTCCCAGCCTCGGAGTTCCAGCAGCACTGCCTGCCTGAGGAACCACCATCCAGGACAGTGGCTGGGGATGTGCCAGAGCATGCAACTTATTACGCACAAGAGCACTACACCAAAACATAAAGGAACAAGAGATTAAAGGGGAACAGATGTTGGCTGATCTTGTCCACCCTGCTCCTGGAAGGCAGCCCAATGTAGCTGCTGCCTGCCCCAGGCTCTGCTAGATCAGGGTAGCAGGGCTGGGATCCTTGCAGCCTTGCACTGCTCCTCAGATGACATCACTGAGTGTGGCCCTGCTGGTACCCTTTTCTGGTTTGGCAGCTTGTTTCATACCCTTTTTGTGAAAAATCATTTAAATGAACCCCCATGATCACTGTGGGATGCTGGGCCCCACTGAGGTGAACTGTCAAATCCATAATGGGAAAGGAAATCTGAACCTCTGGGTCATTAGTCCCACACCATGTTAAACCAGCCACGATGCAAAGCTTGCCATTAGAAAAGCCAGAAAAGGCTACTGATGCTGCCTGATTGTGTACACAGTTCAGCTGCCAAAACTCTTATTTCTTAGTGCATAAACTACATTATTCCCCATTTTTGTATTATTTTTTCGTGTCTTCCTTTCATTGTCTATAGCTTTTCTTTCAATTTGTGATCTATTGCTGCCTCCCTACTTCTGCACTCTGCTGTTTCCATTGAGCGGTGAACTTGGCAGTGCTGGGTTACCAGTTGGTCTCAGTGATCTTAGAGGTCTTTTCTAACCTAAATGATTCTATGATTCTATATAATGTCTGGACTTCCTGTCCTCATATCCTCCTTGTTCACCCTCTCTCATTTCCTAAATCCTCTGGGAAATGTTGCCACCAACACTAACGTCTCTGAGGGATTTTTTGAAGGTGTCTCAGCCAAATCTGGAGAACTTACTGTGCCATCCTGTCACTTAAGCTGTAAAAAAAGGCTGAGTTTTCAGTAATTTAAATTTCTTCCCTATGGTCCTGATGGAGAGGGATGAAAAAAAACTAACCCAGAAGAATCCCAAACTGAACAGCTTATCCTTTTCAGAATATTCTCCCTCAGTGTCTCTAAGCCTCTTCTACTGTTTACTAATCCTTCCCTTCTGCCAGTCCCCACCACTGGGAGCTATTGTCCACCTAATGCAGAGCAGACCATGCCAGTAAGCTCTGGCCAAATTCAAACCATTAGTTGTAATGTGTCTACCACTAAAGTATTTGCAAATAGCTGTGAAATCCCAGAGAATTAAGCTTGAACACTAAACGTCAGAAACTGACCTCTTGATTTTTATTTGCATATAATGGCTCACTCCAACACATCTGATAACTGAGGAACTGCAGCTCTAACTGTGCAGCAGAGCTCAGTGCCTTCCAGCCTGTGACGGCACCTTCCCTGCAAGTGTGTTCTGCGTCCTGCCTTCCCCACACCCATCAGAAACAGGAGGGGTCAACTTTGCTGGTGCACCTCTTGGACTGTCATTTCCCCCCCCAAATATTGCATTCACAGGGCTCTGCTGAAAGCCCAGGGACACAGCTACAGCTCTGAGGTGGCACCATGCCTTCCCCACAAGACCACCTTAACAACTCACTGCATACCCCTGCTCACAGTTGTGCCTTCCCCAGCACGCAATACCACCAATAGCACCTTTCCTGTGTCTCTCCTGATACAGCATCAGAAGCTACCTGATCCTTGCAAAAAAGAACATCTTTCTCAGCAGGTGTCCTGAGCCCCCCAGGAAATGTTTGCTGTTCTCTGTTTGCAGATCTCTTCCCATTTATCAGGCAAGCCTGGTCACTCATCACCTCCTGATGTTAATGCTGGAAGACAGGGCCACTGAGTGCAAGAGTGGCAAAGCTGTCATGCTCCAGCTGGGCAAAAGTGGAGCCTCACTCAGTAAATATTGACACATCTGCAAGCAAACAGAAAGCAGCTTTCAGCAAGCAGCTCTCTGGCTCCCTGAGCTGATGCTGGACCAGAGACGCTTGATGCTTTGTGCTTATGATGTACTATTTACAGAGGACAGGATACAGGAATGGATCTCCAGCAGCTGTGATGACAGTGGCAAATTGATGGACTCACAGGAGCCACCAGCTGCATGCCCACTGCCCACCTGCAACACAACAAGTGGCTACAACCACTTCAGCTTCTGGAAAAACAAGCTGTCTTTTCCACCCCTCAGCAACTTCCAGGCAGGCTTTCTTCAAGAGCATATTCAAGACAGTCTTCATTAAAAAACTGGTAGCTCAAAACAGATTTTTGTTCCATGTCTTTAGTTCCCCTGCTTCTCTGTCCTAAAACACTGCCCTTAGTATTCAGGTGATTGCAGCTCCTGTAAGTTGTCAGATTTAGGTGAGTCACAGGTGCAAGTGAGTATAATCTGAGTCCTTCTCATGGATCTATGGCATTGAGTAGCCAGCCATTAGCAGCACTAGCTCCTACCCCTTATAAAAACTAAAATTTAACCTACATGCTAAACTGGGAGTTTTATGCTCCCATTCGGACTATTGCCTGGTAGCTATATGACCACATTCCCTGCACAGGTGGAGCAGAGTCCTTATTTAAAGAAGAGATGGGATTGCAAGCAAAGGCTAGTGATGGATTGGGTTCACTTCCTGGCCCACCCTCTCGATGACTTTGAGCAAGTTATTTGATCTCTTAATGCTCTAGTTCCCATACATGAAAAGGAAGTGATAATGCTTTCTCTCTCCAGCTCTTTTTTAAAAATCTTCTTAGACTGAAAGCAATTTTGCTTTTCTTTCTCTGCTTCTGTTTCCTGTTTGTTTGTATTCCTAGAACAATTAGATTCTCATACACAGCACAAGTTCCCTAGTACTGCAGTAAATGCAAATAATTATCTGTTCTCATTTGGAGTCTGTGGGCACCATGAACAGCCAATAAACAAAGGGATGACGCAGATCCTTGACTGACGCAGTATGGATCTTAGATAGAGGACTGAGGAGTGGAACAGTAAGTTCAGAAGTAGATTCCAGGAGTCACCATGCGTTTAGTTCCTTTCACCTTTTCTGAATGTGCAAGTTAATTCTTTACACTACTTTTCCACTCCCTGGTTTGTTCCTACTACCTGCTGCTTGCTGCAGAGTAAAGACAAGAGCTAATCCCCAGCTCCTTTCCCCTGCATGAAATTAACACTCTAAGTAACATGCATGCTTTGGACATGGAGCACATCTCTCTTCTTCCTCCTGTTTTTTACCTCTAAATCAAGCTGACAATTTCTTAGAGCAGGCACGTTGTCTGTGTGAGGCACCAAGCACAGCATGTCTGTAGCACCATAGGCATACACTTGACAGGCCCTTGGTGTGGACTGCACTAGGCAGAGTTTCTTGTTTATTAATTACCTAAATAAGTCGGTCACCCAGAGTTTTCTGACAGACAGCTCCTTTGCTGAACCAGGTGTTGGGTGATGAGAGGTACCAAAAGCATGGAAGAGGTGGGTGGAAACCACAGCCTAGGGACAGAGGAAGGGAGACCAAGGACTTGGATGGTGCAACACTAAATGTCTCACTGCTACAGCAGCTACAGCCCAAGCACCAAGCAGAGCCAGAGGGCACCTTAAGTGCTGCTCTGACAACACTGCTCTTCTAGTCCAAACCTCAGCTTAGACAAAGAAACTGTTTGATAGCAAATCATTTCAGCTGTCCCTCCCCTTTGGTCACCCCTGCTCTGTGGGGCCTCTGCAGAGCCCTAGTAAGGAAACCCACAGCTCCAGGCTGGGGTCAGTTCTTTTGCCAAGATCACTGGAGATCACATCAAAGCCAGTGCCAAAACTTCTGTGTGCCTCCAGGCCTGGCAAGCCCACCAGTACAAATGAATTGCAGGGAATGAACATTACAAGGCACATTTCTGGAGAACCATAGGAGGGACAGAGAGAGAAAAGAGAAACACAGCAAAGGATGAACAGAAAAAGAAAGGGATATAACAGACACAAAATGGATCTACAGCTAAACAGAAGGGCAGACTGGTGACACCTTTTGTCAAATATTCATTGAAGGATGGTTTCCACTATTACAGCCAGAGGCAACATTAATAGCAGACAGCAAAACACTGCTGGCAAGTTGCATTCCTCTTCTAAAAGCCACCCATCCCTACCACTGCAAAAGTATCAGTAGAATTGTCAGTATATATGATGTGGAAAATTATTCCTACAAACTGCTTCCATTATATACAGGTAGAAAAACTACACTGTATGTCACCTATGCATTGAAGACAAAATGCACAATCCTGTTATTTGGTCACTGCTCTCTCCCCTCGACACTGAAAAAAATGGGACTGGACTGCACCTTTGCCTTGAGTGAAGGCTCATCTTCAGTGAAGAAGATGAGCAGTAAATAATTTATTTGGAGGCTTTTTCTGGCACAGACAGATGTGTATAGACACAGAAGGGAAACACTGCTTATTGAAAGGTCAGCAGATACTGATTATGAGCAGGGGAATGTTCTCACAGGAAACACTGAAGACCATGCAGAAGTAAACATACCTCCAGTGTGGAGTGGCGTGGTGATCTAGCTGAGTCCCTCTGGGGAGTAGCTTCCCAGGGATAATGCATAAGGCCCTTGGGGTATTTACACAGCCTATTTTCTGAAGACCAGCTGCCACTCCGCACAGTTTATCTTCTTTTCCTGATTATTCAATCTGTGTTTTCTTTGCTCCTTCTGGCTGCCTCCTCCTCCAGTTCCTGGAACTGTGAGCAGCTGAGGCCTCAGTAGCACCTGTGTGTGCGCCAGGCACAGCAGCTGCCGCATCCCCGGATGCCGAGTGCAGTCTGTCCACCACACGCATTTCCACACCACTGGGCAACAGGCTACTTGCAGATTCTTCCCATGCAGATCTGTTTCTAACTCAGAAACTTCATGTTCTCCTGGAGTGTGAAAACTCTTAGCTCCCGGTATGTTTACATTTTGTGTTTCTTTCAATGAGGAGGGCTCTCTGAAAAGACCCATCCTGTTGTTGCTACCAAAATTAGGAGAGGAGAGATATTTCCAGCTTGTGACAAGCCTGGCTAAACTCTAGTAGAGGCACAGAGAATGTAACAAGTGAGGATCTCACTGGATCCCTGCATTTGGGTCCCTCAAGTTCTCCAAACTCCAAGAGCCTTTCAGCAGAAAGCATTTGAAGCAAACACAGTTCTGGTGCTCCTACAGAGGGTCAAAGCCCCTCTTCTGCTGGCAAAGGCTTGTGTGTCCATGTCTGATAGATCTCCCTGCAGGGACACAAACATCTAAGCCAATTTGTTGCAGTCTCCACTTTGGACTGGAGGAGCCCTGACTTGCACAGCATTTCCAAACGCACAAAGATTAAGGAGGAGGCCTAGTTGAATGGCTGGCATCCCTTCAACATACTTCTTAGCTAGAATTTTGCTTATTTCTTGCAACAACAAGGGTCAGAGGGATGCACTCTTCTCTGTGGAACAAAGAGGGCACTGTGTACCAAGCTTTTGCTGTACAAAATCAGTACAGCGAAATTCCCATTTGCTGCTTGCCTGCTCCTAGGCTGCTCACAGGCCTGCTGTCTCCACTACCTCCACTAATTTTTTGACCCAACAACTGTAACAATAAAAGACGCCAACAAGTTGCCCATAGAAGACAATTCACATCTGTTTCTGAATACAGCACCTGAGAGAGAGAGAGAGATTTTTTCATCCACTCCAGGTATTTTCTAGTCATAACCTTGCAAAGAAAAAATCCTTATAAAATACAATTTTAAAAAGAACTTTAAGAAGCACTAACTAAACAAACAAACGTGCTACCTTCAGGTTCTATTAGCATTAAATTTTCTGCTTAAAAATAGTGGAGGGGAAGAGAAATAATAATGTTACTTACTATTCATGAGTTGTTCAGAATACCCAAGGAGGTGTCTAAACAAAAAGAGATTTCTTGCATGCTGCCTTCTCCCAGACCAGTTCCTATAGGGTAGGAATGACTGCTTGATGTTCTTATTACTGAGGGAGCAGGGGGCTGCTCTGGTGGCTGCAAAGCCTGTGAATATTTACCAGGTAGGATTTCTACAGCATACAAGGGAGCTCATCATCAGCCAAGGTTACTTCTGGCTTAAGCAATCAGTTCAATGGACTTTAGTATTGTTATGTAATTGTAACCATAAGTCCTCTGGGAGTTTGAACCATGCTGTTGTGCTCTCACAAGTAATTTGTGAGGAATCTCTCCCCTTAGGAGTCTGCTGTAGTCAGTAATGTGAGACAGCTGTGAGTTATCGGGAGAGAGGAACTCCCAATGGCCAGAGCTCAGGCCATGCTCTAACCATCTCCCATGATGTTATCTTACAGCTTCTCTTCAGAATGGATAGACACCTCAAAACCACTCTTAACTTTCTCATCAAGCTCATATTGTAGGTTTGTAATTTTTTTCTCCATATGAAACATTAACCACAGCTGCTTTACTCCTGCTTCTGCAACTGCAGTTCCATTGACTTCTCATTTGCACACCCCAGATGAGCTCCTGATCCAGCAAAATCAGTGAAAGCTTTGACACTGGCTTCTGCTGGATCTAGGCTTCAACCAATAGCCTCTGGCTGTTGTTATACCTGTATTTTAACCTATTCCTGATTTCAGATATTTTTCACAGCACTATTCTTCCAACCACTCAGCAATGCACACATCTAACAGCCTACCTGAGCTCCTATTTCCCTTTACATCAAGTAGATGATGTTTAGAAAAATGCTGCAGCATTCACCTTCCCTCAGCCAACTTCATGGAGCTGTGGCAGGTGATTTCTAAGACAAATGATCTCAAGCTGAAAGGAAGTGATTCTGGGTTAACAGGTGCAAAAATAAAGCTGTGGTCAAATGAAAAGGAAACTTTAGGTTGTTTTGTATTTTGAAATTGATTAAGCATTTACAGAGACCCACTGAAGTCCTAGAATTAGGCAGAGCTGTCAATATTGACCCTAACAGCCTCTCGCAAAGCAATTACACCTTAACTCATCCCTGCTGGTAATAGTAGCTCTAAAACAAAAAGTACTTGAGGACACCTCGTGGTGGTTGTCTGGGAAAGGAAATTTGGTTCAAAAGCACTGCCACAATCCAAGTCTGCGTGTCTTATGTGCTCAGAAGTTGGCAACAACCCATCCCACAGTAATTCTACTGTGCCAGGTCAAGCTTTGCAATGTGTTGTTGTTAGTCTGAGGTGAACTGTATGAGATTCTGAGGCAGTCTAAACCAGGAGTCCACCTCACCACCCAGCCTCCTGCCCTCAATCCATTTTCTTTCCGATGGAAAGCCGGAAGCATGGTAGGGAGGAGAGAGAGGAGAGGCCAGATAGTTACACACAACCCAGCCGCATCCTGACAAACAAGCAGCATCTGACTGCAGCACACATCTGGGCCTCCAAGCTGGAAAACAGCCCCAGGCCTCACAGCTCAGATGCACCTCTATGCCTCACAAGTTGTTTTAAGCAGAAAATTGCCCTGTGGCTGGCTATGAACCCCAAATAACTGGCTGTGAGAGACCCACATGTTTCATGGGCATACTGCTGTGCTGCTGCATTGACAAACTCACAGGGGAGACTTGGGCATGTGGTTTCTCTTACTGTCATAACGAAACTTCCTTGGCTCAGATCTGCAATGACCTCCAGACCTTGCTGAACAAGGTCACTGTGCCACAGGAAATCTGAGGTAGAGGCTGGTGGAAGCAAAGGCAAATGTACCAGTTACTGCAGGAAAGCAAGCTGGTACTTATTATTGTGACACCACTTGTATTCCCATATAGACTAAAGGTGAGATTGGGAGGAAGATTAATTCTGCAAGGTGCCAAACAAACCCAGAGTGACCCTCCACCCTGGCAGCTGTAAGCTGAGCTCAGGTAAAGGAAAACCTCTACAGCCACAGCATTTACTTGTTCACTTTTTCTTTTTTTTTGCTATATATTGTTTAAAGATCAAAGAACTGGAAAAGAGATGAAACCAAGAAAGGCTAGAGTCTGAAAAGAATGTGGCTTAGGCCTACAAATTATGATTTTATAGAGTTGATCAGATTTTGGGAGTGATGCAGACAGTGATAAACAAGAAGGAGAGAGGTAGGAAATAAATTTCAGAGGATTAGGACTCTGGATCAGGTTACTAAGAAGAGTCTTCATGCATACCCATGAAACCACAGACTGCATTCTCTCTTTAGATCAAACAGAAGCCTCTATGCAGACAAGAAGGAAAAATTACTCCTACCAGAGCTCTGTCAATAAAGAGATGTCAATAAAGGTTCAGTTGTTAAAACAATTTCCCAACGCAGAGAACAAAATACATTTTACGGGGTGGTCTATTACTTCTCTCAGTGACAACCCTATCCTCTCAGTTACAAATGATTACTTAGTTTTGCAATAATAGCTATGTTGGAGGCACACATCCATCTAATATTTGGAATTTTTCACATATAAGTCCCTTATGAATGGGAAATGTGTGTTTAAGATTACTAAATAAATAGAGACAAATTCTGCCCTTTGAAATTTTGATGTAAAGTATCTGCCCTAATACAGATTTACACTTGTAGTTAAATCAGAGTAAATGAGAACAAACTTCGACCTCATGATAATCAGCACAGTGGTAGGAATGTAACACAAGAAAGGGTTACTTTCTAACTGCTTGTAAGATTTAAGGCAGATAAATAAATAATAATAAGCCTTTGTTTCTGAAAGGAGATATTCAGTCTACCCAAAGCACCATCCAAGTCATTAAAGGATTCCCAGGTGCCAGCATTTGGAAAGGGTATTATCCATTCAAACAGTTTAGGCAGAGGTCTCTGCTGCTCTCTCTCCTGGGTCATCTCAGATTTCCTCAATCTCTGCCCAGAGCTGAGTTGAGGCAGGAAAGAAAAGCTGGAAATTTCAGCGGAGTAACATTTTCTCCTGAATTAGACAGAACGTATTTTTCAGTTTTGCAGTAAAAATGAGGAAACCCCTCCTTTGTTAGTGCAGCTGCAAGGCTGGCTGGGTGAGGGCCACACACTGCATGTGGAAGGACAGATTCTGCAGCAGATACTGTGCAGAGAACCCTCTTTTCCTCCCTTTTTAGATATAATTTACCTGGCTCCACTCTATTACTGGGAACAGAAACCACATACAAATGCCAGCACAATGCAGCTGGGTTTTTAAAACAAAGTAATTCAGCAGCAGGTGGAAGAGTGAACCCACACAAAGGCAAAAGGCTTGCTGAGGAGATGGTGGAGCTTTGCTGGCAAGAGTCAGTGCCCCAAAGATGGGGATGCAAACACCTCTATGGATATTTGATGCTTGGAGGGCACAGACAGTTGTCTGAAGCCACACACCCCACCTGAGTTGGTCTCTGGCTCCTGCACATTTTTAAAGGTTAAAAGACCTAAGCAAGTGTCTTAGACTGAGTAGAAATTTCATATTGGGAAGTATTTTCCAAGGAAAAAAAAGCTGTTGAAAATAGCAATCACTATAGAAAGTGACACTGAGAAAAGGCCAGTGGTCTCTGGCTATCTGGCATAGAGAGGCATGCAGATGTCTCCGACAGGAATAAGCTCTGCCTAGATAAAAACTAAGCTTCCTACAAGAAGAATATTTTCTGGAAACCTCATCTTTAATTAATGAGATCTGCCTTGTCAATTGTTCTGATCCCAGAGCTCCCCTGGATGCACTTCTTTACTTCTGCTCTGGGCTCTCAGGTGGTAGGCCAGAAACACCCATCCCATCATCAGCTTGCCACATGCATCAGGCACCACCCCCATCTTTGTTGCTCCTTTGCTTAAACAGTTTAGAGAGATTCTGCCTGGAGCCACCCAAAAGCTTCAGACCTGTTGAGGTCTCTTCCAAGGACAAGTTGATTAAACCTTGTTACACCAAGACTGTGGTTACTGCTGGCTGCTGATTCATTCCTCTGTGTGATGTGTAGTCTTGGTCACGGCTCTGAAAAGCCTAAGTCATTCAGGTCCCTGCATTATAAGACATGCTCTTCTACCATTTTGCTGTAGCAACTGCAGCTTGTAGAGATAAGGATGAGTGTCAGTCCCAAAAATTGAATTTATGAAGACATGGGACTGTTGTCAGCAAGCTGCTCCCAGGGAATCACAAAAACAATTTAACAATCTTTCATGCACTGCCTATCCTTGTAGGATGTCTGAAAAACCCTGTATTAGTTATTTGTGAATATCTTAAATCCTAGTGCCAAGACACTAAAATGATGGGCTGGATAACACCCATACCAATGTGGATAACACCTATATCAATGCATTAAATCCTCCTGAAGCCTAACCACAGTCAGAACTACACTGACATAGCAATTTCTCACTGTGCTGTTTTGTCTTTCCCAGGGTTCCTCAACAGCACCTTCCTCCTCAGGCTGTCAGCAGTCTGACTGGCAGCATGGTGTGTGCAAAGTCACAGTGCTGCATCTCACCCCTCCGGGTACCTGAAAAACAACCAAGACAGACATGTGTGTTCAGCTGTCAGCTAGAAGTATCACAGCACCTCGAGTGATACCCAGGCAGGATGATGTAATCAGCACATTGGTATTTCTTACCCTAGTAAACTCTACCTGCCCCTGTGCCAAGAGCAGTCAGCATGATAGATGCTATTAGGGGAGTGATGAAAAGCATGCAACAAACCTTAAAGACATAGAAAACCTAATGCCACAAAACGACAAAGCTCTTTGGCTCTTGTGCCTGTCTTTTCCTGAGTAAGGCAGGATAACCACTTTTTTTGGGCATATTGCCTGCCCAGGATTATGCCAAAGAGAATCCCCAGGGAAGGCTTGTGACAGTCATCCTGCAGATTTTCTATGTATCTCCGCACAGCTGTTCCCATCCTGACCTACTAGCCCGATTTCTTGCTGAGTTGTTACTGAGAGTGCTACTGCAGGCATTCCAGAAGTGGAGGAGTCCCGCTCATGGCACACACTGCACTTTCACCCCTTCCTCTCTGTGTCTCCCCACGACTCCACACAGCTAGCTCAGGTCTCACTAATGGAGAAAATGGCATTGGTCCTGGACAAGCCAAATAGACCACATCCTTTTCCTTTGAACAGTGTGCAGTCAAGGTATTTCCAGAGTTTTTCCATATTTAGTACAATCTCCAAGACAGAGGAAAGTGTCTGTACTATATCAGTTTGGGACACTCTTGATCCTTTCTGGTGCTGTTAAACTGTTACTTGGCTCTAGTTCCTTACATTTTATGATCAGCATAGCTCAAGGTTTCCCTTTGCAGGTCTTGAAGTTTGTTCAGCTGTTTGTCATCCACAATCTCCTCCCCTTCTGACAAGCAGCCATCTGTCTTTCCTTCCTTATTGAGAAAAACCCTGTACTTCCTCTCTTGCCTACAGTCTTTTACTATCCTTAACAGTAATGAGTTACATGCAGGAGAGTGATTCAAAGCTGCAATATTTATGAAGTCAGAGCCAGTCTGAACTTTTAAAATTATTTGAAGGAAAATCAGATTTTATATTCAACACAGCTGGGAGGAATAACCCCTATCCATTTTTTGCGGCATCAGAACCAACTGCAGATTTGTCCCCACCACGTAAAAAAGTGGGTGATGGATACCAGTATAACTTATGATCAATGTCAGCCCAATGGATGCCCAGGACAGTGCAATAGTTGTTCTGCAAGAGTATTTTGAGGACAGCCTTCTTAATTTGTACCAGCAGAAACACAAGTGACATGGAATGATAGCTATTTTTCTTTCTTTGGAGATGAGGTACATTAAAGAACATGAAGGAAGATGAGCTCACTTTGCTACATCGCTGAAAGTGTTTTCAAATGTTTCATGAAGGTGTGCAAGCATCCAGGAGCTACTGTGCACACAGCAGCAACTCACAGATATTTCAAGTTGCTCAGTTCTGTAAGCTTCACTACCTTGCCTGAGACAAGTGAAAGGGAGCCCGAGACTGATTTCTCCCCCAAAAAGGATGCCAGCTCTAAAGGGTGGAGCTGGGAGAAGCTGAAGCTGTTTGGCACACAGCTGTGTGTGTGTTCTGTACAAGGGCAGGAGAACTCAGTCCTCTGATGGGAGCTGCTGGACTGTGGCACCTTCCCTTGCTGAAGCAGGTGTCTCAGAAATGCCACCTAGCCAGCTGTCAGCTGAACAATGCCTGGTGCCTCTCTTCCCTCCTGTCTGCCCAACTGCTGAGCAGCTCCTTGTTTGAGCTTGGGATGGCAAGAAATGGGAGAAACTGCTTTCAAACTGTTTAATAACAGTGATGGTAACCTTTGACCTTACTGAATAGCAGCGCTTTTGACCTTTCATTTGTTAAATAATGCAACCACTTACTTCCCGATCCTTATCAGTGTTTAGTAATTGGGGTCAAGACAAAGGAGGGCAGAGTTACCCACCAGACTTTATTGAACCAGGAAGAATTTCCTTAAGCTATAGATATCCTTTTTGATAATCTTCAGTCAGGACAGGCAAAGACTGGAGACTAGGTGGCTTAGAAGATCCATAATAGGCTAAAGAGCCTCTCAGCTGTTAGCATCTGGTTTGAATCCAGCTGTGCCTGACAGTGGCAGAAATTCATTATGATCTTGGGCTGCCTCTCTGACCCATGTGAAATGAGTTTGGCTTGCAGTTCTGTTGTTTACTGGTCAACTGCTGCCCTAACATAAAATATTAACACACACTTCTAGACAAGTCAGTGATTAAATGAGTCTACAAAGCCTGAAAATTCCTATTGCATTGAGCAAATCGGGCACAGGTTGGTGGCAGCATGGACAAAAAGTCTGCGATCACTCCTGTGTGTTCTGTGTGATTCCTGTCAAAGAGAGGTGGTTAATCTTCAGGAATCTGAGTTGCCTTTTGTGCAGGATAAGTAAAGCTAATGAGTCAGACTGTGTGCTGTACAGCCCATTAAACATCTCACTTGACAAAAAATCAGGTGATAACCATTACAGGCAGCGGTCCCAGGATCAGTGTTTTCCTTAGAAGTGAACAGGAAACGGATGAAAAAGAAAGAATTTATGACTTTACAGTGGATTTAAATGTAAGTGCATGCACATATTTATTTATATAATGCACACATATAAAAGCTTAAACTTCCTGAAGACGTCAAACAGAAATTCTGTTTGTCTAAGCAGCTGCACAATCTCATTACTTATTTATCGTATTTTGTGTTAAGCCAGACAGAAAGATTTTTAGGGTAGGAGCTGTTTCCTGGATGTCTGTGATTCAGCAAAATGAGCTGCCAAAAAGCAATCCAAATGCTGTAATTTTTAAATAAGCCATTTATTTATAGAGGTACATGAGCTAGATAAGATCACAGAATCATGGAAAGTTAAGGGGTTGGAATGGACCTTGAAGATCATCTAGTCCCAACACCCCCTGCCATGGGCAGGGACACCTCCCACTAGACCAGGTTGCTCAAGGCCTTACTGAACTTGCCTGGAAACGCTGACGGGGTTGGGGCATCCACAGCCTCCCTGGGTAACCTGTTCCAGTGTCTCACCACCCTCACAGTAAGGAATTTCTTCCTAGTATCTAACCTAAATTTCCTCTCTTTCAGTTTGTTCCTATCACTCCTTGTCCTATCACTATGGCTCTGGATGAAGAGTCCCTCTCTGGCTTCCCTGTAGATAGCGGAAGGTTGCTATGAGGTCTCCATAAAACCTTCTCCACGGTGAAGAGTCCCAAATTTCTCAGGCTGTCTTTGTGGGGGAGGTGCTTCAGTCCTCTTATCAGTTTCAGGGCCCTCCTCAGGATCTGTAAGAGTGACACTGTGAGCAGTGAGTTTCAGAAGGGGTTGTCCATGTAAGAAATAAAAAAAATTGAGCCTTTTGTGGTATCCCGGTGAAGGTGCAATGCAATAGTATGCCCTCCTGCTTTTTGGACTTGGCTTTGGATTTAGGCCTCTTGAAGCTGAGGAACACAGGCGCAGGCAGACACCTATAACTGCATCCTTATTGTGCTGCTGCTCGCCAGCGTCTCTGTGTCCCGGGCGGGCTTAGCTGAGCACGGCACGGCCGGCGCTGCCTGCCTGCTCCCTCGCTGCTGCGGCGGAAGCGCGGAGCGACCCGCGGCCGTGACCCGGGGCGGGCGGGCCGCGGTCTCCCGGCAACGGGGACGCGGAGCGGGATGGAGGCGCTGTCGCTGCCCGCGGCGCTGGCGCTGGTGGCCGGCGNGTTCTGGGGCTGCATCCAGGGCCTGCGCGGCGCCTACTACATCGCCGAGGGGCTGGGCCCCAACCGCGCCGCGCCCCGCAGCCGCCTGTACAGGTGCGGGGACCGCCGCGCCGCGCCGGGGAGCGGGGACCGGCCTGGCCGGTTTGGGGCTGTGGGAGTCGGGGGGTGCTGTCCGGCTCTCCGGGAGGGAGCTTCGCTGGGCCCTGAGGGGCCTGCCGAAGTTGCTTCGAGCCCTGTTCTTTAACGGGCTCGCCTCTGGGTCGTGCTTGTCATTGGCAGCTTGAACTGCTTGGACTGGAGCCTCCTGACACCAGCCACCAAGGAGATGCTTGCACTGGCTGAGCAGCTGAATGGCCGCTTTCAGGGGGATCCTTCTTTTGAGTACAACTTGGCTGATATAAACGCAGAAGTTGCTGCAAGACTGATTGAAGGTGGTAAGGAGGTAAATACAGCAAAACACTTTCAAGATGTCTTCGCTACTGTTGTGTCACACTGGACAGGTGGTGGCTTCTCCTCCTTTGTAATAAGCAGCATGAGCATGTGGTCAGGCAAAAGATACACAGTTTCCTCTTGGTTAGAGCATGGTGCCAATAACACCAAGGTTGCAGGTTCAAATCACTGTACAGGCCGTTCACTTAAGAGTCGGACTTGATCCTTATGGGTCCCTTCCAACTCAGAATATTCTGTAACTCTGTCTGTAATTCGTCACTGTCATTGTGTAGCAACAGCTTCTTGATTGAACTCTAACTTCAGTTTTTGCTGGAGTTCAACAGGCCTCAGTATATTTCCCTTATGCTTTATTATGCACAACTGGTACAGATCCTCACTGCAGTTTCTGAAGCTTTAATAGAAAATGCAGGAAGCATTCTTTATAAATGAATAGACAAGTCATAAGTAGGTGAATTGAGAGGGAGGAAAGAACAGATGAAGGGATGAATAGTTAGATCTCTGGGGAGTCTAAACTGTCTGCTCCTTAGCCACGTTTTCTATCATATCTTATGAGAGAAATGTCTTTTGAGGTCCTCTTAGTGCCATTGGACTCCAAGATAGTAAGTCCATTGTGTCACCTCAAGTTTATTTTCAGAAACGGAAACCAGGACAAAGCTGTGCCTTTAAAATGTCCCTATTTTTCTTTAAAGCCTGTGATCAAGGAGGAGGCCCGCCTCATAGCTACGATAGAACAGATAGACAGAGCAGTTGGTATCGTCCCCCGGGGGGCATTTGTGAAGACTCCTCTTGGGTCTGTGCATGAAAACAGACACTTTGAAGGTAAATTCTGATTATCTTTATCAGGATCAACTGTACTTTGATCATAAAGGCTGTAAATTAAGATGACTTTCTCTAAATAATGTTTTGATTTCAGTTGGGGTTTTTTTTCACTTTGGTAAGATGAACAGGGAGGAGAGAATCCAGTGCTACTAATGTTCAGGTACATGATTCAACTCTGGAAGGTGGGAAAAGAGTCAGTAATAGTTGTGAGTCATTAAACTGAGTCATTTGTATGTATAAACTGTAGTTTATGTCAATGTTTAGGAATTGCAGATGCAGTGAATTGTCCATTTAGATATAGGATATGACCAAATGGGCACAGAAAGTTGTCCTCAATTCGGTACCTGTTGGTTATCTGGGACTGCAGTCAGAATGGTCTGCAATGCACAGCATCAGGGAGTGCTGACACTTGTTTCTGACTAGCCTACTGTGGAGTCTACTGGAGAAAGACTGTGATTCTGTCCTGGGCTGTCGGCATTAGAGAAACAGTGTTATACTTGATAGTATAATGAATGTTACCCTAGTTCACTGTATTAATGTTCACCAATGGCTGTTTGCAGGTCTGTCTTTGCTGGAGGCAAAAAAGTTAAGTTCCTATTTCCATTTCACTGAGCCTGTTAACCTGAAGAATAAAACCCTGCTGGAAAAGGCTGACCTGGACCCATCCACTGACTTTCTAGATTCTCTGGAGCATGATATCCCACGAGGTAAAGGTGGCAAAATCAACAGATGCAATGAAAGGGAAGACAATTGGGAAGTTTGAATAGCCTAGGAAACACCAAGGGAACTGGTGTGGGTTACTGTGGAGGTGGTATGCTTGGAAGAAGCTTCTGTGAATCTGTAAAGGAACTTTATCCTTTACTAAATATTACTAATTATTTCCTGTTTTATGCAATTCTAAATGCTTACAGTGGAAAGATGTAAGTGTACCAGGGCTGTCACATCCTCACAACAGGTCTGACCACACTCTGCCTCAGTGCCATATTCCCTCCTGACTTCTGTAAAGCCTGTGACAACTGGTGACCCTATTGGGAGAGATAACTCCACCAGTGATAGAGGGAATTTATGTGGTTTGAAGTATTTCACACCTCTTGTCCCATCCAGTATTGCTCTTTATCTAAATGGGCTCTCATTAACACCAAGCTGCTATCTCAGAGAGGCTGAATTCAAATGTTCCTCTGATAAACTGTGTTGGAATAGTCTGTACTCTGGTGGGATTATACACTGTGAAAAGAGAAAAAAATATAGGCACACTGGATTGTATCTTCAGTTTACATCTCTACTGTTCTGCTGTACAACTGCAAATACATTTAAAGTCTCTTCCAGGGATCCCTCTGGCAGGATATTTCTCTGAAGAGATGGGAGTGGCTTGTTATTTGTTTCCATCTGCTTTTTGCTGATTTGCTGCATTTTTTCTGGATTGGACCAAGTGTTTTCATGTCCTCTGTCAAGAAAGATTCTAGGGAAACAATTAGAACTTAGATTTGTTATTTTATTCCTGTCCTGGAGTAGTAGGATAGGATACTAGGTGACCTGTGCCAGATAAAATTGAGTGGACGGACAGTGAATTGCCAGTGTTGTAAACAGCTTTTCAGACTCTCTCTCTCCCCCTTCCTCTCTCTTCTTACCCCCTCCTCCCAATCTTCCCTTTGGCAAAAAAAGAACTGAGAATGTAAGCTCCTGCCTGAATTCTGAACATTTTTGACAGAGCATAAACTGCTAAATCCAAACTGCTCTTCAACTTACTGGGAGTGTCCTTGATACAGTCATTCTCCAGAGGTGTAGTCTGGAGAGACTGCACATTTTTACATTGACTCATTGAGGTGGCCCTTTTGACTCAAAGCAGAATTGCAAGAGGGATTAGATCCTAGATATCTCCTAAGAAAATTTTAGCTGCACTTTTGTATGGTAGTTCTGGTGTTGCTACTGTTTGCCTCCCCCTGCTCCCCACCTTTTTTTCCTCCCTCCCTCCCTCCCTCATGATAGGGAAACACACCATGTGTTAGACATGAAGATGGTGGTTTTCTTAAAGTCTTCGAATCAAATTTGACTTGAAGCTGTATTTTACCCAGTGGCAGATAGAAAGTGGGGCTCAACTGTGCCACTGATTGTGTTCCTGTGGCAGCCTGATGTCTGTGTAAGCATGAACCTTTTCCCCCTTCCCAGAAGGATGTTGCTGTTAGTTTAGATCTCAGTCTTCTTAAAAAAGTTACCTCTCAAAGACTACCTGAGTTAAAGTGCACCTGAGTGCTTCTTAATGGAAGAGAAGATTCATCATGGTGCCTGTGCAGCTCTGCCTGCTCTGTCCTGAATTCGGGGATGAGGTGAAGGAAGTGAAGGAGGTAAGACAGGAATTGGTTACAGGATCAGCAAGGCATGTAGCCTCCCTAATTGCATTCTATCACATGCAGATAGGAGCTCTGACATTAAAGAAAGATCATAAATCCAGCCTCCTTTAACAAGCATTCAGGTTGCCAAAAAGTACTGGTTACTTGTGAAAATGTGGTGAAAAAAAAAAACAAACCAGAGGGGAGACACAGGATTTCTGCTGATTTTATCAGCATGGCTTTGCCAAAGTCACTCCTGGTTGTGAGATGCTCAAACTGTGGTTCTCAGATTACTTTTCTTCAGCTCCGACAGTGCATGTTGGGCCTGACAGAGCAGAAAAAGTAGACAGTGGTTTTTTTCTATTTACTGACATGTTGTTCATAGCTCAGGCAAATCCCCTCACTTTGACCTGAAGTTTTTCTTGCCTTTCCTGGTTAGATCCTGTCTTGAACAGTTACTGTCAGAGCAGAAGTAGGAATTCTCAAATTTTTTGCATCTAGAATTGTGACTGAAGCTAGAATTGTCTATTTTCTCAACAAATACATAAAAAGTGATCTGGGGTAAGTGACATTGGAGTGATGCTCCCAGACTGCATTGGCTAAATTCCCTTAGCATCTTAAAAGACCTAAAGAACAGAACTGAGAGATTAAGGGCTGATTTGAACTCGTCTAAAAGTAACAACTCTGTTGGAATAGTTTTCTCTATTAATTGGAGACTTAGCATCTGTGATGGCTGTCAAGGGGGTAACTGTCATAAGATATATGGTGTGTCATTACAGGAGAGCAGAGGTGTCTTACAGAATGGAAAGTTGGAGGCAGAGAGAACATTTTATATGACAGCTGAGAGGTGGGAAGAAAGGAAGTTAAAACTGGGCTGAATAAAGGCAACAATGGTAAAAGCACAGTTTAGTGCAAAATTGGAAAACCTGGAGTTTTGTAACAAAACTGTCTGCCATTCTTATCTTTACCAGTGATATCTGTGGTGTTTGCAGGTTCCAGATTCTGTGTGTCTATCTATCAGGTTATCTGTGCACTTTAAGAGTTCAGAATATGTTGCTGCTCCTCCTTTAATCATTCTGTGAGTCTGTCTGTTTTTTCTTGGTGTCTCAGCTCTCACAGACAAGTGACTGACTTAATTTTTTTTTTTAATGCATTTTTTAAAATGATTCTAGAGAAAAGTGGGAAATGAGAACCTTGTCTCGACAGCATGAACATGGAGAGGTTGTGATACTGATCTTCTGTCACCACAGTATCAGATCATGTAATGCTTCATCCTGATCCAAATGGCCAGCTGGCCAGAACGTTGCATGCTGGGATCTGTAGGTTTTGCTGGCCATATGTCTGCATTAAAGATAAGCTTGTTTGCTCTAGTCTAAGCAGACAATCTGCTCAACTTTATGCACAATTAGATGTGGCCTTTCAGCTGCTGGCACACTGCCAGCGTTGTCCTTTCTGCTGCATGGAGTTTGGAACCCTGGACATAGTATTTCAGGAACTAGGGCTGTGGCAGTTTTACATCTGCTTGTAGATAATGGAATGGCAAAGCAAATAGCAATAATGCCTAGCATGCCTACAGCATTTCACTTGATGACTTAATGTTGTGGAGATACGAAATAAGAGACACTTTTCAAAAAAGTAGACAGTGGGGGGAAGTGAAAATAGGGGGGAAGGCTGATTTTACTGTGACCCTGGTATCAGATCAGACTGTGCTCCATTCTGCAAGGATAAAGAAAGGGGATGAGTGAAAGCCTAAGGTACTAGTGTAAAATGGAAAGCTTGGAAGGAAGTGAGACAAGGGATGGGGAATTCAGTTCTTTGGCACTTTCAAACTACAGTTCAGAAAAGCAATAACTTGACTCTGAGGGTTTGTTACAGATTACTGACTCAGATCACTTTGATATGGAGATAAGGGACACCAACCAACAGAACACTGCTAAAAACTGATGTAGGCAGGGAGGTATGTCTAGATAGGAAAAGATATGAGTGGAAATAGGATTTATATGAGAAGACTTTCTTCAAAAGTCATGACCCCTACTCAGTAAATAGCTGCCTTTGGCTGAAAACCTACCACAGTTCACTTGTAGATTAAGAGTAGAAATTAGAATTTAAAAAGACATATAAAAGGAAATGCAGAAGGTTTGGGATGATTAACGATTGATATAAATTGGAATTTTTAATGAGTAGAGAATGACAAAGGGAGCCAGAATAACTGGAGAAGTCCATGACAACGGTAAGGCAGATTTTTTTTAAACTATATTGAGCAGAAAAGAAAGCATAGTAAAGGTACTGGAAACTGTCACTAAATGGTGATGGTAAAAAGGCTGGTAAGCATGTGGAAGAGCAGAAGAGCTCTGTTTTTTTTCTGGTTTATTTTTGGAAAGAATATGGACTTGCATCAAGCAAAGACAATAAAATACTGTTTCAGACAGTTTTCAGACTGTTGGCTAAGGGAGGGTAGAGTTAAACAACATTTACTGTGGGTCAAAAACATTAAAATGGCAGAGTCGGATAAATTACTTCTGAAATCATTATCTCAGGAGACTTGTGGCATAATAATCTTTAATAAATTCCGGCACTGCAGAATTATTCCCTTAAATTTAATCTTCCATAGCAGTTGTGATTCAGAATTCAGTGAATGGGCGTATTTCTGGAAGAGGTCAGAAAGGGACCAGTGCCAATATTGATATTCTTCAACTTATTTATAAATGATCTAAAAGTAAATGGTTGGTTGAGAGACAAATAATGACAAGGGCAGGATGGATACAGAGATCTGGAAAACTGGGCTTACTTAAATACAGTACATTTTGATGTGCCTACCTGCAAAGTCACATGAGGAAAGTAAGGACTGTAATTCAGACTTTGAGAATTGTATTCTAGAAGCTGTGGCTCTGAAAGGAAATCCAGGCACAACCCACTGAACATCAGCTCCCAGGCTGATCCTGAGACTTAAAAAGGTAACTTGATCTGCAGATACATAAACAAGAGTGTAGCAAATAGGGGGGTGACTTTACTTTTGCATATACTGTTAGTGGAATCATAACTGTATTACTGCAGATTGCAACACTGGAGAGTGCAGAAAAGAGTTACAAAATGATTCAAAGCCTGGTGAGAGACATAAACAGTTCAATTTGTTTATCTTGAGGAAAAGCCCATGAGAATGGCTGTATTACACTGTGTAAATACTCCGTGGAGTTTAAGTATTAGGTACTGAGGATCTATTTATTATAGCAGAGAAAGGCATAACAGGAATCAGCAGCTAAAAATTATAGCCAGAACTAAAATGAACAATTAGATACAATTTTTAACAGTGAAATGATTACCAGTTAGCAAGGGTAATGGATGAGCCTTTGTCTCTTGATATCTTAACATCATGCTGGATGTCTTACTGGGAACTGTGATTCGGTCAAATATGAATACAAGTTGATAGTCCCAGACACGCGTAACTGACTTCAGTTTAACGGGCTGTGGTATGTAGGAGTCCAGATTCCTGGTATGCCTGGCCATAAACTTGATGACAGCCATGGAGGGTGATGTTCAGCTTGGACTTCTTCATTGTCAGTGGCAGTAACACAAAGGTGACAATGGGTTCCTGAGACAGTGATTAAGTGCAAGTCAACTCATTTCAGCTGGCTTTGCTTTCTGAACTATGATATATGAGGGCTCAAAAGAGGACTGAGGAGATTCCTTACTTACTGCTGTCCATTGTGGATATTTATTGCTGGGAGAGATTTTATAGCATTATTCCAAATGGGTATACAGTGGCAGGGTGAATCAGTGAGTCTTGTGTACTTGCTGTTTCAAGATGAAGGTAGGGTAGAAGAAGTGCCTAGACAGAAGATCATTTCAGCTCCTTTACCATATGACTGTGGAGGAAGTGAGAGCCACTGGGATTGTAGCTCTATTTCTTCACCTGAAAGTGCGCAGTGGTTTTGGAACATTCCTTATACAGTATTACAGACAAAGGGATTTGTGGCCATTTCTTTGGCTGAAAACTTTGAGCACCAGCTTTTCTGTAAGCTTGCTGAACAGTGGCCTCAGTTAGAACACTAACCTCCTGTCATCTGAGGTTCATTAGCATGGTCTTTATCGGTTTAGCAAAAGCTGGTGCCTAATGGGTCCTTGAAGATGGAGGGGTTGTGTTTCTAAGTGGGAGATAGTTTCCGTGGCTGCTCTCAAGGGCCATTTTGGTAGCCCCATCATGGCTGTCCCAAAAGTCAGGGTGCAGGAAGGAAGAAGGCCAGGAGGCACGACCCTGCTTTATCTCCATACATTAACACAGCTAATTAACTTGCTTTCGATCCCCCTCCCCCCTCCCTTCAAGGCGATTAATCCCCTATCAGCCTCGGTCTCCAGCCATTTGAAGAGTCTGTGTCTGCAGAGGTATTTACAGCCCCCAGCCAGCCACCAGAGGCAAGGACCCTTTATCAGGGCTCTAAGACAAATGGCTGCCTATCTCCCTAGTGGCCTTGCAAAATCCAGCAAAGTGCTATGCTGCGCTGGCCACCTACTTTCACCCAGCCTCCCTTCTCCACTAACATTTCACAGATGTGACCTGAGCCCTCCCCTTTCATTGCTTAACAATAAGCAGCACCTCCCCAGCTCTGTGAAAGCCGAGAGCAAGAGCACTTTACTCCTTAGCCTGCCAAGAGCCACACGGGGACAAGGCTTTTCAAGCTGTCTCGCAGAAATCCAAACTAAAAGACTCATAATAAATGAGAGGGCAGTACTTCATGTTCGCAGGGATAAAAGGAGGTAGCCAAAATGTAGACTGAAATACCTAGCATGGCTCACAGCTATCCTCATTCCTCGTTAGGAGATGTGATCCTTAGGCTTGGTGAATGTGTGAAACTGAGGTACAGAATCCCATGGAATTACCTGACATTAATACAAGTAGTTTTGACAAACAAGCTTTACAATACAGTGTTAGAGAATGAGAAAACTAGATGAGTGTGCATCGGAACAGTAGGATTTCTGATCTGAAAATCGAACCCAGTAGCTGGCTCAGTGGGTTGTTAGTAAAACAACTGGTACCTGAATTTCTCTGTTCAAACTGAAGTCGGCCATCCCCAGAAATAATTCCAGGATGGCTCTAGCTGCTGCCTTCCAGCAGGGTGCACTATGGTGCCAGCATTGTCAGTGCTGAGCACAGAAAAGGAAACCACGGAAAAGTAAAACGAGCAAGAAAATCACCAAGAACAGCATCAAATCGAGGAAAAGGTATGGCCTGAGTTTCCAGACTGTGTGTGGCATACTGGCCTCCTGAACTGTAGGTATAGGGAAGATATTCTCTCCCTTTCAAGCTTAGGCAATTTCTGGAATGGTAACTAGGCTTTTCCATAGCTTTCTCAGCATCCTTAGAGATCACATGCATGCAAATGGACATACACAATATATAAGCATGTCCTCTACATTCTTCAAAAGCAGAGTCGCTCTTAGTTTTTGCTAGTGATGTGTAGAGGCTGTTAAGGCCATTCCTGCAGTGATCCAAGAAAGCTGTCTGGGAGCAAGACAAGCTGGGGTGCTGCCAGCTCAGGAGTTCAAGATCAGACTGGAACCTCTCACGTGGCAGCACGGTAGGAGGACTCCCGGCCCAGCTAGTATTAGAGCTTTTGACTGGCTGATCATGGTCTGCTTTGATTACTGGAAAGAAGCCTGTTTTCCTTGGGCTTTGTGTCTATGGGTAATAAAGCAGTGCATTCACT
The DNA here is from genome assembly GCA_013399875.1 of Gymnorhina tibicen. Taxonomy (NCBI): domain Eukaryota; kingdom Metazoa; phylum Chordata; class Aves; order Passeriformes; family Artamidae; genus Gymnorhina; species Gymnorhina tibicen. The sequence continues at coordinate 662,034 of VXAZ01005446.1, read as the reverse complement.
GCTTTTGGGTCCTAGGTCTGTATCACCTCAGGGTCTTGTTTAGTCAGACCTTGGATGAGTTTATACTGGAACAGGGCTGCCCATCAACTGAAAGCTGTGGTGGAGTCCTTTGCCCTCCTGACTGCTGTAGGGAAAGAATGAGGACAGAAGCAGAGTCTTCATAGCAACTTTCCAGGGATTGTATTTAAAGGTTTTTTTTCTCCTCAGTGAAAGAAATCGTGACCCACCCTGTCTCCATTTAAGCTCCTGGTTCCTTGGACATAAAAAGGAGGTGAACTTCTTGCTAAAATGATGGGAAACGCTGGTAAAGCCTTATAGAACCAGAAGCTGCAGGTTTATCACCACATCAGTCAGCCTTGGCCTAACTTTTTCTCTAGGGAATGATGAAAAATTACTTGTGGGGGAAACCCTAGGACAGTCTGTGTGTCACTGAAGTCAGAATGAGGTCAGCTTTTGCTAGGAGTGATCTGTTCCTGAAGGGGCTCCAAGGAGTGGCAGCTCCTGCCTGTGCAGTTGTTGGCATTGGTGCCAGCCCTGTATATAGCTTTGCTTTGCTGTTTGCTGCCCCTTTGGCCACAGAGCTTTTGAAAGGAGGAAGCCAATTGGCATTATCTTGTTTTACTGTACACAAATATCATATAGATTGAAATTCTGCATGCTGAAGGGGTGTGTGGCAGTGTGTAAAGGGAAAAGGACAGGGGACAGTTCATCTTCGGGTGTGTTTGTACAGCAGTTATGCTGAGCAGAAATAGCTAGGCTATTGCAGGCATTAAAAGATGCTTAGCCATCTTTAGTGTTCAGAATTAGCTTGAATATCAGCACTGCACTGTGTGGATATGCTTAATGTGACAGTATTCTCAGAAACCGGTAAACTCTTCGGGTAATTTGGTCCAGAATTCGTATCTAGTTTAGCACAAAAACATCAACAGTTTGTAATCCGTGCCATCTGTTCCTCATCCCAAGCCCTTTTAACTAGCCTTGCTAATTTGATGATGAGGTAAGAAGTACAACTGGGGGACTGACAGGGCTTGCGGCCTTGCCCCTCCTGCAGGAGAGCGAATTGGATGTGCTCTAAGCATTTGATGGGTTTTGAATCCCAGCATCGACTCCTTTGTGTTTTCTCAGAATTCAGAGATCAATGTGAGGTTCTTTGCCCCTAATCCAGCCCCCGTTCATCATTATCACCTCCTCAAAGTGGCCAGTGCTTTGTTACCAGGAGAGGAAAAATCTTACAAGGTGGCCATAATCTCCTCTGAGAGTCAGACAGATATTCTCTCGTGGGTAAGAAAGTGACAGTGACCAAAAGCTCTAGGGGAAGCAGGCTAGAACAAAGCTGCCCATTGCATCCTTTCATCAAACTGTTAATCTTTCTTTCAAAGACATCACATTTGTTTGGTGACAAAAGCCCCAAAGAAGCTGAATTGAGCCTGAAATCCTGTAGCAAGATTTAGAGGAAGCGTCTTTCATTCACAACAGGGAGGGGCGAGAGACTCCTTTTTTTTCCTACCAACCAATGGGCTCAGAGAAACCCACGAAGGTGACGGATTAATGCAGGGGCTCCCCAGGTAGATGCTACGTGACTCCTGGCACGCTCCAAAAACGTTTCCACAGCGACCAGCTGAACAAGAAATATGGAGTGTGATGAGATCTAGCATGAACTTGTGCTTTGGAAAGGAGGTGATTTGCCACTCTGAGAGATTTCTAAATTTACTACAGAAAACCCAAGATTCAATGATCTGTATGGTAGCTGACAGAATACAAATAGCATGGATTTTAATCAGTTTTTCTTACTCCTTATAAGTTTTGATTGCATATGGTCTTGCTGTTTCCTCTAGTGCACAGCCCTATTCCAAGTCTTTAATGCTTTCTGCACAGTCTGCATCTTTTTTAAAATTAGAAGCTTGTTTTGTTTTGTTTTGTTTTGTTTTATCAGGTGGATTTAAGACTAAAGGGCAAACTAACAGGGCTATAAGGGAGGCTCTAATTTGATGTGTATTACTTCAGTGCTAGCTTTTTCAGTCCTTCCCATCCTCTGCTGCTCATTTGTATCTGTGTATTGTTCCTTCTTTTGTGTTGGCATTGCTGGCTGTGCAGTCAGATTCCAGCTGGAAAAATAATGTTATTTCTGTCTAGTATATTTTTCAGCCAGATCATTTCCCCAACCTGACTCACTGAGCAGTAAACAGACACTTTTGTGATCGCTATGATGGAAGAATGATGAGGGTGGGAGTAAGGGTTTGAGGGCAGAGGCTGCTTCAGCTGGATTAAGCAGTACTGTTGGGTGTCTAAGTATGGCCTGAATTTCATTTTTACTTTGAGGTACCTGAATACCATGTATCTGGGACAGCACTGCAATCCCTCAGTCTTCCTTGTCAGCAGGAAACAGGTTCTTCGTGTGTAAATGGAAGGCCTGGCTCTGTCAAAATCATTTCTACTGCAGAGGCATCCCCAGTGGGAGAGGATAATGGAGAGGAAAAGCCTCTAAAGTATGATAATTTTACTTTGGGGTTTGGGCATGGTGGTTTTTGTGTGTCAAGGACATGGCAGGCATTAGGACCATGCAAGAGCCGCTTGGCAGCATCTGACTGTAAACTGTGCTTTCCTGGCTCTGGAGGCTTTTAAAAATAGTACTGAACCTGCAACCAGTCTGTGTTTTTATTTAATTATTATTAAATAGTTATATGGGGAATTGGAAATATTGACAGCAGTGTTAACATATGGGGTGCAGGTGGTGTGTCAAGCAAATGAAAGAGATTTAGTTTGCAGCCAGTAAGTGGCACGAAGGAGTTTGGGCCCCACATAGGAGTGTTTGGATGTGTCCTTATGGCTGCTAGGCTGTGCGTGAAATGTCCGTGTGGCACAATTTATTGAGAGTCAAAGCACAGTGACCTTTCCTTACAGCTGCTCTGGTTTGCAATTTGTCTTTGTTCCCTACAGACAACAAATTAGAAGTAGGAAGCTCTTCCCAGTGTAGGGTTTTCTGTTGGAGGGAAATGGAAGCTAAATCCCATGGGTGTAGTGAAGCTTTGTCAGCTCTAAGTGCTTGGGGTCATGCAGCCAAGCAGCGGCTGCTTTTGCAGAGGGAAATGGTTATGTTGCCCCTCTCCGGGTGTTAATATTTGTCCTGGAACTCCGTACTTGACTCTCACTCAGGACTAACTGCAGCAATAGATGTTGTAACCTGCTCTTGTGGCAGCATATTGTGTTAATGGTAAGTGCAACCACGCTGTAGCTGCTTTTCCCCTGAGACATTTCCTCCTTTGAAGAGGAATTGATAATGTCACTTTTATGACCCTCTGTGAGCTTTTGCGACGTGGAGCCTCTCTATCAGACTGTCTAGCCTTAAAAGCTGTTTCTTCTCAAGCTTGCACTGAAATGAGGCATTGCTGAATCACCTCCAAAGCAGCAGTGTTATGAGAGGTCATACTGAAAGTGGACCAGTTATGGCAGGAAAGTTCTTCTGCAAACAGCCCTCTTAAAAGGGTTTTGTCTCACGCACCCTATTGCTTCTGTGGATTACAGGATTCAGCCCATAGCTGAGGCAGACATGGGGGATGAGACAGGGATTTCTATTGGCGACTGGAAAGGAAGAAGAAGCTGAGAAGGAGGTTGACTTTTGAAATTCAGCCCTGGTGTTCTGGCAGCTGTTGAAGGGCCACAAAAAAGGCAGTGGTTTAACACTGGGTGAGCATCAGGATCTTCAAAGCCCTTTCTTGTTTGGGAAAGATGTAAGGAACTCCTCAGAATTCCTGCCTGTGTTTGGAGGGGTGGAGGCTGCAGCCTGATCCAAAGAGGGAATAGGAAGCTCCAGATCTTCATCCAGCGGATACTTTTCCCATGCTCTTTCCTCCCACACAGCAGCTCCCTCCCTTCCCTTCTGGAGCAGCAACAGGCAATAGTTTCAGCACAGACAGTGCTTGGCTTTCTTAAGTTTGCTGGGTGCAGCTTAAGTATTAACTTGCTCTTTTAAAAAATGCATTTTGAACTTTGGGAACCTCACCAGAGCAACGTTACTGGTAGGAATCTCTAGTGTGAGAGCAATGACCAGTTCCCTGCACCTCAGCAAACTTTACATGATGAGTGAAGTTAACTCTGCTGCCTGTGCACACACAGGGATGCACGTTAAAATCAGTATTTAGCTCTAAGAAATCCAACCTTTACTTGCTGTCTCCTAGTTCTAGTTGTATTCCCTCCAATGCAAATAATATTTTTAAATATTTTTTTCTTGACAACTTTTATCTAGGAATCTTGGTGTACCTTACAGACTGATGCTCTGAGCTTCCCAGTCTCTCAGTAAGAGACATATTGTCTGACACAGGGACTGACTGCCATGGAATATTCTCAGTGATGGAAAGGATTTGGACCCAGCAGCCTGCTTCTGATTTTTATAGTAATACAGACCTGCAGCTATCTATGCAATGGTTTTACCCCAAGAACCATCTGTAATAGCACAGAAGTTTAAAAAACAAAAGAGAGAAAAAGGAAAAAAAAAGGATGAAAGTAGCATTTAATTTTCATAGTTCTCATTCCTTTTTATATTGCATTATTAAATGCATTTCTAAGACTTTCTCTTGAGGAAGAAAAAGTGGCATATTCATTTTAAGCTATTATTGCATACTGTTCATTAGTTACTGTTTAAAGTACTTCTAGAGTGATTTATGACATCAGTATTTCAAACTCCTACAAGAAAGGTGGACCTGAAAAAGCATCTTGCTTGAAATTGTGAGATTTGAGCTGTGATGGAGGAGAACACAAGTGTCCTGTATCTTTCCAAGAGAACAACTTTCTCCATGTCTCACGAGTTCAAATTTTGTTTTATGCACCATTTCCTCAAGTACTGCTGATGTGGTGAGGTATGGGGAAAAAAAAGTACTGAGATAATGGGTTCTTATTTTTTCCCTTAATGAAGAGGTCCAAAGAACCCAGATAGGTTACAGAACTTTAATGTAATCTCTTCTTAGAAAATACACCAGCATTGTGTATCAAATGCAGTTTCTGAATGAGTTTTGTGTGTCGCAAAAGTCCAGTCTGGAAAAGTATATTGAATATATCACCTTTGATGATTAGGTTAGAAAAATGTCTCTAGTGATCCAGTTAGTTGAAGGTGGAAGGTGGCACTGCTGCTACTCTTTGGCTCTGCAGAATAAAGAGCAGCTCTAGGACTAACCATCATTCTGGCTGAAAATGCCAGTTAAAATGACATTACAGTTCCAGACAGCTTCTTGTAATTTTTTCCTGTTCCCAACCTATATTGTGCTGATCCAGATGGGATTGCCCTTACGTAACCTGCTTGTTTTTGTTCAGGCCTTCATTTCACAGGAAGGCTTATGCAGCATCAGCAAAACTTTACTGTCCATGTTTGTGTAGAACTACATGCAGAATGAAGGGCCAGAGAAGAGCTGAAAAATATAACAATAGCAATTAATATTCCCCAAAGGTCTCACATTTATGAAATTACAAATTCGAGCCCTTTGAGGGTTCACAGCTTAGACAGATGATAGGGAAATGCAGAAACTGCACATCACAGCCTTCAGAGATGTAGCATGAAAGTGAATGGAGCCGTCTTCAATTATATCTGTCCATTTCCGCCAGGTGTGAAGGTGCATGGGAAGTTCCTTTGATCAGCAGTTTGCTGATGAATACTCTGCTGAGACTGATAAGCCTGTGTATCACTGGGTAAATGTTCTGAGGAGATCATGGATCCATGTACTCTATTGCCCCAGAGCACAGATGTGGGGATTTAATTATGTTGAACTTGATTTACTCTCCTCGGTGAATTTATCCAAGGAAAAGATATCTGAATCCAGATATAGTTCCTAAGAGCATTAAAATCCCTGTTTTCCCTCTTACCTTTCCCACTTGTCATGCTCCAGGCATTTCTTTTTGTTCTGTGTAAATGGTTTGAGGCAGAGGGTTCATCTGTGTAGGTGAACATATAAAAACAAGCTATCACACGTACCCAGGTTGTTAGATGCTTCCAGTATGTTGGGAGGCGTTAACAAATTAGATAATCCCTAAAGGTTTTCACCACCCAGCAAGGCAAGGCATAGTCCTGTTCTTGACAGACTTGCTTCTCAGAGGACTGGTCCTAAATCAAAGACAATGGGAGTTCCTCATTGCATTATCTTTTTGTCAGAGAAACTTTTCCAAAAGTTTATGGCATGTTGTCATCCCCTTCCCCACAAACCAGCATGTAAAGCTGCAGCAAGTACCACCAGTATTTGGAGGAAAGACTTGTAGATCATTTCTGCAAATTCAAGCTGAAGAACCATGCGCTGGAAGCAGTCGTTCAAAGGAGAAGTTGAGAAAGTTATTTGTCACTATTACATCCAGACCTACTTGTTTGCTGCTTGTTGCTCAATTCTCCTATGCATGGTCATGCTGCTGCCACTAGCAAATGCTGAAAACTTGTAGAGACAAAGTTCAAGAAACTGAAAGCTTGTCCTTTCACAGCAACTGGCTATAGTGCTTCAGATGCTGGATGATCTGCCTTGTAGTGAAGTGTTCCTCATCTGGGTTTCCATGCTATCCAAGTGGTGAAAGTTCTTAAGAACATGCAGATTTTGTACGAGACCCCCTCAGTCAGGATTTGTAGTCCCAGTGGCTGAACCATAATAGGTGTTTTTACTCCAGGTATGAAAAAGATCCAGTCCAGTTTGTGTCCACATGAGACTGGATGGGAGATTGGGGTTGCCTTGTATGTGAAACCACTGCTTGTGAAGATACTAGGTCATGTTGTACCTAGGACTTGTGTCAAGAATGTCACAGGGCAAGAAAGATGAAAAGATGGCACACCCCTGTATTGACCGTCCCATATTAAGTAGTGCGCTGCTTTACTGCAACCCCAGTTGTTTGTCTTTAGTGGAAATGTGGAGGAGAGCGAGTCAAGAGTAAGTTCTCCAAAGCAGAAATCTCCTGAGTCAAAAGACTGTGAATGTCTGTTTTGTACTTGGGTCCAGCAGCTCGAGTCAGTCTGTCAGAAAGGAGGTAGGTATTGCTGTTCACTGAGTTCCACATCTGCACATGGCTGAAGAGGGCACTTTGAAAGGTAGCAGATCAGAGATGACACAGGACTTGCATAATATAGTATGACATGTGGAACTTGCTACTGAAGAAGACAGAGGAAACAGTGGTGTCCAAGAAACTTTTGAAAAGTACAGAAATACGAAGTGAAGAGTTAGATAACAGGTGAGCAGCACAACTCACGACATCTGGTTTTACAGGGTTTTGAATTGTATTGTTCCTTTCTGATTCTGCAGCCACCACATAAACATTTCCCCTCAACTTCCCTCCTTCCCTCAGCTACTGTAGTTTGCCATGAACTGCACATGAGACAACACGTACTGTGAGGGAGCACGCAAGAGCCCAAGGCTGCACAAATGCGGATTGTACACCTAGCTGCTGCCTCTGGCTGCCCCAGGCAGGCCTAACAGGCTGTGCTTCCCTGCAGCTGCTGGCAGACCAAACAAGGCTCCAGGAGCTGCAGTCAACCCTTGGGCCACATCCCAGGGAGACCTGCTGTAGGAACCTGCGGTGTTAAAGCCCTTCAGCCCTTTGTCGGATGTGACTAAAATTGGCCAAGAGTCACAAGTGAGTGGGAGGGGGAGGACAGGCAGCTGACAGCAATCACAGAAGCCCTTCCCCAGGCTAACCGTGACATGAGTAAGCATGAATCATAGCATAAATTGATGAGCCTAAAATTAATGAGCCTAAAATTATCTACAAAGATGAATACTGCCTCAATGGCCCAGCACATTATGCGCTTTCTGCTTACTCTGGAATTGGCAGATTTTGGCTTTGGGTGCAGATAGGCTGACTGCTTGACTCTAGGCCAGTGGTAGCCTAACTGTTCCAGCCATTTTTTTTTTTTTAATTTGGGCCTGCTCCTTTTTTAGATGGAGATTCAGCAGGAACCTTCTTCCCTACGTTGTAGCCTCTAGGCATTACTGATTTGGTGCTGAAGCTGGTATTTTCTTCTCCTGGCAGCTCCTTGCCCTCCAGCATTGAATCCAAGCCGATGCTTCAGCCCCCTCCCTCTGGCACAGTTCCCAAACTGTCGTGTCAGATGCAAAATAAATACTCAGTGGCTCTGAGCTCCTTGCATCCAGAAGAAACTGCATTTTCACACTGGCTCTGAGCCTCTTCTGTGGAGCCAAAGCAAAATTAATGTGGAAACTAATCCCTTTGCCCCTACCACGCACATCCTCTTCAATGGTGGAGCCAAGAACGACTGAAGAGAATTAACCTTTTCCATAAATTTCTGAGATAGAAAATACCCTACTTTTCATTTTCTCATTTTTTTTTCATTTGCTGCATCAGAGAAACCAGTCTTCTGTGAAGGAGGAAAGCACCTTCTTCCTCTTCCCACTACTAATGCTAGAAGTTTATTTTAAGGACAAATTTCATACCTATGCAGGATTGCTATAGCTCATCTTGGCTCTCTATAGCTGTTAGCTACACCAAGTAGGTGGCAGAGCTTGTTGGAGTAACTGCTGCCCACTCAGAAGCAGCCAAGAATAGCTGCAGCCTCTCCTGGGGATCAACTATACAAGTCTGGAGCTTGAAGGTCCCTTCCTGTGACGCATATGACATTCCCATAGCCATGGGAATATGTTACTATGTGAACCTAGACACAGACATCTGGAAATGAGGGCAGCCTGCAGTGCTGAACTGACAAAAGGAAAACAGGGCATCGAGGCTTATGTTCTCCTCAACTTCCCTCTTTCAGGTGTCACAAACTCCAGTGCAGCTTTGCGCCCTGTTAACTGGTCAGGCAGAACCCATGGCAGCCCTTCTCTCAGCTTAGGACAACTTGCTGCAGGAATGCTGCCTCCTTCTCTTTCCCAGTGATTCACTTGCACATCTTCTCACACAGGCTCCTGGAGTATCCAGCTGGAGAAGGGAGGCACTGTGGTGGTGCTGCGGAGCCTGCTGTGGCTGGGACTGACATTCTACCATGTCCCAATGACCAAGCAATTCGGCTACGTCTACTTTGGCACTGGTGAGAAGAACCTTGATCTGCCCTTCATGCTGTGACTCTTCTGTCGGGGACAAGGACTCAAGAACTAGAAAAGATTTAGATTTTATACTTAGGAAATTTTGTTTACTGCTTGTTCTAATAAAAATGTGAAACCTCTGCACTTTGAGCAGGATTCTTTTGTGCCTGGACTCTGGCCCTGATTCTTTTCCTAGGACTTCATTGTATGCAATCCTCCCTCAACTCCAGATTGAATTCAGAGAATCACAGAATATTCTGAGTTGGAAGGGACCCACAAGGACTATCGAGTCCAGCTCGTAAGTGAATGGCCCATATGGGGACTGAATACAACCTTGGTGTTATTAGCACCCAGCTCTCCCTGTAATGTGTCACTGCAGATCCTTTAGATAGTAACAAATGGCATTTTCCTCCCGGACAGGCAAGCTCTAGGTCAGAAATCAAACCTAGGCCATCTGTCTGATTACAAAAGCACCTTGCTTACACAAGAACTAATTTGGAGACATGAAATTCTGTCACCCATGAATGACAAAAGCAGAGCTGGAATCAGAGTAGAAAGCTGATATATACTGTATGAGATCTGTACTAAACCCTGAACTCTAGAAAGGCGTATTGAAGAGAGTATTGAAGAGATGTTAGATTTCACCAAAATTAGAGGGGTCTTTCCAGCTCACGCCACTCAACTGTAGGAAAAAAAGAGCTGTGGGCATCACCTGGTCTTGAAAAATGTGTTTATTTAGGTTTATCTTAAGGCAGTGGTTTTATCCAGTGACTTTTCCATTAGCTAAGCTCACTGAGCAGAGCTACCTGGGCTAGAAGACATAGTAACTTGTGTATGTATGAGAATAAAGAAAAATATTTTCCTTTCTTAAGGGCTGTAGCTTTCAAAGCTTTATAAAACAGAGACAGTCAGCCAGAGATTTTATCTCAGTATGGTTAATGAAGTCTTGGCTCTGTCTCCCAAAGCAAAAGGTCTTGGCCAGCTCAAAGGGCTAAATCTAGGGCTTTCATTTCACAAAATAAAAAAAGAACCATTTGAATCTAATTTGATTTCCTGGATAATACAGATTTATCCTTACCTATTGTTCCTGTCCATGCTGATAGGTATTAGCAGATGATTCTGATAAAAGCAATCCAAGGTTAAGTGCCATAGTAGGACATAAAAATTCTGTATTGATTTGTAGCCCCCAGATAAATACCAAATAAACAGAGCCAAAACAATAATGACCATGATAAATTTAATGAGCCTTTCGTATCAGGCCCATAATTAGCAGTGGTCAGTAGGTGGAAGATCCATATGTGTACTACACAGGGAGAGAAATGGTGACACCTTTTAGTTACAGGATGTATAATCAGCTCCAAACTATCCCAGGAAGCAACCATATCACTGACATGGAAGATTTATGGAAAATTTATTTGCCAGGGGAAAAAAACCAGGCCAGGTCATTAAGGATGTCACCACTGTGTATTTACCAGATTCAGGAATGAAGCACAAGCCAGGAATTCTTAAGGGATGTGTAAGACACACACCTGTTTGCCACTGCCACAGGTGTTCTGATGCAAATTATGGATAGTACAGATGATAATAATAAAAAAATTAATTTCAGTAGTCATTAACAATTTCTGTTACTGCCAAGAAAATACAGTCCTGCAGAGAAATTTTTCTTCCATCTGTGCCACAGGTAAAAAAGCCCAAACAAGGCAAATCTGAGTTGAAACACATGTTAATGGGGAAACACCACTCACTGCTGGGAAAAGAAGGAAACATCCTTTCCCAAACCCATTTGTGGAACATAAAGAAACAAAAGCCTTCAGATCCTTTCTGGCTTTGAGGTAGAAGTCTTTGCCCCTTGCTTTCCTCAAATCATCCTGCACACTGAACTTTGATGGCTCTTGTATTCTCTTAGAGGTAAGAGATCACAGCTGGACACAATATAGAGTACTAAGGACAATTCTGGAATAAGAAAATTGGAGGTATTGACAAACTTGAAAAAAACCCAGCAGAACAGTGGAAAGAAAACATGCTTACTGACTATGCCAGTTCTGGCCACTAGTGATTTAAACAGAGAGGCTTTTGTGTATATTTGACATTATCCTTCAGCAAAGGGTGTCCGACTGGAAAGGGCTTTTTGCACCACTTAGGGCCCCTCTTCCAAATGGGCTTTGCAGATCTGATGGGCCAGCGGGTCAGGTACCTGTCAAAACAACACAAACACGTTTCAGTCTGAGACTGATCACTGAGAAAATGTTCCAACTGAAGCAGAAGCAAAGCACTATAGCCTTTGCCTCCCTAACTTGCCTCTTTATAAAAGGAATAACCATGAGCAGAGCTCCCTCAATTCAGAAGGGACCACTGGAAAGGAGTTTTTGTTTGTTTTGGAATTTCTAAGCTCATCCCTCTACTGAACCCACTAGCACCTGCTTGACTTCTGGTTTCACAAAACAAATCAGGTGTAGTCTCCAGGCTGCTGGCAAGTTGTCCACCTGCAGCTAAACCGGAGTGCCAAATCCCTTCATTGTAACTAAGTCCAAGACTGAATGCATCCAGCCTCTAGGGGAAGTGTTATTTCAACAGCTGGTCTCAATAAGGTAAACTAATTACAAAGGCTAAATTCTGTGAGAAAGCTTCTAAAAATGAATAAATTTACTTTGGGGGGATAATTAGTTATTACTTCTGCATGGAATGGGTTTCTGACCTAGTCTCGTATTTTTGCGTGTCCAAATTTGCTCTAGTTTTCTGTTTACAATACTATTGCAGCTTGCTAGTGCAGGAAGTCAGCACCTACAGTGTAAGAGGTATTAAAATGGAATTATCATCACAACTACAAATCTCTGTGAAGAGCAGTGTCTGGCAAATATCCTCTGCTTTTTACCATTTGAAGTTTTAGACTTGGCTTTGCAAACAGGCAGGGGATTTCAGATCCAGAATCAGTTACTGGAAATCTTACCCTGTGGCTGGGTGGCCTGGAGTTTTGTTAGGCTTTAAATCTTTTGCTACCAGTAGAGAGGGGAATAGAGGTCCTTAGAGAAAGAGGAGTCTTTTCAGACAATAAAGATCCAAAGTAAAACCTTAGCATAATCTGCACAAACAATGCTCCAACAAATTAGAATTTGGAACAGACTGATAAACTTTGTCCAGCGATGTTTGCATGCCTCTGTTGAGTAATCCCATGGTCTTAATGTAACCTCAATCAGTCATCCTCCCCACAAAAAGCTTTGTTACCTTTTATTTGCATCGTGCAAATTTGAGATACTAAGAACTTTGGACAGAGACCATGTAATACATTTGTTTGAAGGCATTTGGCACATTCCTGAGAACTACAAAGAAAGCTTACTATGCCAGGCAGCTATGGACTGCATAACAGCAGTCCATGTAGCACTTTTCTTCCTCAGTACTCCCTAACAGCACAAACTGAAAAATAAATCACATGTGGAGCTTTCCGCCTCTGAAATCAAGCCACTTTCAAAATGCTTTGCTCTTGCTTTGAGGAGTGAGTTTTCGATAGCTAAAATACCAAGAAGCAGCAGCAGGCGGGGTCTGGGTGACAACATGGAGCAAGATCCAGGCAGTTGGTCTCCAATACATGCATTAAACTCATCCCTTCTGACCTGTAATGCTATGCCTGTGCATTAGTGGAATCCCTTACATAACAGCATTGGGACAGGAAGTAGGAGAGACTTTCCTGTCTCTAATTTCACACGCAAGGCGAGTTCAGAGAGACCAAACGCAGGTCCCCAGTTTGGAATCTGGCAAAGGACCATGGCAAGGCAGCTCCTTTGGGAGAAGCTGTAGGGGTATTAAGATGGGCACATGGGCTAGGTCCTCCTTTTCATATTCCCCTTGCTGCAAGGGGAATGCCACAGCACAAATTTTGGTATTGCAAGACTACAGTTACAGAAAAGGAGGAAAAAAAGTTGTTTTAATGCATCAATGTGCCAAGTGCAATTCTGGTCACGTGTCCACACGATTACGGGAAAGTGCTCCTGTGATAATAAATGATCTCACTGGGAGAGAAGTGAATGTGTGAATGTGAGATACACATCAATGCTGTATGCAGGTTTAGACAGACAGTGGCTTTTTAAGAAATCCCTCTGTTTCAGTGTGGGGGCTGGAAATGCACACCCCAATTCTGCATAGGAAGGAGGATTTAGTAATGGCCTGATTTTAAAGCTTTTGTTATTTCTCTTTTGAGCAGGTCTAATCCAGCCCTCTGGTCCAGGCTTTTGGCTTCCTTTGGGGACTGCAGGCTGGGGCTTTTCATTGTTAGCTGAAACAGACATTTGGATGCTTTCCCTTCCTGGAGCACATTTGCTTTTAGGGCTTTTAATACTTGCTTTGTCCCAAACTCAAACTTGTCCTATTTTGTTTGCTGCCTTTTTTTTTTTTTTTTTTTTCACCTTGATTCAGCCATGCAAAAGCCTGATGCCTGCGAGCAGTCAGTCTACAAAGTTCCTTCTCCTCTTTGACTAACTCAATTTCCTACTGATTCACAGATTTGGGGTTTTTTCTGTGAGTAAAAACAATCCAAAAAACTCACACAGGAGAGCTTCAAAGCCCAGCACACAGGACTTTTCTGCAAACTCTGCCATCCATGTAAGATACTATACACCCTTTTCTAGCCAAGTCTCCCAACTTTTCATTGTATCCAACAAGGTTTGTCTTGGGGAGTTTTTATAATCACCTACAAACACACACTGGCAGACTGAATTTTCTCAAGTAGATGAAGGTTGTCAAGACAGGCCTTTCGGGTGGATGCAGCTGGTCCACAGTCTCCTAACCTGTCACCTCAGTGTGCCGAGCTCCCACTCTAGGCAAAGGGGGAGAGAACTGTCCCACAGTCTTGGGAACTGTGAATCACCATGGAGCTCTGCTTGCCCCCTTGAGTATGGTAGGGTCCTGAGCAAGAACAAGAATTCCTAGACTCCAAGTGCACAAATGAGTAGTTTGGATAAAGTGTGATAGGAACCCTGGTGGGAATTCCCTGATGGGAAAAGGCAAGATATAAGCAGGATGGAAACAATTATGGTTAGTTCACCTGCAGTCCCTGTGATAGCTTAAAATCTCTGTAGCATGCGGAAGTCTGTTTTCACGGATTCTATTCAGTGGGCATGCCTTCCCATGCAGAGGCAGCCACTTTAGACCTAGGAGTAGGCACAAGGTTTCCATGTGCAAAGTAAGGGAAATGTGAAAAGCACAGTCCTGTACACAGCTCAAGCAAAGGCCATGTTGGTACAGTTCAAGTCTGAACTTCTGAACCCTCAGTGAATTTTTTCAATATGGCTTTTGTTTGGATTAAGAGCAGAAGGCAGAGGGCTGGAGACTGCAGGAAGCACTCGATCAAAGTGCTGGCGAAGACTGCCTCCTCCCTGCCACATCCCTTCCCATGACACCTCTTGGCTTTGCTCACCTGCAGCCGCTCTGGCTCTTTGCTTTTGAATACACATGCTATGCATAACACAGTTTCCATGCAGATGAGAGGAACCACATGCTGCTGGAGTGAAATGCTGATAGTAGGGAAACCAGATTCTGCTCCCAGGGACAAGAGGCGTCCACAGAGCCTGAGAACTTTGTAATTCATGAGGAATTTGTAGGGAGCCTGCCTCTTGCTTAACACAGAGCAACTCCTCCGATTCAGGTGATGGAGGAGGGATTGACTTGGATACTATCTGTGCCAAGTTATGCTCTTCCACTAGGAAGCTGAAAATGGAGTGGCAGATGAACACTCAAAATCAAGTACTCCATAATCTTACAGCACTTCTTGCTGACAGACCCCAGAGTCAGGGAACCTGTGATATCCCCTAGTCCTTTTGGAAAGGGAACAACTTCACAGTGTTGTGTTTTAACCAATACTTTGGACCTGCCAGAAGAGCATGAGTGCTATATTCACATTAAGAGAGCATCTAGATGCTGGCTTGAATTCAGGGACTGTTCTGGATAGACTGTTAGTCCACATTTTCCATGCAAAAACCTCCATGCTGAAAAGAAAACTGCTGAGCTATTCAGGTTTCCATTACTGAAAGGAAGAAGTTTGACCTACAGCTGAGCTTGACTGTTTCCCAAATGGTTCTGGTGTGTGGTGGCCTGTACACACATGACTCTGGAGTATGGGAACAGTCTGTCACCCTACACAATGCTGATGAAATCGCTTAGAACTTCCTCAGCCTCATGGGCTAGTGAAAATATCTTGTTGCTTGCTGCAGCACTTAACTGGAACATGCCAGGCTGGAGCACGAACAGATGCAGAAATAACAGCAGGAAGTTTTGAAAGGGAGAATACAGGCTGAGGATGAGGGAACAATCCTTGGCTGCAAGACAAATTTGCTTGTGGAGTGATCCCCTGGAAAGAGTGAAAGCCCCAGACTGGGCCAAACATGAGGAAAATGAACTGTAGGGAGTAATTCTGCATTGACAGGGTAAACTTCATTTGTTTTCAATGTCCAACTTCTGCAGACAAATGATATGTAAGAGAAGGTGAGGACAGGAGACTGAAGAGTTCATGAATGATGTGGGTTGCTCCCATGGCCATTTCTTCAAAAGAACCATACTTAGTAAAGCAGTTAAGTGGTAACATTCATGAGCTATCGCTGTCAAAAACAAATCAGGCAGAAAGCAAAAAACTGAAGTCCAAGAAATGAGAAATATCATGGCAAGTCTCACATGGACAGTGTCCCAACTGCAGGGGGTAGAAGAGGGAGACGTGGAATGCTCCCCAGTTGAATTCTGACCACAAGGTATTCTTATTCTCTTACCACCCTCAGGACCACAAAGCTTAGCATTTCACTTCCATGATATGCCTTTTTCTGCAGTTCCCAATCTCCTCCTCTGTGTTACATTACATCATGGAACAATGTTCCATACTACACTAGACAGTTGTATAACCAAGTACAAGGCAGGATCTGCAAGTCAGATGTTCTCAAAGCATTCTGCTCTTCTTGAATTCCAATAGGGGAAACAGGATAAGGAGATGGAGTGGGTAGAGGAAGGCCAGCTGCCAAATGACCCAGTGCAAAGCAGGGAAATCCTTATGTCTTTGCAGAGAAATCTGGGGCATGGAGAAGGGAATGTCCAAAGTTCGTACAACTGAGACAGTAAAACCAGTTCAGAAAACAGAGCAGGAATTCTGCTTTTTGGAAAGCACCATTGAATAAGCACCAGAAGATCACCTTCTTGAGAGGCAGAGGGGTTCTGGATGATAAATCCACACTTCACAACACTAAATCAATGACATGTCAGCACCCCTGAGCCTTGTTAAAACAAGACAGTTTGCTGATAGTTCCATATGGTGGCATGATACCTTTTAATCCCAGCTAGGTGCTAGCCAGTGCATGCCAGACCCTTTGGATTTGAAGCACGCTCACTTTAATCAGGGTGACAGTGACATGGGCCAAACATTCTGGCCAAGACAGCCAAAACTGCAGTAAAGAAATAGTTGAGGAGCAGCTTTTTTTGGTGCTTTCAAAAGTATACATTAATGCAGCTCCTCAGTCCTTTGTATACATCCCCAGCACCTTTGCCCAGGAGCCACAGAGTTCGTCCTGTGTTGCTGGCCTGTACATTGTCTAAGGGACACATCAGTTTTTCATCAGGCTCACCTGTCCCTCTTTTGGCAACAAATGAAGCTGCTCTCAAAAATACTGACACAGCCTTGGAAGAAGCCTGGCCAAAGGGAGCACCAACCAGAACTTTGCCAGACAGGAAAAAAATGAAAGGGACTGTTCATCCAAATGGAGTAATCTGCCAAACTTCAGTCAGGCAGGGGTTGCTGCTCTGAGTCTACATGCAGTAAGTCAATGCTCAGGTCTGTAGCATGGCAGAGGCACTGGGCTCTGACTCCCACTTCACATTACACTTACCACAATGAATCTCCTTCGGTCTCAGGTGGTGCGAGTGGAATCAGTCCCTAAGGCTATCTTAAGCTTTCATTGTGGTCCTGTCATTCTAGCAGCTGATGATGTAGTCCTACATCAAGAGCCCTACCATGAGCAAAACATTCTTCAGCTCAGTGTAAGATGGGAGGCAGTTCCCAGACACTAGGAATTCCCACAGAAGTGTGTGCAGTAACACCTGGAGTAGACAGTGACTTCTCAGAAGCCCTTCCTTTACAAAAGTGAAAACTTTCTCCATTCAGAGTAAAGAGACAGACAACAGACTGCTTACATTACCTGTGTTTCTGTCTTGGAAAAGCTTTAACAAGGGGCCCAAGCATATTATGAGGCATCTCAGTTTCTCCCTGTTGACATTCCCAGGGCTACAGCAGCAGTGAAGAAAGGCACTACTACCTCTCATCTAAGCAGACTGGTAAAGATGGCTAGAACAGCCAATACAGTGATCTCAAAAAGAGATGAAGCTCGAAGATTTGGAAAATACATCACTTAGCTGTGTAATGTACTGCCTGCTATAACAGGCTCTCTTTATATCCTGTTGATCCTTCTTGAACTGGCATTTAAAAATCCAGTAGACATAAACACAATGAAGGAACAAGGTAAGTCAGGTGAGTAGCCCTGGTATTACACGTTTAGAGGATGACCCAGACGTTCTGATGGCACTGAACAAGGCAGCTTGTTCCACTCCAAAGTTCAAGCCCACTTCTGCCCCTTTTCTCCCCTGTCAGCTCACTTGCGTTTGGCAGCACCACAGGGTGAGTGCTTCCCAAGTTACTACATACTTACAGGAAGCTTTGGAAACAAGTACAGAGGCAAAGACAAGGTAAGCTTGGACAAGTCATTCATGTGGGAAACTTCTGATAAGATCTCTGGCTTCACTCCCAAAATAACTACTGGTTGAATGACTTCAGTCATTCAGCATGTGGGTGCACTTCAGGCTAGAGGAAGGAAGCAATTTGTAACTCCTGCCTTATGCTGTGCCAGCTACTGCTCCAGAGAGCGAGGGAAGTACAGGTGGGGTTCACAGTCAAAACTCTTACAGAATGGCCAAGATTTTGCAAGGCTCCAACACACAGAGCTTTACCCTTCCAGCAGGCTGAGAAGACAGTATCATGAGGGGCCAGGCGAGCACTCCCGAAGTACTTCTGCACTTTATCCTAGCTCTTGGGACTCATTTGTTTAGTGTCAGCCCCATCACCAAAACTTTCAATCCCATTTCTTTATCCTATTCTCTTGTCTCCACCCAGACCCCAAAGTCTACCTACTTCAATGCTGCTCCATATAGTCAGCAAACAGCTCTGCTGTCTTTTTTTAGATTGCTTCCACCATGCCTGCTACATTCCCTCCCTGGGAAGAGAAAAACATGCGTGGTGTAGGGAGGGGCTAACACTGCAATAATCTCCAATTTAATTAAATTAGAGGTGTAGCACACCTACTTGCATGTAGAATGTATCCAGAGGTATTCATTCTTTGTTCTCACTAAAAATCTATAGAACAATTTGTTAAGAGTCAGGGCATCAGATCTGGAGTCCTGGTGTGATTCCTGCAAGATACTGCATTTACCATTTCCAGTCTCAATCTGCTACGCAGGGTTGCAATGTGAATGCTAACAAGATAATATGCTCCACCCCACAGCTGCCAGATAAGACACAGATACTAAGGAATCCCCAAGACTTGTAAGACACAAGGAAGAACTTATCACAGTTGAAGTATCTGATGGCTACAGGGCTGCATCAAACGTAGAGCTCTCTAATTTGATCCTCACTGATACCCATTACGCAGCCTGCCAGCATTTCCAAGAGCCTCTCTCAAATCTCCACTGTAGAGTCAGACCTGAAATGCAGGAGTCTCCAGCCATCCTCAGCCCTGCAGTCTAAGCTCTCCCAGCAACAGCCCCATGGCCTCTGGTAACCTCACGGTTTGCTAATGCGAGGTTCATGCACCGCTCTGACATCCCCATGGAAACAGAGTGTGAGGTTATAAACAGGGGATTAGCACCTCCAAGTGCTCAGCACAGAGCAGGAGGCGGCTGCAGGCTTTCCCTTCGCCCACCAAAGGCCAGGGGCCATTCAGGCTGGGGAGGGGGAAGAGACTCTGTTGCATAGGAAGGGCAGGTGGAGGGCGAATCGCTGACTGGAGGAAACGGGGATGGGGCAGAGGGTAACAGCCTGTGATGGGCCCCTGCTGGCTGCTCAGAGCCCCCCTCACTGCTGGTACCACCACCTGGGCACCCTCCTGCTGTTGGGGGCTAAAAAGGCTAAGAGGGAAGGGACTGCTGAGCCTTCTCTCAGGAGAAAAGAAGGTTCAGTGGGGTCTTACCAATGTTCCTAAGTACTTGAAGGGAGGGTGTAAAGAAGACAGGGGTGGGCTCACCCCAGTCACTGGTGCTTACTGACAGGACAAGCAGCAATGGGCACAAACTGAAAAAAGAAATTCTGTCTGAATGTAAGAGAACACTGTCTTGTATGAGGCTAGTTCTCTGGAAGAAGCTGCCCTCGGGAGAAACGCAGGAAGGTCTGTCCTTGGATATACTGAAAACCTGGTTGGACATAGTTCTGAATAAGCTGCTCTAGGTGACTCTGCTTAAATGAGAAGCTTGGACTAGACAATCTTCGGAGGCCTCTTCCAACCTCAGCTATTCTGTGGTGCTGTGACTCCATCTGTGGCATCCTCCTGTGACTGCCTTACTGATTGTTAGTGATGAGGAGGTGAGCATAGCTGAGGAAGGGCAGGTCGACTCTTAACATGTATTGCAGTTTTAATCTTGTGTGAATAAATGGTTTATATGAGATATGACTTGTCCTTAAAAGACTGCCAAGAGAATATTGTGACAGATCTCCAAAATGCTGAGTACTTTTTATGAACCCTGCTGCCTGAGGCATTTCTCACCCAGTTGTAAGGAACTGCTTTTCCCCTTCCAATTTATTCCTGGAAAAGAGAAATATGGAAAGGCAAGACTATTCACCTGTTCAGCTTGGGTTTCTTGGGAATATGCCCTTCAGGAACTGGAGGCCTGTGGTTTGGCAACAGACCTGAAACAGAAAAAGATGCGAGCATATTTTGCAGTGTCTCTTTGCTTCTATTGCATTCAGAAGTCACATTACACCTCATAAACCAGGCAACCCAGGTCACTACTGAACCTGCACCCAGCCAGAGAAGCTGGGAAGTTGTTCTGGGTATAGGGAGGAAATACACACCAAAGACACTGTCACTTGGGCTCATCACAGAGGCTTTTTCAGAGGACACTGGGCACTGGTGTCCAGTCAGATTCCATCTCCACGATGGAAAATCTGACTATTAAAATTCTCAGTCCATTTAACTTGGATAGAACTCAGGTACCAGGCATAAAGATCAGCACAATACTCTTGACTGCGTCAACCTGGGTCCCACTCCCAGGGAAAAGCGAAAACATCATCACACAGCAGATGGTAGAATTGCATGTTACTAATGGGGTAGGTCAAGCTTAGTTAAATCAAGTAATTTCAGAAGCAGGTGTTTAATCATTAGTTACTGGAGACTGAACCACTTCCCAGATCTTTCTGCAACGCTAGTCTCATCTACAGGGATAAATGTCTGCTGTCAAGGCAGGAGTCAGGACACAGAGAAAGCAGAACAAGTAGTCTCTGTTCCATCACCCTGTCCCACCACTTGGACCGTAACAAGTTTGCTGGGTGAGTGGACAGTGACATCTCACTGAGCTATACCAACTGGGCAGGAGACCCCCTCAAGGGGTTCAATAGGTAACCCACAGTCAGAGGCTGTCCCTGGCAGAGCTATGTACCTGCACGGTGAGCCATCTGCACACAGACAGCAACCTTCTTGTGCTCCTCCAAGCAGAGGCCTGTGATCCTTCGTGGCAGCATCCCTCCATCTGAACGGATAAACTGACTCAGCAGCAAGACATCCTGAGGAAGAGAGAAGGGCAAAAACCATCAGTGCCCCACCTGCCTTAACTGCTGTGACTGCAGGTGTTGTGCTGAGCCTTGCGTTGTGTATAGAACTCCAAACAATGTAAAACAAAACAATGATTCCTTCCTACGCATTTTGTCTGCAGCTTGACAAGTGGCTTTTGCTTGCTGTCACTGCCTGCCAGTTTAGCTCAGTAAGGTCACTCAGATGGTTTGAGTCTTCCCCTGACTTCACTAGTGTACACATATGATGTCAGCTGCAATCCCTGCTCCTTCCCTGTTTCAAGACTTGCTCCAAGATTCTTGTTAAGAAAATGTGTCCTAGGTATTCAGGCAGAGTTACACAAGACCTACAGATGCATATTGTTTACACAACTTGAAATGCCATCACAGCTGCTGTCCTAAAGTTCACAGATATGTTAGATCACCTCTAACCCCCTCCTTGTTCCCTCAGAGCAGGACTGTTCTCTGCTATCTACTCCTCAAACTTTTATCCAGTTTCCCATGGTGGAGCTTCCCTCATGTCTCTCTGGAGGGGTGGAGAGCAGGGAAATGGTCCAAGATCTTGCATGAGGAAGCTTTACGTAAGAAAAGAATATGTGCTGATGAGTAAGGACTAATAGGATAAATTGCTGCACTCAGCTGTGTGTGCATTAGGTGGGGCTGTGACAGTCATGGTGGATGGAAGGAGCACTTGAAGCATGCTGAGAGTTCGTCTGTGATTCAAGAACCATTTAGACTACACTGCTGTTGACCTTTACAATTAAAAGCTCTAGAAATGTAAAGCAGCCCTCTTTAATAATAACAAAATTAAAGGGATGTCTAGGATCAGATAGTATCACAGGGCTGGAATGAGAAATTTTTAAACACAGCAGCAACAGCTGTTGCACGAGTGTCCCATTAACTGTACACAGTACAACAGCCCAGGATTCAGATCCATGCTTTCTATTTCCACACACAGCACCAGTGCAAAGATACCCCTCAGGCCAATATAGTCAGTCATCCTTGACATCCTGACATCAGCATAAGTTGGCCCAAAGGGCCTCCAGAGACTTCGTGCTTGTTTTTTCCCCTTCTGTTGACAGACTTGTTGCTGGTTGAGAGTTTATTTCTCCATGGCTCTTGTAAGTATGTTCCTCGTTGAGGCAGCAGGACCATGCAGAGGCTGCCTGCAGGCTGAGGGGACCTGCCAGTGGGCGCCCAGACAGAGCGAGTTCAAACGAGGCATGGCAGAACTTTGCACCCCCCAGCCAGGGCAACAGGCAAGAACAAAGAGTCTTGTTGCTTTTCATGTTGGGTGACCCTGACTGCCTGTTCACAGATTCACAGACCTGCTCCTACCCCCTATCTTTGCTCTTTGTAAAAGAGCTCCCTGGAGCACTCCTACCTTCATTTATTGCCCTTGCAAAAGCAAATAATCATGAGTGAATATAAAACGAGTATTCAGAAGACTAGCTAACTAGGAATTATTCACCCACCCCCACTGCACAAGACCAGCTCAGTTGTCAAGGGAGCTGCTGGAATTTAGGATGTCCTTCTGGTAATGATGGATTCTGACATATGCTGTCATAGAATCGTAGAATGGTTTGGGTCAGAAGGGACCTTAAAGATCATTGAGTTCATCCTCTCCCTTGCCCTGCTGGCCACCCTCTGTTTGATGCAGGTCAGGATACAACTGGGTTTCTGGGCTGTGAATGCACACTGCTGGCTCATGTCCAGCCTCTCATCACCCAGCACCCCCAAGTCCTTCTCTCCAGGGCTGCTCTTGATCTGTTCATCCCCAGCCTGTCTTGATACCAAGGGTTGTGCTGAACCAGGTGCAGCACCTTACACATGGTCTTGTTAAATTGCATGAAATTCCCATGGGCCCACTTCTTGAACTTGTTCAGGTTCCTCTGGATGGCATCCCACCCCTCAGGTGTGTCATCTGTAATCTTGATGAAGGTGCACTCAATCCCTTTGTTTATGTCATTAATGAAAGTCCTAAATAGAACAGCTCCCAGTAAGGACCCCTGAGGTACACCACTTGTCAGTGATGTCTATCAGACTCTGAGCAATTGACCACTACCCTCTGGATGTGACTATCCAACCAAATCCTTATCCATCTCAGAGTCCAGCCATTCAGAGAGCGCTATCTCTCTCCAATTTAGAGAGAAAGATATTGTGGCGACCATGTCGAAGACTTTACAGAAGTCCAGATAAGTGACATCTGAAGCCCTCCCCTTGTCCGCTGATGGAGTCACTCTATCACAGAAGTCACCAGGTTGGCCAGGCAGGATTTGCCCTTGGTGAAGCCTTGTTGGTTGTCTCGAATCATCTGCCTGTCATCCATGTGCCTTAGCACAGCTTCTAAGAGGATGTTGCGTGATCTTCCTAGGCACAGAGGTAAGGCTGATAGGTCAGTAGTTCTCAGGGTCTTCCTTTCTATGCTTTTTAAAAATGGATTCCAATCACCTGGGACAAAGTGTTGGTTACACGTGTTACAGACAAAACGTTGAGGGATTTTATTTGTTTGGGGGTTTTGTGGTTTGTTTTTGTCCTTCCCACCCCTCATTCCCACCCCCAGTCAGTACTACTCTCACTAATATCATCATGACATAGCGTTTCCCTCTTCCCATATTTGGCTTTCTTTCTACATCCACCTGTCTACAGTGAACATGTTCAGACTGATTTTTAGATGGCACATCATGTAGGCCCACTGACATTTAGACACTGACTTTAACGTCTCACTGACACAAAATGATTTATCAGGCATCCTACAGAGCGATGCTGTATCCAAAGAATGAGAAAAGCCCAGCTGAGCAGCTAGCAGCACGCTCCTGGGAGGCTGTTGATGGTTAAAATGGAAGCGGAGTGTCCCTCAGCCCAGCTAGAACACGGCCCTGCCAAGGAGAACAGTAATCAAGGGACCAGATGCTGCCAGCTGCACTGGTAGAAACTGGATGGAGGCCAGCCAAACAGTCCAAGGACACTGACTTCTGACCACTCGTGAAATACACTGGATTGGATTCAGGAAACCAGAGCAAGACTCCATCCCCCTTTTTCCTCTTCTTTAGCTGTCTGGATCTTCAAATCACGAACAACTCAATTTGCCATTTAGCACATATCACTTCTCTAAGTGAAAAAGGGCTGTTCAGCTCCAAGTGCCTAGAAAGAGAAGAACTTGCAAGACTTTGCTAGTAGCCTGCTGCATTACTCTGTGGAGAAGAGGAGAAATAGAGCTGATGGCAAGTTTGAAGCTGTTTCAGTCTTTGCAGCCATGAAAGCCTAAGAAGGCCACACACTCTTGTGAAGGGTGTGTGTGTGGTCCAAGTGAATTCTCGTATTAGCACCACACCTCATGGAGTCACAGGCTTGTTATCAAGTGTTTCCATGTAAAGGGGGGTGGTGGGAAGCAAATGGAGATAATCTTTTTTTTTCATCCCACGGGAAAAAAAAATCAAGAAAATATGTTCTCTGTTATCATCGCTGACCAACAGTGTCACCAACTGACCAACAGCCTGGTGTGGCAGTCGTTTCTTGACTGAAATCATCAGTCATGTTCCAGCTGCTACAGCTCCAAATTACACTCATGCTGCTTGGCTTAAAATGCTGCACACTTGACCAAAGGTTCGTCCACTTCTGAAGATTCCCCACAGTTAACAGGCCAGGTGCCTCTCCCAGAGTACTCACGCAGATGTATCTTACCACTGGGAGAAAGCAGACAGGTACAGCCAACTTTATGGGGCAGCTGTGGAGCGAAGTGAACAAGTACGTGGAGCGGTCAAATTAAAAAACATGTCTGGCAAGTTTTCCTGGTGCCGTCATGTTCCATGAAATTCACATTCTGTGCTAGTGGACAGCCAAGCCTGTAACCACGGATTTGCTTTAATCACTGGACAGCTCCCATGAGGCTGGACCCAGATTCCCACCCCTGTAATCTGCAGCATTTGATGAAAACAACTTGGACTGAATTAATCTAGGGCTAATAGGCGAAGCTTGCAGTTCGGTTTCCCCTAATTGTTGCCAAAGCAAGATGACATATTTACTGCCTACTCAAACTAATGATGTTTGAAGTGGATAAGGGGGGAAACGAAAAACAAGTTTAGCCTTCACTTCTAAAAGGGCTGGACAAACTTGCTAAATGGAGCACTATATACCGCACATTGTTGTGAATAGATGGTAACCAAAATGCAGAGGCACCTGCATTTTAATGTCTGCAGACACTTTGAAAAGCAGGATCGTTGACTGACATGTGATTCATTAGAACTTCGATTTACCGCAAGAACAGTTCTATCTGTGCAGCCAAATTACTACTGGGCTGTATCAGACAAGTCTGCCAGTCATTATTTCCAGTTATACAAGAGTCTAGTTCTTCCTTTCTCCCTTACTCCTGAGAGCTGTACACCATTCCCCACGCATTTTGTAACAGAATTTCAATCCAGTTGCATCCTTACAATGACCAAAATAACTTTTTATCTCCAATGGATATGAAAACAAATCAACTGAGATCTGTTTCACTAGACAGACAGACACACGCAGACCACAAACGGTGGGAATTTATGTCTTAAGCTCTGTTATCCTGAGCCACAGCAGAGGATCAGGATTGAACTGGCAAAAACAACTAGCAGCCCTCTATACTACAGCTGAGGCAGGTTGGAATCATGACCTGCTAGTGCTCACAATGCCTGTTCAGTTGATTAATGACTTTGGAGACACTGGTCCCCCAGTTCTCTGACAGCCAGAGTAACTCATTATGCCACTACTTTAGACTGTGCTAGTTGCACATGACAAAAGGAAAGTCCTGTGAGGTCATATTACTCAACTCCCTCAGGGGCTAATTCAACACTTCCCTTTTCATAGTGCCTCATTCAGTCCAATTACAAGCGCCCCAAGCAAAAAAAGCTCACACTTTCCCTTCTGTGCAACCAACTGATCTCAGCTTATCAATCTCAAAGGAACCACCATCTATTCCAATCTCTTACCAAGCACAACTTATAGGTTATGCTGTATGAACTGGGCTATATCTTTAACAAAAATAGCTGCTCTCAGTTTACAGACATTTAGGACAATTAACCACCAGTGAGAAAACTGTCCCACTGTTTAATTGCTCACAGAGTTAAATGCCTGCACTTTAGTATTTAAGCATCTCAAGATTCTGCTGCTCATCACAGCTGCAGCAAAGAACAGAATAGCAGAGAGTGCTTTAGTGCAGAAAAGGAAGATTTTTATTCACATTAACATTTAAAATCCTGAAAATCTGTGACTGGTACAAAACATTCAAAAATGTAAGGGACTTACATGAGCAGAGAAGTGGTCTACTCCAGAACTCAAATTTCTCCTAGTTCTCATCAACCGCACAGAGGGATGCTTCTAAATGTGAGGTAAGAAACCTAAAATTCCAAAATACCAGTTCACACTGCTCTCTTTAGCTTTTTGTCCAGGAGTACTGGTTATATATACAATAGATGCACATGCATTCACAATCCATGTGACAGCTGAGATGAACACGTTCCTAGATTGTCTCTCAGCACCACAATTTCTTAGAAATGGTCTTAGCAATTATTCTCAAGACTGGCTGCAGAATCTCTCTTCACATTTAGTTTTCTCTTGCCTCCTTACTGCACAGTAGTAATCAGGATCTAAGAATCAAAGTGTGGAAGAAAACTCCTAACTTAGTTTACTCTACAAACACACGTAAAACTCATGTTTCACAGTGTCTGTTGTGATCAATTTCTAATCCTAGAACTCACTATACAGAATCACATTGTCTAAACCATCTTTGGTTCTTGATGGCATTATTATCTCTCCAGATAATCAGTGGAGTCTTCTACCACACACAGCAGTAGAAACTGAGTCTACGTAAGTCTGTGTATTAATTCCCAAGATGTAATCCACTGCCATAGCTCATTTCATCCCTGAACATCAGTTTATATAGTTTCTCTAGGGTTGTAAATGTGTGACTCATGGAATCCTTTCTGTAAATCTCTAGAATTACCCAGTTTAATGATGCTGTTTACTTCCTGCATTTAAAAGTCACATAAAACGATATGAACCTTAAAAAAGTATTTTCCAGAGTAAGTAACTAGTTGGTCTTGATCACAACACAATTCAGCAACCATGGAGAAGAATTGCAAGGAATCCCTGTGTTCGAACGTGGGCAACACGAAACAAACAATCCGGTTTCATAGTACTTTACAAACCTTAATGGTATTTGTCATTTCACCCAATTTATTATAATCTGCAAATTCATTGTATTTCCACGTTTCCCAGTTGTTGAGAAACCAGGCCAGAAAACACTAAATGTTCCCCTGCTGCCAACTTATTTCACTGTTTAATACTGCACCTAGCCTGAGTAAGAATTAGTGACAACACTACATTCTAAATGCCTCAATTTCTGCAACACAGGCTTTGAAAGACACTAAACATATTTCATTTACACCTCACATCTGTGGTTTCACCTGTCTGGAGTAATTGAAAGTATTTTTTTCTGGTACTAGTGCCGTACTTGTATTCTTCATGAGTCTTAATTAGTCCTATCCAACAGATCATTTGCTTTGATTCCTAGCTGACACCCTTTTACTTGGAATTTGCAACATTTTATTTACCAATTGGTGATCATCAGCATCATTCTCCTTCCTCTCTCATCTACTTAGTATTTCCCTTGCTGTTTTCAAACCATTTGGGGATTCCCTAGGTTTTTTTTTCATGCCTTAAAAAAATCCTCTGAGTGAAGGAATGTATTTGTTAGCTAATTCCTTCAAGACCTTGAGGCAACATGCAATCCAGGCCTGCTGGTCTGTACTAATTCACTGCTTAAGTTATTTCTGTATCTGCTTTTTCTTTTTGTTTTATGTTTGCAAGATTGCCATCACTACACAGATATTAAAACATAATTTTTCCTTTGTGTGTGTGCACTAGGACTACACATAAGCAGCTCAGTCATTATGCAATCAATGTGGCTTTCAGTCCCCTTCTCCTCTCATTAATGGACTTTCTCACAAACATTTCTTTTTCTCCAGTGTATTTGTATCTCCCTCTCTAATCCTATTGACATTAGCTTATTCTGAGTTTTCTGTTGCCTTATCTTAGTAACAGCATGTTCCTGTCTGGTTTTCTTCTTTTCCAATTCCAATGCTGGGTTTTGAGCTTGCAAGGGGGGAACTTAGTCCTTTTGTAAACTCTTGTGTTTGAATGACCTCTTGTAGATTTACATTCTGCATCTGCTGTATCACGCTTCTTATTCTAAAGTGTTCGTGACTGTTGTGCTTTTGTTTTAAAGCACTACAGGATTTCCTTCCCATATTCTAGGTTTAGTGTTAGTTATCCCCTCATCAGTTAATAAACTTCTCATTAGCATTTCCTGCAAAATGCTTGAATAAAACCTATTTTTTCTGTTGCAAGGTAAGTAAAAATGTATGCTCTCCTTCATACTCATCAAGAGTTTTAAAAGCTATATGAAAGAGTTATTAACTTAGTTGACAATGACCAATGACAAATCATAGTGCTCGAAATCATATAATTGACCTAGTCAAGTCTTCTGGCCTCTCTGGAGCTAGGCCTGTATCCACTGACTAAATGCTGCACTCCAGTTTGATTCTCCAGGAAGTGCAATGGTGAAAGGCAGCTGGGCACAGAAGAGACATATGGCCTTTTCAGATCAGATGGCCAGGTGAGTAATTCCAGATCTTCTATTTGATACAAGCTCATCCATTTTCCCAGGAACACCATCAGCCAAGGCAAACAATTACTGTGTAGGAGGCTCTTGCTGCACCCAAGAGAAGCAAAGCTGGAGTTAAGTATCTTTACTACACCCAGCAAAAGACAAGAGGTGTTGTGGGGTACGTAGATCTTAGAGCAATACTTGTCTAGCGATGAGGATGGGGGACCTCCTTCATCAAACTTACCACATAATCGTACTTATGCTTCAGGTTCCAGCGACAGATGGGACACTGCCCAGAGGGGTTTGGAGCAGGCGGTGCTTCAGCATCCTCTATAATTCTCCCTTCAATCTAGGAAACAATTCAAAGGATGTAATGATCAGGCATGGCTTACAGCTCTATCTGCACCTGTGACTTGAGGAATATTTTCACTTTTGACTTTTCATCAAGCCCACAATACGTTGACCAGTTCTGTGCGGATGTAAGTGGAACAGTATCCACATCATTCAACTCACTTTTATATAGATATAACAAGCCCTTCGGTATGTCCATGCCACAGACTGTGGGGAGAAGGACAAATTCAAAGGGCATAGAAAACCCTTTGGTGAACTCTTGTGCATGTTTTACTAAATTTAAACTAGTTGAAAGTCAGTGTGAAGTTCTCATATTCGCCTGAATTCCATTTATTGCAGTACTCTTTTGAAACACCATGCCTTGAAACTGTAGAGGCCCTTTAGGCAAAAGCTTTAAAATAACTTTTTTCTGGGAATACGAGAATGTCACAGAATAGCAGATGCATGTTATAGTTGAAAACATGCAGGGCCTTGCTGGATTATAAATCACCAGCAGGGAAAACTCTGAGCAAAATTTAAAATTTAAGAAAGGATCGTCAGGAAATGTCTGTGGGGCTTCTAAATTTCTTTTATAATACCAATATTTTATCCAGTTTAATTCTCTGAACAATTCTTTTATGAGATTATAAAATTATCTTTTCTACATCACTATAAAGTGGTGGCATCTAATACTCAAGTTTTCTCACAAGTAACATGCAAAGAGATGTAGGAGGTGTGTAAAGGAAGAACTTGACATATTTGTTTCCTAAACATAGATGTGTTAGAAATACAAAGTCCATCTACATGTGCAACGTGCACTTGTCTTTCTTTTTTTTTTTTGAGGACTTACTAATAGAAGCAAGAGCTATCTCAAATTGCACCCAAACGAACAGAAGACACAATAAAACTAAACCATTTTTTCTCCAAGGTATTTTGGAGTTTCCTCGGGTCAAATTAAGATTACAACCAGATTCTGAACACCAACTGTCAGCCTCAAAGAGCGCAAGCACCAGAGAGTTTGAAAAGAAACCCTGGGTGGAATGCAAGGTTACTTTTAAGAAACCATCAGGTTCTGTGCCTGAAAACCTGGGAAGAGAAAAGCATGACCTTTTCTGCAAGTGTGCATGGGAAGCTGGCATCCAGCTGAACTCGCAGAACTATTTCATACCCCAGATTTCTGCCTTTCTGATGATAAAATGGAAATGGGTAAGTTACTTGTAGTTTAAGCATCTTGGTACCTCAAACAGACAGAATTGTCTATTTTAAAGTAAGATTCCTCCCCCCACAAGTACAACAGCCAGTTTTACGAAAACAAATACTTAACTATAAGATGTAGGCCGGTATCTAATTTTCTATTCACCAGTAAAGTTATTTTCAAGGAAGCTCGTGTATCTAGTCTGGATTCTTGCCAGTCTGGCTTCAGACTGGACTATGACTGTACCTCCATCTTGGGAATGAACAAAGATTCAGAATGCTACATCAGCATCAATTTTTCTTGAGATAAATTTCAGTGTACATGTTTTGGCAATTATTCCCCAGCTGCTGAGGACTTCTATGCTGTTAATCCACTCAGTTGCTGTTCTTCTCTTAAACAACTATGAGGGAGTGTAGGGGCTGTACATTCTCAGTACGCTGATGAAATCTGTATTTCTCTGGGATTTATTCATCCGGTTCACATCAAACGCTTCCTTCAATACTGATTAAGAACCAGGACACAGAAAGATGAGCAGAGAAGGATGGATTCAGGGAAGACTGATGTAGAATTGGCAGGATAAATGGATACACTGAGAAATGTATCAACCCTTTGGTTTGTCAATTTATACCATTTTTGACAACATTTTCAACAACATTTTCCTCATCTAGGGGCACTGATGGATTCCAGACTGATGCTAGGATATTACACAGCAAAAATATCCCAATCTCCAGGAAGAGTTATTTTCATAAAGGGCTCTGCTAATGTAATGCTTACTTTTTTTCACTTCAAGCCTCAGTTAGTGTTTTGGACTTTTGATATTATAATTTAGATCCCCTTTGAAACCAACTGAGTGCAAAATACAGCAATCCACTGAGTGTGTTTTGTTGGTGTGCACACTCCCCTCTCGTTTTGGTTAAAACAACTTCGGGTCACACTTGCAAGCTCTTCTCTTCAGGTTTCTGGGCAAAGATTAGTAGTTTGGCACTTGAAGGCAAGAAATAGATACCTTCCATCATACCTACTGTGACACATTAAACTTATTTTTTGTTGACAGTCTTATGACATCTTGCTAATTGCCATATATGTTAGATATATAATATAAAATAAAGTAATCTGCTCCACACAGGTTTCAGACCTAACAATGTCCACTAACACAAATACAACAACACTTTCAACAAAATAGATTTCTGACAAAAATACTTAGACTTTCAAAGGCATGAACAAGCAGGTTTTTTCTGTTTCCTTAGCAAACAAAAAAAAGTCCATCCCCTTCTCATTATTTATGTATATATAGATTAACATTTAAGTGCACTGTCTTCTATCTACTCCCAAATTCCTCCTCCACTCTCCTCATCTTATTTATATATTTCAAACTATCTGTGTTACCACTCTCCAGCCAAGGCATATATTGCTACTGCCACGTGCAGCGTGAGCAGAATAATGCAATCTCCTTTCGCCTTCAGCAATTTCAGTGCTTCTTCTAAAAATTTACAATTCTCTTGATAAAAGTACAACAGAGTAGATGGTGCTAACTAGGCAAAATTCTAATTCTACTGCTTTAATCTTTTCCTTCCTGTCTTAAAACTGTAGCTGAGAAGATGCTCTTCTTTATCAGTTACTTCAGAACTTCTGTTTTATTTTCAGCTGCTTTCCTTTAGTATTTAAGATTATCCTTTGAAAACACCCCTTCCACCTAAATTTTTTTTTAAACCACGTGTGTTGTAAGATGTAAGCTTTGCATCACCTGAAGTCAGTACGGCACACGCTGCGGTTAACAAACACAACGCAGATCAAAGGGAAGCGATGTGTGCGGCATGTAGCCAGTACGGAGGCATCCCGCAGTGCCACATCGCACTGCCAGTGCTGGCTGAAGTGACAAAGCCACTGGCAAACCTCCCTCCTGCCTGTCCACACTCAAGACGAAGCCAAATATCACCAGTTTAGGAAACGAACCCGTCTGAAGAAAGGCCTCTAGTGTTCTGGATCCTGAATGCCTCTGGGCAGGGATTCCGACTTTAGCCGGGGTGCGGCCAGGGGTTTGGTGCTCATGAGTGGCTCTGACTGGAGGCACAGGGTGATCATCCTGTCCTTCAGCAGCCAAACCCTCCATTGCTCACCTGCACTCGCAACGAACTCCTGCCTTGGCTCTGCCTTCACACCCTGAGAGGTCTTTCAAGTAGAAAAATGTTCCTATTTTTCCTTTACTTGTTCTGGGGTAGGGCACGGACACACACACGGCTGAAGGAAGGAGAAGCAATGCCAAAGGCAGCTACCAAGGAAAAGGGGTGCAGGAACTTACTGTGGTCGTGTTGCCTTCAGTCACCTCCACGACTGCAAAAGAAAAAAGAGACGGGAAGCCACAATGAGACTCACGCAGCCTGAAAGAAGTAGCATTTGGGGAGGGGTGGGAGGACAGGGCGAATTACAGTGACCGCAGCCATCTCTCCGAGACAGCGGCGAGGCAACGGGGCGCGGGGCCGTGCGGAGCCCCCTCCGGACTCACCCTCGCGGAGGGCTCGGGCCGGAGGCGCGGCCCAGCCTCTCCCCAGGAGCCCGGAGAAGATCCGCCGCAACCCCCCGCGCAGCAGGCTGGGCGCCGCCATCTTGCCGGGTCCGGCACTGCCGTCACGCCGCTTCCGCCGGCAGGGGGGGGCGGTGCTGCCGCCGCCATTTCGGGGCGCGTCCTTCCCGCCCCGGCGCCCGAGGGGCAGAACTGAGAGGGGAGGGGTTTCTTCCCCGGCTCAGCGTCTTTTCCGCGGGGTGGTCGTCCTCGTTGTTTTCGTTTGTTTCTTCTAATTTTATTGTGGTTGGTACTGGGTTCGGGCTTTCCTGGTTTGTTTTGTTTGGTTTGGTTTGGTTTGTTCGTTTGTTTGGGGCTTGGAGGGGGGTGGGGTTTTTTGGCGGTTGTATCAGCTTGGGATCACAGCATCACAGATTCAGCTAGGTTGGAAAAGACCTCTGAGGTCACGAGTTCTACCCATGACCACCATGGGAACTAGACCATGGCACTGAGTGCCACGTCCAGTCTTTCCTTGAACACCTCCAGGGATGGTGACTCCACCACCTCCCCGGGTGGCACATTCCAATGTCTAATCACCCCTTCTGTGGAGAAATTCCTCCTGATGTCCAATCTAAACCTGCCCTGGGACAGCCTGAGGCTGTGTCCTCTTGCCCTGTCTCTGGTTGCCTGGGAGAAGAGGCCGATCCCCACCTGGCTACAGCCTCCTTTCAGGGAGTTGGAGAAAGTGACAAGGTCTCCCCTGAGCCTCCTCCAGACTAAACACCCCCAGCTCCCTCAGCCATTCCTCATAGGACTTGTGCTCCAGACCCTTCCCCAGCTCCGTTGCCCTTTTCTGAACTCACTCCCATACCCCAGCGTCCTCCTTGCAGTGAGGGGCCCAGAACTGGACACAGGATTCAAGGTGAGGCCTCGCCAGTGCCCAGTACAGGGGGACAATCCCTGCCCTGGCCCTGCTGGCCGCACTATTGCTGATACAGGCCAGCATGCCATCGGCCCTCTTGGCCCCCTGGGCACATACTGGCTCACATTCATGAGGATGTATGTAAATCTAGACGTAGCGATGCCTTTGTGTTGTGGAAGCCTGAGCTACACTCCTGCCACAGCTCCTGAATCTCCTAGCTCTGGTGAGGGAAGGCTGAGAGATGGTTTTGCTTGAACTATATGGCTCCTCTGTTTGGATGGGCTCTGGAGGGGCTCTTGCATTGAGGAGGGTTTCAGGCCAGCTGTGGGATTCCGGGATTTGTTTCAAATCACCATTATCACATCTGTATGTTCCAGGGATCCTGAGTTTCCTGCCCATTCCTGCGGTGCTTTGTGCATTTCAGCAGGTGACAATTTGAAACAACATTTTGCCAGGCTGTAACTCTTGTAAACAGTCAGTCTAGTTTAAACACTTTCCATTTTTGTTTTAATATCACTTGCCTTTGACAGTTTGAAGGCTGCTGAGAGGTCGCTTTTCCCATCATCTTTCTTAGCATACCTTATCTCTTGACTTCTTACACCTGTCTTTGGTGGACGGTAGGCTAGAGGTGCCTGCTTATACCCACATAGTCCACGGGATTTCAGATACCAACAAACAATTCGTCTTAGATGGTAGTGCTGCATCGTCATGAAGAGCGTACTTGAGTTGAACTGTACTTTAGAGCAAAGGTCATTCATGGAGTTTCTCCAAGTGCTTGTTTGTTTTCTGTCATTTCAACTCTTTAAAAAAATCCAGAAAGTGAAAACTAACAGAGTAAATTAAAATCACTTGTGAGTCATGCACACTGATGGACATTCATGCCATTCTGTTTCATAAGTGGTCAACAGTGCTCATCCAAGATGTTATATATGTTTTTCTGAGTTTGTATCTAAAAGGTGGTGCAAAATGTAAACTGCAACATAAATGTAAAATTTATTGTAAAATATAATTTGATCTTCCTGTCACAGGAGGTCTTCCATCTCATTCCTCTTGTGTGTTACACTTGCTTCTTGTTACAGTCTACGTTGCAAATCTCTTTCTGTTGCAGGTCTAAGCACTCAACTCTGGGACTTTCCAAAGAAGTGGGAATGAAGGCAGGGCTTCTGTCCAGACTCTTGTACTTTATGCCGAGCGGTTAAAGCAGGGCCATCCCATTTATTCAGAGAACAAATTGAGTAAGAATGCTTGCCGGAAGAGATCTCTTCCTCTCTCACTGCTTTATGCTATATAATGATTTCTAGAAGCAGGGTGATCTCCAACTTGTCCAAAAGCTTAAACATAAGAGCCAAACAAAATATTTACTGCCATCCAGTCTGGGAATTATGTCCTTATGAGGAGAAGGAACACTGCTGGGCACAGTGGTATAGTGATGTCACATTTTTATGAGTTGGTTGGGTTTTTTTTCTTTATAAAAGTGAGTTTTATCCTTGGGGAAGAAACAACCTAACAGAAAAGTTTATTCAATGGCTTAAAATAAATGCAGTTTCTTCTGCTGGCTTTCTTGCCTCTTGTGATTGGGAAAACTAAAGGGATGGCTCTCTTTATGGGGTGGAAACCAACAGTTGATAAGCGCAGTGCTGGCTCACCATGGTAAAGATATGTATACAGAGGATTAGTGGCTGTTCAAAAATTTCTCCATGTCATGGGACTTTTGAAGCAGATACTTAAGCAGCAGTGTGGCTTTTGGTCAGACAGAAGGAGACCAGCAACATGGTCATAGTTCGAATACAGTAAGTACTCCACTTGCTTGCCTCACCTTCAAACAAATGCTGTCTCTAAAGGAGTTCAAGTAACAAATAATTTAATGCAAAGAGGGAAGATTGTTGCTTTCTTAAAAACCTGCACTCTTGGGTTGAGCGATTTGTCTCTTCTCCCAAGATTTTTTTTTTTGTCTTGTGAGTATTTTCTACAACTGTTAGCAGTGCAGACCATCGAGTCCCAAGGAGACAAACAAAGCATGTGCCAATTTGAGTTGAAGCCCATAATCTCTTTCCAAATTTGGAAATTTGACATATTTCTGATTTCTTGCAGATAATTTTTGAATGTGTTTATTTCATCAAGCCCTTGTGTTCAGGGAAGAAGAAATATAGCCCTGAATACTATGTCCCTGTACGTGAGAGAAAAGAAAGTGATTTTCTTTCTGTAAGCTGGTTCAGCCATGGTCTGTGATTTGTCAGCACTGTGGTGGGTCATCCAGTTTAGATAGAACTGGACGTTTCGAAGGAGCAGAACAGGATGTCACTGGCCGTTGAAGAATTAGTCCTTTCCCTTTTGAATAAAAATTAAACCTGTGCTCCCAAATATGGGTCTGGTCAGGAGCAAGAAAGTATCGTATTGTAGCTGAGAAACTTATGCCCTAATTGTTCATGGCCTCCAGAAATTTTATGGGACTGTTCTCAAAGAAGTTGTATTCTCTTGTTTGAACTGCTTTGGGATTACACAACGTAGATTTCTGTAAGGCTCAGTTTTTCTTTTCATACTAATTCTGTTATTTTCTTGTCTGAAAATGGACTATTTTTTGCTATTTTTCTTGTTTCTTGTAATGTAGTAGTGTATCTGCTTCCATCTACAAAGAAGCTTTTCTGGTCCTGGGAGCCTTTTCTGGTCCGCTGGATGTTAATGGATGACTTGTATATCTGCTCCAGAGCCTTACCCATGCAAATAGCTTCTGAAGGCTGAGGCTGTTCCAACCAAACATGATTAAAAGTCATAGGAATCAAGATGGAAAAAGCTATGAGGTCAAGTAGTTCCCACACGCACCCCCAGGACCAGTGCAGGTTTGTTTCCAATGGTACATTCTTGGTGTTTTCCAGAAGGGGTCAGTGCAGGTCAGCGCTCACTTTGCATCCAACGGCCCTTCCCCCTTCTTGAAAAATTAGGAAACCTGAATCTGGTTACAAGCACGTTGCAAAACCTCTAGAATTTATGTTATAGTCTATAATTTTGTGTTGGGTGATCAAAAGCAGAAGAAATGTGTTCAAATCCAACAATTGATCATCCAAGATTCTAAATGAGGAAAATTAGTGATCTCTTCAAAACTGGTTGTTAGATATGCCCATACATTAGATGTTACAGATCCTGAGAACTGTTTTGGGGATGCTTGGCTGTAATGAGAGGGACACAAATCCACAGGTTTATCCTGTTGGGTCCTCTGTACTTAGAAAACACATATTACTATATTATTTTATAGTTACATAAACAAAAGTCTGGATAATTCAAATTTCTGATCGTAAAAGACAAAAGTGACAAAAACTCTCTTAAGTCTAATTGAGGGAAGAGAATAGCAATCATCCTGCACCAAAATACAATTCATCCTACTCAACCACTGAGATACAGGAATGTCCTTGAAGATTGTCCAGTGTCACGAGTCCTTTAGGGCATGGAGGCTCCTGCGGGGTTCATCACATGTGAATCAGGTGTCCGGTCAAGAGTGGCCACATCTCATCAGCAGGAAAGGCTGGCCCATTCCACACCACAACAGTGTACCCCAAATGCCTGTGTCCATAAGGAAGTGACAGCTAGCTTCTGAGATTGACTTTAGAGGGTAGAAGAGAATGACATTGGGACAAAAATTAATAGTTGGAAATGTGAAGGTTGATGAAAAGGTGGCTGGAGACGTTAAGAAGGAAATGCTGCAAAGAGAGCAGAGAGATGGCACTCGGATAGAAGAACGAGTGACTCACTTGAATATAACTTGTTTATATTTTTAAGGTTTCCTTATTTTCCCAGTGGATATGGCTATTTTTCAAAGTAAAATAACCAAGGAATAATTTCATTACATTTCCTTCCAAGATTTCAAGCTAAGTGTAAACAAGAAAAATCCAGTGGGAAAATTAATCCAACTTCCTTTTGCGAGAGCATTTTAGTTCTGTTTCTCCCCCCACCACAGTCCTTATATATTTTCGCTGCTATTGTTCTTATACCCAGTATCTGTGGCATTGCTGACACCAGCTAAAATACTTCAGTGATGGCATTTATAGACAGAGAAGACTTTGGGATCACTCAAAATCACTTCTGAGACAGAAATTATAAGTTCTGAGCTTTTCAGTGTTTGAAAAATACTGATGACTTTTGATGCTTTGGGAATGTTCCACATGGGCAAGTCAAAATGATGGAAAACAACTGAACCACTTGCACTGGATTTGATCTCTGGTAACTAATATTTGGGCTGCATGGGAGAATCATAAGGAACAAAAACTCTGTAACAACACCATGGCAATCAGACCGGCAAACTTCCAAAACTTTAATTTTTCCAGATGTTAAGTGCCTTGATTTTCCAACCCAGGTGAAGGCGGGACTTCAGAAAAACAGGCAATAAAAAACCATTAAATTTGTAAGGGTTGGCGGGCATCAAGACCACTGCATTGCTGAGTGTTCAGATACCAGTGTGCTGAAACACAAGCGGTGTTAATTTGCATTAAATGAAATCAGAGGCTTTGTCTGAGACATAAATCAAGATACATTTTATAAGTTTTAAAATACATTTGTATGTTTTTATAATAAAAATATTGCTTCTTCAGATGTTTCCAGGCTGCACTGTAAGAAATACTGCGTCTGCCTTGTACAACAGACATGCTTGTAAATGGCCAGGATGAGCAGGAGGAGACCGGAGTCCTCTGGTTCATTCACATTAGGAGAGTCCTGGGGTGGTCTTTCACTGGGGAGTCATGGAAGCCTGAAGCCAGCTGTCGGTGTCAGTGTTCTGTGCTGTTGGCTGCAGCACATAGAGCCTTGACTCAGTTTCTCTCTTGTTGCCACCAAAGCTTCAGATTTATTGGAGAGGCCTTGGGACAACATACTTTGTGAAAAGAGTAGGGGCTGTGTCATAACGATGAACTTTTCAATCCTCTTCTTGCTCATCTTCCCATATTTCACTCCATGAGATTGGAGTGGGGGAAGCCCGTGCTGTGCTCTGATGTTGGACCATGATGGGACGTGATGGGGAGATCTCCAGCAGGGTTTTACTCTTATGGCTCCTCCAGCCAGATGGCTTCAATCTACTGACCAATTCTCTGTGCTTTGTGTGAGGTCTGTATGCAATTTAAATGGAGCCTGTTCTCAGCTAGTTTTGCCTTTTCTTTGCCCCCCTCCCCCACATGCACATATATTCCCAACTGATCCCTTTCATGCTTCTCCTTTTCTTTAGCCATTCGGGGAAATTATGCTGGCACCATATAACAAATATATCAGCTGGATTCGCCTCAAAGTCCTTTACTTTTGGAGACTTTCAGTCATCGAACTCCTCCAAGTATTTGTGAGAAGAGTGCTCATTTAGCCAACTGTGCTGTTGATGTAGTTCTCAGAGTGATATTTCTTTGTAATGCTGCTGTTTTCCAGCTGGGTAGAAATGTTTAGAACATGGCACTTCTTGTACACACCTATATGTGCTACGACTCTGATTCTCAGCAGATTTGTCTAACCCACAGAGAACTGTTATCTGAACTTTGATTTATCTTTGCATTCTGCAAATCTGGAAAGAATGCATTTGCTTTCTAGGTTTTTGTTTGTTTTTTTTTTTAAGTTCTCCAGTATTGTTCAGCATGAAAAGCCTCAAATATTACAACAAATAAAAGCAGGGAATGCCCTTCTCACTGCGTTTTTATCACTTAGCATCAAAATTGGACTGAGTAGTAGACAATAGGAGACAGTCTTATTAGACAGTCTTCTAAAGAGAAGACAATAGAAGACAATAGAGGAGTGATAACAGTGCAAGACAGTAGGACATCTCTGTTTGCTTTGTTTCAGTCATCATCAAGCTTGCTTCGTGGACTGGCATGTTGGAAAAATGGTTAGATGGGCTGGAGTGATGGTTAGTGGTCCATTAAAATCAGTTTTACTTCATCCCTAACTGTATGTGCTTTCTGCTTTGCAATCTGTTGCATTGCATTTTTAGTAAATTCTTTACTTTTATTAATCATCGGCTTGGAAGAGACTTGAAAGCTGCTGGAAAACTATAATGATGTCCTCCTTGCCATCAGGTGAAAACACAATATGATCTTGCATTTGCCTTTGTCTTCCAGGGTGGATGGCTGGATGCCTGACCTGTTTAGACACAGGTAAGGGAAAAGAGAATTTCCAAAAGAGTACTTTCATGACACTTTCCAAATCTCTTGGTACACTGGACTATAGGGTCTACGTGGGTCATGTTGTGCAGCTCAAAGAGCTGTTCCACTGATGAGGATTCCCAAAGTGTGTTGCAGTGTGGTGCTTTTCATTTAATGTCTGTCAGTTTGTTTTTGGGAAAGACATTCTGTGCCTGTTTGTCTGAGTTATAATGACAACCAATACAACCATCCAATACATGGAAATAAAATCTCCTCCTGGCCCCAAAGATGCTTGTTTCTGGTACCGTGCAGATCTAGTATATAAACAAGGACTCTGTGTGTGTGTGTGTGTGTGTGTGTGTGTATGTGCGTGCATTTCCCCAAACAACAAAACAAAACTATTAACTGTAATCTCACTGAGTGCATCAGAGAAGAATATGAGTTTGGCGTGCAACAAGAAAGCTGAGGCAGTGCTCGGCAAAGATGAAAGTGAGACACTGATGGCCATAGTTTAATTGGGTTTTCATAAAACATGCTGTTCTTCACAATTTGGCTAGCACTTGACAGTTTCTTTTTATGAGTCTGGCAAGACAATGAAACTTCAAACCATTTGCTTTGCAACTGGAAAAATGAACCAGAGAGATACTCAGAAGAGCACTAGGACTTTTTGTCTCGTATTAAGAAGAAGCAATTCAGCAGCAAGGGAATGAGAGCCTCCTGCAAACATACAAGCACAGTTTAGCAGTAAATCAGCTCAGCTGCAGTCCTTACCACATGATATTCTGTAGTTGCCACTGGGGGGAATTCTGCTCATCTCCAGACAAGATTGTGCCTTGAGTTAATATTTATTTCCATTTTTACAGATGTGCTGTCCAGTGATGGATGGGGTGTGTTAACCTTCTACTTTTTCACACCTGGTCCACACCTGTTTGGGATCTCATTCTCTGTCCTGCTGGGCAGCAGCTCTTGAACTTTGTTGGATCCTGGATCTCAGGCCAGCTGAGGGTGATGAACAGCTTTGAAACTCTTGGCCAGAGGGCTTTTTGTTTTTAAAGTCAGAGAGGTTGGTAGGTTTTGTTTTGTTCTTTACTGAATATTCATTCTCATGACAAAAACATTTCACAATAAGCTGTTTCCATTTGGCAGCTCCTTGGCAGTACATGTGTGAAATAAGTTGGGTTTTTTGTAGTCCAGTTCCTAGTGAGCAAGAATATCCCTTTCTCTAAAAGGCCTTGGGCTTTCATTGCACTCATTGATAGTTTATTCAAAAAAGTTGTGGACTAAATGTTACTCAGAGTCCAAACTCGCTAGGGAGCATAGAAGTCGATCTTCCAGCACACTGCGAAGAACCTCGTCTTGCCTGTGCAGCTCCTGTTGAGTTAAGAAGGGGACTTTGGTCTCCAGGGCTGTGGATTCAA
The DNA here is from genome assembly GCA_013399875.1 of Gymnorhina tibicen. NCBI lineage: Eukaryota > Metazoa > Chordata > Aves > Passeriformes > Artamidae > Gymnorhina > Gymnorhina tibicen. The sequence goes on along the minus strand of VXAZ01005446.1, from coordinate 621,136 downwards.
TAGCATGAAATTCAATACAAAAATTTTAAAACAAAAAACAAATGGTATTGTTTTGAATCCTTTTATAGCATGTTTTTTTCATTTGCACTGCATGAGCTTTAAATATTACTATGTGAGCACTAGCCAAATTTAGGTTGATCAAAACTAGAGAGGAGTTCAGAGACCCAGCTAAACTTACTGAAGAGGAGGCTCCATGGCAAATGAAGTTCCCTGTAGAATGCCAGGAGACAGTGCATGATCTGGGAGAAAACTCATTTGTTCAGACATCTTGAATTGCTCTAATTTAATTCTGTTGGTTTAGGAAAAGACCTTAGCAGCACTACTCAGTACATTTACAGTATTACTGTTTACTGGGTTGGGCAGTGTGTGAATGGCACATATGTGGAGAATCACTGTGGTTATTAACAACATAATTGAAAGCCAGAATAAACATGATGTTTCAGGCTTTTAAGCTAATGTCGGTTCGAATTTAGATGGTGGACAGGCTACTATAAGTGGATTTTAAACCCTCCCCTGTCTAGTCTGGTAGCTTTTTCAGGAGGTAAAATACTGAACTACGGAGACGTTGGGACTGATACAGTGGAGCAGCTCACATGTTCCACATCTGCTGGTTTCCATCTGTATGGGCTAAAGAAGGTGGTGAATTGGGACTGAGGTGCATGGAAGGAGCTGTGCTGTGAATGAGGGTCAAGAACAGTTGGGATGTTGTGAGCGAAGGCCAAGCGTGCAGCAGAGATGGGTTGTGGGATCCTGGAGCTGAGCTGTGATTAATTTGTGAGTAGAACAGCATATCACTGGTCACACTGGGGGCTATTGATCAAGGCTCAAAGACAACTACTGGGCAATATGCTGTGGTCCCAGGGCTGGAGTAGTAGGGAGAGCTGCAGGTCAGCAGAGCTTCTTGTGGTGACACCAGGGAACAACAGAGAGAGGAGGGGAGTTGCCAGTCAGGAATGAGAGATGTTGGCAGAGCTCGGTATTTGGACTAACTGGTTAGTGCTAAGGTGCTTTCTTCTTCCTTGGATGCCATTATGTGTCAGTTTTTCCAGGGTTGGTTTTTTTTTGCAATTTTCCTTTAAGAGTCTGAATCCCCTTGAGCAGCAGGTGATCATAACTATAATGTAGAGGAATAAGCTTGGGAAAGTTTTGTTAAAAGAGAGTGGGTTATAAAAACAACCCTCTCTGCATGGCTTGAACCTGTCAGCGTGACGCTGCCGACACTGCAGCTGGAGGGAAACGCGACAGGCTCCACAGCCCTGAAACAGAGCAGCCCACACAGCCTGCAAATGTTATGGGTCCGATGTGGGTTTGGGGGAGGTGTGCCTGCTTTGCCAGGTGGGCCATGCATGGAAGTCAGATGCTTAAGTAGCTGTAAGCCTCTAATTAAAGCAATAATTTTGAATCCCAGTTCTGCCAAGAGTTTGAGAGGGGTGAAGAAAGTGCCTGAAATTCCTGTTGGGCTCATCTCCGAAGTACAGGGTTCTTTTTAGTATCTGCTTTGGGCCTAATCTTTTGGGCCCTTGCAAGATGTAAGAACTCTTCGTAATGATAGTTCTCTCTGCAAGTAGCTGCAGCATGCAGCTGCGCTGGTGTCCAGGCCTGAGGCAATCAAATAAATCTAGAAACAAAGTGGCCAAGGGCTGGGAAGGTTTGTGTCTCTGTGGCATGGGATGCTGGTCTGCCCAGGATATCTTGGTGTCCGGCTCAGAGGCAGTAGCGCTAGAGCAGGGGTTGCTGCAAACAATTTCATCCAGACAAATTGACTCTGTTTGTTCCTGTTGGCTTTGTTCCTGTCTCCGTTGTGTTCCAGAAAGGGAGAATTTACCCTCTGCAAATGCAAGGCTTACACACAATTTTCCTGGAGCTCAGTCAGTCAGCCAAATCAGCAGGAGCTTTTTGGAAATGACAGGAGCCAACTGAGGTCAGTTTTGATCTGGTGGGAACTTTACTAAATCAGTATTGGTCAGGAGTCACTTTCATTAGACCAAATCAGTAGGAACTGCAGAGAGCTGGCTGAAAAGGTGTAATTCCTGGTGAGGAGCTCTTACATGAAAATCACTTCCTAGATGAAGGAGTCAGGGCCGTGCTGAGTTATTTGCTGCTCGGAGGGTCTTCGTTCTCGACCATCTGAACTAGACTAGTCTCTTCAAGTATTTTTTTCAACTTTCCTCATTGTATACTAAGACCCTTTCCAAACAGGCAGCAATGGCCCTACAGCTGTAGTGTAAGGAGCATCAGAACTTAACAGGCCCTTTGTGGGTGCCCAGAGGCCAGGCTGGAACCTTCTCTGCTACCAGCTGCTGTCTCAATCCCACTGTGTGGTCCTTGATCCGGTTGTATGGAGGCTTCTCTTGATCTTCAGCGATACTGCAGGAAACTATTTGCTCTCACTGTCCTCAGAGCCATCCATTTGGAGAGGAGGTGTCAGAGCGTAGCATGACACACCAATGTAGGTAGTGCTATCCTGTGGAATATTCAGTGTGCCCTGTCTGTGCCTTGCAGCAGCATATGGGAGCATGTCCTGGTGCCTGTTGGTTGAGATAGCTCATTCTTTCTCCCAGGATTATTTTGTGTTCTGTTTTCTGGGTTGTTACATTCTGATGATGGCACAAATTTTCTTGGGCTGCTTCCAGGCTGTCCTGCTTCTCATGCCTCATCTGATCTATGTTATTAGGTGACTAGCTGGGGACACAGACCACCTGGCCTCCATTCTCTGCTTTGCTACAGACTTTCTGTGTGACCTTGACAATTCATGAGGTGATTTTTCCAACTTGTTTTTCTTGTGAGCTATTAAGGGACACATTTTTAGAAGCAGAAGTCAAACTTCAAGAGAACAGCAAGAATAAACTTTTGCATGCCGGCCATTCATGAAGTAGAGAGTACCTACTCTGTGGTCTGTGTTTTTATCTGAGGAATAATAAGTTAATTACCCTGTGATCAGGACCATAGCAACACTGGCAGAGCCACCTAGGGGGAATATGGCCTGCATGTCTGGAAGCTGGACTGGGCATCATTTACTGCCTCCTTTTCCCAACCTCGGGCCATTTCCTTGTTTATCCAGTGACAGAAATGGGGACAGTATAGGACTGCACCAGTTGGAAGACATCTACATGAGGGGTTTTTCTGGCACAGTTATATCAGCAGCCCTCTTTGGCTGAATGAGCTTTGCAGTGCGGGACAAGCCTTAGTCTTTTGAGTTCCTCAGGGACTTAACCATAATTGGGACATAATTGTGCCTGTCTTTCCTGTAGGTCTGTATGAAGATGAAAACATTAAAATTAAGAGTTGCACAAGCTGTAGCTGAAGGGACCACTGAAAAACTTTGAGAGGTACAGTATCATTCAACTCAGACTTCATAAAAGGTACAGTTCATAAGATGACTTGAAATGTGTGCACTTGATAAGTGGAAGTGAAAACAGGTAGAAGGTGGAAAGGTAGATCAGTTCAAACATTTCCGTAATTATAAAGATCCTTTGCAATGCTACTAAGACACTTATGTTATGTACACGGAAGGAAAATATAAAACAGAAGAGCATGAATGTGATCTGTTTACATTTAGCTACTCACCTGGCTTTCGTATAGTTTTGGTTGTTGGTGCTCGATCTTGGCTCTCAAACAGAGTAAAATCATTGAATTGGGGATTATCAAGGGGCAAGCATGGATAATGGCACTTTACTGCAAATTTGAGGCCTTTCAGCTAATCTTTATTAGTCTCTGCTATAGGGCTAGTAGTTCTGAGACTTAGTAAGCAATTAGGTTTCTTTCAAAATAAAATTGTGAAATGTATCCAGCTTTATGCTTGAAAGCTTCTGCTGGTGGAAGTTCTGTGACCTGATCCGTTCCTCCACAGACCAGACTCTGTTATAGGAGCTTTTTCCAGCATGGCCTGTAAAAGCAGCTCTTTCTCTTGGCCTGAAAACTGATGGTCAAATTGACCTACCACTTTTGGCTTCAGGGAAAGGCCCTGATCCCACTGGTTTCAGAAAATAAAAACATTCCTTTTGGCTGCTTCCTAAAGTCAGCATTTCACATCAGTGCATACTTGGCCTTCATATTTTCAAAGCTTTTCCCCCTGCCCCCCGCTTCCAGATACTTGGGAACAGGAGGTTCAGAATGTTTGGTGATGCAAGAGCAGGGTGATGCCAGGGGATGTATTGCTGGCAGCGTAAACACCCTTGACTTATAAGCTGGTGCCAAATGAACTTCTTAGAAAGCCACAGAAAGACTACCTGGAAAATCAACAAAGGTGTAACATGCAAATGAGCTGCCTTCCTTTTTGTAGCTCTCAAAACAAATCCTTCTTGTCTAAGGTGGTTTGGGCATTTTAGGGAGTGGTAAGTGAACCACACCTCTTCTTCCAAACACTTCTCACTGACCCACCACTAGGCCTTAATTCTGCCAAGGAAAAATCTTTTAAAGTTCAATGTCAACAGACAAGTGTTGGCTGTTTTCTGTAGGGACAACATGTATCTGAGTGATCTAAAAATATAATTCAGTGTTGAGAACTAGAGAATCTGTGTTCTTTGTAGGGACCCAAGTTACACAGAGTGAGTAAAATACAAAAATTAGTAATTTTGTCCAATAATTAATTGCTGGTAACATGTGAGGACAATCTTCAGAAAAGACCAGTTTTCATTGGTTTCCTGAATTGATGTATCTGTCTGTACACTTACCTACCTACCTACCTACCTCTACTGGACATGCATGAGATTATGGTGAAGAATACAGACCTGAGTTAGATTTTGAGTTAGATTCTTTGCATATCAGTTATGCCATGCACAGGCTGGGGGAGATCAGCTGGGGGAGATCAGGAAGCCAAATGCAACTTTCTTGTCATATGGGGACAATCACAGAGTGAGTGAGTATGCTATGGGCATTTTTCTCTTACACTACTGATGGTTAAACTCCATGGACTCTTGATCTGATGAAGAATCATATAATAAAACAGAATTCTGTCAAGACTTCTGCCCTGTTAAAGCATGGCTTCCACTGGGAACCTCTCCACTGTTCCTTTACACTCAGAGTTCTGACAGTATGAGTTATGAAGAATGGCAGGGATGGAAAAAAGACTGATAGGTGGTATGTAGTTTCCAGGCCATTTATCCCAACCCAGAAGTCTTTCCATCCCACCTCACTCCCTATGTTTTTGTAAGTGGCAGGGAGGATCTGGACTGTAGCATACAAGTCATGTTACTTTTTGTTGTTTTTTTTATTAGTGTACATTGTACACTGAATTGTGGCATAAACTGCAAATGCTCTGTAAAGGGCCTTTTTGCCCTTCAATACAAAGATTTCAGTCTGTGCCCCCGTACAGCTCTGCCTCTCTCTTTTAATGGGAGGCCTCAACACGGGGAAACACATCCTAAGAAAGCAGAACAACAGGGCGGGAATTAGTCGGATGCAGTGGAGAGCGGCTCGATACTAGTGGCCAAATAGGCTCTGACAGCCTCACACCAACGGGCTACTCTCTTCTATGGGGAGTTTACGAGGCCTTGGCTTGTGTGGCCACCTCCACTTACGAATTAAAATCAAAACCAGATTGATGCCCCCCTCCCAACAGCAGCTGCCCGTTTTTTTGCATAAATCATGCTCCCCGGCCTCTCTCCAGGGGAGCTCCATAAAATAAATGGATTCATTACATGCGGATTTCCTTTTCCTTCTTCTCTGGAGAAACAAAGAACCTATTAGACACAATATGGAAATGCACATACGCATGCACACACGTGCAGACAACATGAAAATGTGCACGTGCACATGCAGCCTATAAGCTCCCTCCCATCTCCGTATGCAGGCAGTGCCATAAAATACATGGACAAAACCCGTTCTCCTTTACGTGCACAGCTCTGCTGGACACACAAGCCTGTATTCATTCACACGGACCTGCAACTTAAATTCTCAACTAACAAGGACAGGAAGGCCCAGGGCAAGTTGCCTCCTCGCAAAAGGCGAAGGACTGTGAGTAAGCTGAGTGGGGGTTGCTTCCTTTATCCAAAGCCTCCCCCAGTGCCCAGGAGCTGTGTTTTTACCAACAGCGTAAGGGCCCCGTCCTTTGCAGAGCGAGGCTCACAACAGACTGCACTCATGGGACATTGTAACCACAGAAGCTGGGAGGCTGCCAGCTCTCCCTCCAGCTGAAATAGAGGAGGATGCTTTGTGGCTGAGAAAAGGCAGAGGGAGGAAGGTAGGGAAATGGCTGGGAGCCCTTCATTCCGCTCATCTCCAGGTGGCGGCAATACTGGCACAGGAAAGAGCTGGAAAACACACCTTTCCTGGAAAGCTGTGCCTGTGTGCAGCAGCCACAGATGCAAATCTCACACACCAGTGTACCAGGGTGAGGGAGGCACTGGAAACCCCTCGCCAAGCAGGTTACACAAAGTTAGGAGATGTGTACATTAACCTTCAAGATGCTGCAGTAAGATACTGGCCCCAGGACAAGACTGTAGTATGTGGGCATGTTCACACTGTATGCTAAACCTGGGTCAGAGCCTGAGCTTGAGCATTAACTTGCTTCCCATGCAAACTATGAATGCCCTAACCCTCAGGTCCAGCTCTATCTTCAGTCAGAGAGCCTTTGGGGTTCCAAAAGCCCAGCCTCAAAAGGGAAATGAGCCAAATTACAACAGCAGTGGAAAACTGGTTGTAACCGTTACCAGCTTCTGGCTACCTCTCCTGACCTGACAGGGGAGTCAGGAATGGAGGGGAGGAGGAAGAGGAGAGATGCTTTTGCTCCCTGATCAGGGGATGCTATGCCCTGAGATGAGGGAGAGGGACACGGAGCTCAGCTGGAGGCAGACACAACAGTGACATTTGCTGGGACAAAGCTCAGGGCCATGCTAAGGACATACTATTAGTGCCTGAGCTGGACTGAGTTTTGGTGTTCAAGGGAACATCAATCTTTTTTTATCCAGAATCCGTACTGCTGTGGAGCACTTTTTAGCCTTTTAGCCTTTTTAGGAAGCAGTGGTGTAAATTTAAAAGGGCATAGCAGCAGGCTGGAGGCAAGAGAGACCCATTTGAAATCGAGGGCTGGGGAGAGCAATGTTGCCAGCAGAAGGAGTTCAGATACACGATCCAAGACCTGAATCTCTCAAATCATAAACGTCTCAGTAGTGTAAGAAGATACTGGTGTTTTTCTCAGGCCTTCAGTACTGGGCTTTTGGGTTACAGTGAGGCTCCATTGCTAGCTTTTCCTGGCAGCTATAAGGAGTAGGAACTTTTCCTTATATGATATAAGTTTTCACATAATTGAGTGACTCTGAGAGCTGGAGCTTTAAGAAAAACAGTGACTTCAGCAGGATGTCTGATGAAATCTAGAAAGTCAACAGCATGGGGGGAGGCAGACCCTGCAGAGCAGGGCTTCTGAAGAACTGCTGAGCTGCCCTGCAGCTGAGAGAAGCTAGAAAGAACTGAGATATGAGGGAGCTTAAAGCAGTTTACATTGCCTGAAATTCCGTATTCTAAGCCCCAAGGGTTCAGACATTTTAGGCTGAATCACAAAAATTTGTGATAACTGTAAAATTATGAGCTTTTTTAAAAGAGTAAATGCAACATATTATCTCTTTGCCTTGTTTCTGAGCCTTAGAGTTGCCTTTAAATAGCATTTTGTAGTTTTCACCCACAGTGAAGACTACTAGAAACTTCTCTTGTGTAGGAAACATGTTGTGTTAGTATCACAATTTTTGCTTTTCCCCACACTTGAGTGGACTAGAAACTTGTCTTATACAGATAACGTTTGTCACCTAATTATCTGTCATCAGGTTCTGGAGCTTTAAGGAAAAACAGGAACAGTATAACGAGTTATCACAAACACTTTGATGCTACTTCAAATGACTTCACTTCACTGGTGTCTGCAAGGACTTTGTATATGCAAATATGGAGATTGCAATCTTGACCCTGGAAACACTGGAACCTTGAAATGGTCAAAACTGGGTGAGCCCCAAAATCCATTTATTCCCAGATCCCGTCACTGATTATCTGATGCTTTTTCTGATGCCTTTGCCAGATGCTTCAGGGGAAGGTGCAAGAACGTTGCAGTAGGCAGATGTAACATAATCTGTTCAACACTTAACATCATTTTCTGGTTACTATCTATTAGAGATGGGATTGGGACCAGGAGGATGAATTTTAGCATATTTTCCAAAAGTGTTGTTAGCTATCATTAGTATGCTTTTTTGTATCTTCTCATCCACATCATTGTCCAATCTTTTTGTAAGATGTGCTAAATTCTTGTCTTCCACATCTTCTTGTGTTTGGGATGGCTTAGCCCAGATGAGTGAAGGAAATTAGTTACTTTGATGAAGTTTGGACTGGTCGCTTCTTCATCTAATTGAATATCTGTTCACCCTTGTGTGTCCAAGGACAGCAGCAACACCCAGGTGCCTTTCTCGCTGTGAGTATTTTGTATGCTTTCATCAGGATGCCTTCTGGTTGCAAGAATAAACGGTGCTGGGCATTTGTGCCAGTGAATCTCTTTGCTCAAGTCTCCCATGTACTTTACCTACTTTCTTTTACAGACCCTCAGTGTTTTCCTCTCCCTACATGTATTACCCGATAGCTGAGCAATCAGGTTGGACTGAGACAGCCTCTGATGTTTCCTGCTGGGATCTTTTGCATCAGCATCTGCTCCTCCTTAGTCTGTAAGCTCTGAGGCAGGGATGAGCTTCTGTGTATGTGTCTGTGCCTGCAAACCATGATTTCCACTGGAGCCTCTCTGTTCTGCTGCAGTGCACACAGCAATTAGTAACAATTCACATCTAAATAAACCCTGCTCTGCTGTTCACAGGGTTAAGTTGTGAGCTCCTTCTTCATGACCTGGTGTCCAGGCTTGGTAGTGGGGCTTATCCCTGGAGTGCAAGGAGGCCAGTGTCTTGGAAGGGATGCAGGATGCTCCTGATTCTTGGGAAACAGAGGGCACGCTATTGTCTCTAGAAACAATCCTGCCTCTGGTCTCCCTCCTTTGCCCTTTATCTCTGAGAAGATTTGTATGCAAATAGGGTGAAAGGTTCAGAGATATAACACAGACTGACTGAATATTCACCAGCAGGCAGTGATTGGGCGGTGCACTTCAGAGCAACTCATCCTCAGCTCACAAGTGAGCGAGGAGGAAGGATAGAGGCAGGGTATCAATCCGTAACCCTTCTCTGACAGTCACCCTTCTTTCTTACACTTGGGAGGCACTTGCTGCTGTTTCTGGAACCAGTACCTCCCCTGTGAATGGAAAATCCAGCTGGAGATGTGCCTGTGATATCTGACACTTGTAATTCATGGTATGTTGGTTGGTTCTGCAAATTGGATTGGGAGCACAAACATCCCCTCATGACTTGCCAGCCACGTGTGGAATTCAGTAGTCACACTGTGTGTGGGCTCCTTGGAGAGAAGAAACCTTTCCAGGCACCAATGGACTGTGATGAGGGCGATAGATGGGAGGGGTGATTACTCCCCAGTTTGTATCTGAGCAAAAAGTCAGGTGAGAGTTGATAATTTGCAGATTTGCTCAGGCCCAGCAGCTGGTGAGGATTTGGAGGTGAGGAGCTGAGCAGCTGGCAAAGGAGACAGTCCGATGGAAGGAGGAATGAAGATTTTGTCTGTGCTTGTCTTCCTTCTCATTGCAGTCTGCCTCCAGGATCTGGAACTGCAACTGCCACCACAGAGTTCAGCCTGGGCTTCTTCTTGGAGAATAGCTTGTGGCTTTGATCAACCACAGCCATGTGCCTCCATCCCTGCCTGCTCCCTGAGCATGGAATTCGGCTGTTCAGACAAGTGGCAGCTTGGCTGGAGGGGGACACGGGCCCTGCTGCTGTGACAGCCCTGCCAGAGCCATCACTTGCTCTCAGGGCAAAGAGAAGGATGCTGGCCAGCCCAATTGCCTCTGGTGTGCAATGGGTGTTCAGCTTCAGTATATCAACTCTGCTGCCCACACTGCCCACAAGTCCCCACTGGAGGGAAGGGCCAAAGTAGCCTTGGAGACATCAGTGTCCTGGTTCTCAAGGGAGACTGGGAAGGTTTGTAGGGGTGGGACAGAGACAAAAATGACCAAGACAGCTGGAGGGAACTGTGCTGCTTCTGCCAGCCTCTGTCTTCTATGCCTGGCGTAATGAAGGGACCAGAAGGCTCTTCTTGTGTGTGTGCCATGTCCTGGCAAATTACCTGTGTGTCGTCACTCCTCCCTCAACAGCTGGGGCATACAGCAATAAAATGTGTCTGCGTTTCAGACAGTGCTGTTTTCAGGTTCATCTATTCCCTGTCCCAGCTGATGATCCCTGGAGAAGAAGGATATAGTAATGATGGGAGGGTAATAAATATTCAGGCTGTTTACAGTCTATGAAGATCTTTCCTGCCCTTCACACCCATTATATACACTATGCCATGGGTTAGCCGATCTCAGGAATGCACGTTGGAAACCACCTCTGGGTTGTGGTCTTTGGGCTGCAGTGATACTTGGGCAGTACTCAAATTGTTGAATGCCTGAAACCTCAAAACTTAGAGCTCTTACTGGCTTCTGGATAGGCCCACTGGCCTAGCCCACATCCAGACACAAAGCCACATCTATCTTCTGGTTTGCAGACAGGATGTTTTTTTCCCAGTAGTTTGAAGGTAGACTCAGGTCTGGCAGCCTGCACAGCCTATTAAAAACCAGCCTTATAAAATATGAGCTAGGAAGCAAAACTCAGTGCCGTAAGAGAAGGAGGAGGAAACCACCAATTAGGAACAGCTCCCGAGGGGATGTTTTCTTAGGAGCCAAGAGGCACTCTGCCAACAGGGCTTTTGGAACAGCATGGGGCTGGCTGGGGAGGGCAGAGCCAGGGGTACCTGCCTTGCACAGAGCTTTACTGCACTCAGGAGGGCTGGTCCTACAGCCCAGGAGCTACTGCCCCTGAAGCAAAGCATCAAGGGATTGCACCCTGGCTGGGCAAGGATCAGCACCCAGGAGTGGGGAGGAAGAGCAGGAGGAGCACTGGGAAGGTACAGGCCTCCTTAACCTATGGTAACCAGCTACCAATGAGGATTTCCTTCTGCCAGAAAGCAGCTTTGCCAAGGTGTAGCTGGGAGCAGCTTTCAAAGCTCTCCTGATAGCCAAGCTTCCCACACAATGACAAACATGTGCCTGACCGCAGGGCTGCTGCAGGCAGGCAGAGGCTCTGTGGCCCTGCAGTGAGCAGAGAGAGGTCCCCTTGTGAAAAATGAACGCACAGCTGATGTCCAGCTCCAGAGGTGGCTTCTTACACCACCAGGTATAGGCTGGTAGAGAAAAAGAACATGAGGTCTGAGCTTTGTAGTCAGTGCATCCTTCCGGGGTTTGGGAAATGCCGGGGGATTATTGTTTATGTCTTGGCCCATGGGGCTGTGGTGGCTGTGGGAGTCAGGGTTATTGTCCATTGGTGGTATCAGAGCGTGGTTGGCAGTGGGGGCAGCGCTCGCGATAAGCAGCATTGAGACCTCGAGGGCTGAACAACCAGGATGTGGATTGTGGACAATGTGCTTTCTGCTGGAGAGGAGTGGGTGTGCAGTGTGGCTTTTATTTGCTCCGGTCTATCTTGTTCTTCAGTTTTTGTGGAGATGACAGCTGCTTACCAGCTTAGGAACCTGCTTAGGCAATGGGGTCTGAGGGATGATGAGGTAAAATACTTGCTTGGGGCCACTGGGTGCTGCCTACAGGGACTGTCCATGGCTTGTGAGGAGAAGGGCCTCCAGTGGGCAGCCTGAAGCACCTGAAATCCCATCTGCTTTTTGGGGTGCCAGTGGAAGCCTTTTAGGGGATTTAGGCCCTGTTTTCTCAGCAATGAAGTGGCTCATTAACTGGCTTCCCAACAGTTTTTGATATCTGTGGTCACCATTCACTACCCTGTAGGGGCTCAGCACTTTGCTTCAGCTCTTTAACAACTGGATATGTGCTTTGGGAGCAGCTCAGCTGTCCTCACTAATGCCCTGAGTGAAAGGATACATGAGCAGGGTTTCAGGTCAGACCTGCCAGGCACGGGTCACTGCAGTGGCCACCCAGAACACTGTGGGTAATATGGCACAAAGTATTTTGAAGATGCTGTCTGAGAGCTGCTTAAATGTTTGCTTAGATTGAAGCAGGGACTGAGATCTCAGTCTTTAGTGTCCGAGACATTTTTCCCATCCTACAAGTTTCTGTGTGGAAGTGGTCTCCCTCTTCCCAAGGAGCTGTTTCATGTCGTATAAGGGATTCACTATTCATTAGGTGAGGGATTTGAGTACAGGCCTCATCCTGGCAGAGGAAACACAGCAGTATAATGAATCAGTCTCTCTGGTCCATTTGATGCACACCATGAATCTGGGTCTCCTGCATCCTTCTTGCATACCTAACCTTGACCCATGTGATCTGTTGGCCGTGGTAAATTTCCACAAAGCTGTTCATTTCCAGTAAATTGATATTTTTTTCAATCAAAAATACCAGCAAGAAAACTTGCTGAGAAATATCAGGTAAGACCTGGCCCAGACATATCAGTCTTCCACCCTGAAAAGAATCTGCACTGGGAATTATCTTGCAGCAGATGAATTTCATAAGGAAAAAATGCACTTCAAAGTTTCCAGTAAGCCTTTTGCCTACTAGTACATGCAAGTGAAATAAAAAACCCCAACAAAATGGATCTTTAGTTTGACACACCAGGTAACAGCAATCAGGCTGCGTAATATTTTCTGCCTGACTACCCTTATCTAATATGAACAGCATGATGAAAAGGGAGACAAGGAGTGGATAGAATTTAGAAATATGTCTTCTGAGTCACTGCAGAGTGAACAGGAAGTCCTGATGATTCAAGATTTGGCACTTTCCCTTGCTGAACCCAGTGGCACATCCTAGTACTAGGAGAAACTAGGGTGTAGGAAGTGCAATCTTTCGGCTGAGGTAACAGACCTGTGATTTTCCTCTTAATCAATAAGGAGTTCAGTGGTATTTTTCATAAGAAAATAAAGCCCTGTTCATAGTACCCTGACATAGTGTGTGTAAGTCTTCACCATCTCACTTTCCAAAATGTCATGAAATCTCTCCTCATTTCAAGCATATCTTGCTCTGTGATAATGTACACATACATCAATTTGTTAGTCTATTTGAGGAGCTAGTTATCTCGCTCATTAGGACAAGTTATGTTTATCCTCTTTATTGTGTTACTTACAGCTTTCATTTTTCTCTGGTTTTGAAGTGTTGAGATGCAGAGCCACTCTCATTGGCTATTTGTGGACAACACCATTGTTTGGTGTGTGCATTTTGCTCCAGATAAAGTCAAATCTGTGCTCATTTTAACTTCCTTTTGGAAAGCAACATTACTGGGAGAAAGCTTCCTGTGGCCTCTGGTCTGTTTAATGGATTCTGTGGACCAGTATGGGATGTGATAATGTTAATTTATGATGGCAACCATTATTCTTTCTCTGCTGTTTACTTCTGAAGCAGTGCTCTGCTATGGTGCTTCTCCAGCTGTCTCTCCTCCTCCCTCTTTCTCCTTCTCCTCCTTTCCCTTTCTTCTCTGCCCGTCCCACTTGCCCACTGTCCAGGTACCTTGGGGGAAGCACAGAGGTGCGTACATCCAAAATCCTTCAGTGAGCTGTTGGTAGTATTCCAGCAGTAGTGAAAACCTTACATTTCATAGTCAACTCAAGAAAAAGACGGGCTCTGCATGGATAACTCATTTCATTTCCCTTTGCCTGTAGCGGAATCAGCTGAAGAATTTCCAGTTGGTTGCTCCTTTAACCAGGGTGTCTTGCTGTAAGTGTGTTGAAATTGCATACGTAGCAGCAGTCACGGTTGTTGCACTGGTGAGCTAAAGAGGGCACTTGAGGCTTTTGAGCAGCAAAGACAGACTCCCAAGAAAGAACTAACATGTGGAAACCATGCCGACCATCCCCAGCTTGCTGGCTGTTCTGAGCCTCATCCCCATTGCCTCTGCCAAGCCCGGCCATAGGAATGATGTCAGTGAGTCGCTCTGTGGGGTTCTGGAGAGCAGTGAAATGCACCCAGTGAAGCCAGTGATGACATTTCCAGTCCTGGAGGTTACGCGACCATGGGTTGCCCCCGTGCATGTTCTGTTGGATGCAGATCTGGCAGCAGGACCCCTCAGCTCCTTGAATACAACTCATTGCATCTGGGAACAGAACCAAGGGGGAATGAGGGAGACATCAACTGGTGTCAATCCCAGCTGCATGTCTGCTTAGCAACACAGATTTTTGTAAATACATTTTCTGTGGCTTTGCAATCTCTGCTTATTGTTTTGCTGCATGAAGAGGCCCGTGTGGGAGCTGAGGCCACCTCAGCTAGGACCTAGGAGCTAGGACCTAGGGGAGCTAGGACCACTGACCCACTGTGGCCAAGAAAGTTTTGGAAATGCTAAATCTATCAGCCACTGGGCACCAGCAGCCATCTCCCAGGTGCTTCTCCTCATGACAGAACAGCAATGATTGCCATGGGTCCTGCAGCAAGAAGGGCAACAAGTCTATGCTTATCTTCCTAAGCAGCCACCCAGTGTCTGGTGCACTCTGGCTGCATCTGCTGCAATGTGTAAATGCCAAATGGAGGAGACTTTAAGATCAGACAAAGATTTGAGGAGAAAAACCTTTATATTAGAGACAGATTAGAGAATTTTACTGTACATTTAGTTTGGGTCAAACACTCTTCCTCCATCCTGCTAGGATGGAGATACTCGACCTCAGATCCTCCTGGCATCGAGCTGGGCATGAGCTGAGGATCCTGTGTCCATGATTTGAAGGAGCCATGTGTATGGATGAAGTTAGTCCCACTTTTTGCTTTATCCCTAGGTGCCTCCACAGCCCCTGCTGGGCTCAATGGGTGGAACAAAAGCTCTTCCAAATACTAATGCCAAACAACCAGAGCAGGACTCCAGAGCTTCCCTTTCAGCATTAGAAGATGAATTGACCTAATAGATGAAGCAGGCCCCTGGAAGGCAGGACTGCTGAAATCATGGCCTAGCAGTGGGAGGGGTTGAGGTTATGTGGCCAGGAGAGGGGATGAGGAGCCAGGAGTCATAGGCTGTAGCTTTACCCCTAATGGAGAGTCTTTTTCTGATTTTGGTGGCAGAGAACTTGGGTCGGGGCTGCTCAGTATTATGGACAAGCCACCCAGAAGCTTTGTTTGCCTTTGATTCTTGTCTGGGTTCATTCAACTTTTGTCTGATGCCAGACCCGATCCCACTCCTTTCCCTTTGAAATGGTTTTCCGTTACTGGTGTCAAGGAGAAAAAAATAACTTAATCATCTCACTGAGTAAACAGTTCCCACTCCATCCTCAGAAAACAAAAGCTGAAGATTGATTTTCCTCAGGACCCACGGCAGATGAATCAGAAGGCTGGGCTTTTCATGTGTGTGTCTGAGGTGGGCTGACGAGAACAAGTGAGCCAAATGGGGACGGCAGAAATGGCATCAGAAGGTGTCACATCCGTGTGCTGGGAAAGCACCGTATGATGGATATGAACACAGCTGAGGAGGAGGGACGCTTCCAGCTCTGGGCCTCCAGATAGTTCAGCTGTTGAGTCAGATGAGTCTGGGGCTTTACAAACCAGTGAGAGGGCAAGGGTGAGCAAAAAGCCAAGAGCGTGCGTGTGCAAGAAAGACGTTTCACCTCTGGCAGCCGGCCAAACGAGCGGTTACTGCAGCCCTTGGAGACACGCTTGCACACACACGTGCTGGCTTGCACGTGCTCTTGCTCACACACTACCACTAACAGCACAGGGAGGCTGCTCCCAGAGGCCAGCCCTGCTTCACACTGGTCCCTGTTAATGACCAACATCTGGCGAGGTAGCTGGGGTGGAGAGACAGCTGGGGCCGGCGAGCCCTTCCGCTGGCGAGGAGTGAAGGGGAGGGCTGAGGGCTGGGCTGGGGTCGGCTTCACTTCTCTAAAAGCAGCCTGCAAACACTCACTCCTGCTTCCTCAGAGGAGAGCAGAGGTTGAGCAGCTCTCCACTTTCATGTTTTGTGTGTTAAAGAGCTGCTGAAAGACAATCATATGAAACCCCCAAACCAAAGGTCCCTAGCTGCACCAGACCATAATAACTAGGGCAAGTTTTGCCAGCCCAGCCTGATTTTGCCTGATTTTGCCTGGTTTTTAGCTTTGATGCACAGCATAGGAGCACAGATACCCTCAATATATCCTGTTAAGAAGAATTTGTTATCCTGATGAAAGGATTTTTCAACAAGGATGTGGGCTGTTTACAGATTTGGGTTTGTCTGACCTTCTGCTGGCAAAACTGGGGAGGAGGCAGCATCTATCCCATGTCCCTGCAGCAGCTCTCCCCACAAAAAAACAGTGGTGTTTTGGCCCCCAGGGAGGAGCATTCACTGGTGTGAACTGGTGGGTGATGGTGATGCTGCTGGAGGGTGTGTGGGTTTGCCCTGCTGCTGCCTGAGTTGGTCCTGTGCCTTGTGTGCTCCCCAAGGTCTGACGTTAGCTGAGGTGGAGTAGACGATGCACTGGTAGGGAAATATGGGAAAACTTTGCATTTTTTAAACTACAGCCATTCTTCATCTAGAAGGATTCCCCTGCCAAGCTGGGCAGTCACCCCCTCCCAGCTCCTTAGCAGCTGCACCCCATCTCACCCCTGGAATTTATCTGCAGGGGCCCAGTCTGTGCACACCTTGCCCAGTCTGGAGAATCCCAGTCCTCCCCACCGGAGCTCCGGGCAGCAGAAACCCTCCCCCGTGTGTCAGCCTGCCTGAGCATGGACTGCAGCTACCCAGAGACAGCACTTAGCAAACATACCAAAGGCTTTCTGGCCATTAGAGAGGGGATATTATCCAGCTCTGCTGTTATCATTGCCTCCTCCTTGGGAGTACAGGAGGGCTGTCAGAGGTGGGGAGAGAGAGATGAAGGGTATGGAAAGGCAAAGGAAAAAGAAAAGGTTTTTTATGAGCAAATTTTGGAAGATTTCATCTCTGCCTGTCCAGCATGGGACTCCTGAGGAATGAGGCCTCATTTCCTGTAGCTGAGCATGCCTGTGCTTCCTGCTGCCTGCACCCACTGGAAGATGCCCTGCCTGACATGCCACTGAGCTGAGGATCTGGGGAGAATGATGGGGCAGTCGGGGCTGGGAATGGTGCTGGGCTGGGAGCTGAGACTCACCAGCATCCTTCTGCCTCTCATCATCTCCCCAACATTGACCCTGCCTGTAAGGCACTGGTTGGTAAGGGCTAGAATGAACATCAGAGTATCTTTTGTCCCAGGAATATCCTCAAACTAGAGGCCTCCCCAAACTGGGGTCAGCAAGGCCAGACTATGCCCTTGATCTCCGGCTTCCAGGTTGAGTGTGGGACCACAGAGGAAGGCTGAGGTTAGAGTTTGGCCACGGATATAATTACTCCTCCAGATGTGTGTACGCATGTCACAGCATCACCAGACACAATCCGCACGTCCCCAGTTGCTCACCAGTGAGTCACTACAGACTGGAAAAATACAATCCCACTCTGATGCTGCGACAGATCTGTGAGTGCTCTTGAGTATACGTGAGTAGTGTATGTGAGCAGCCAGTAGGGACAGTCAGCATCTGACGTTGCTGACTTGAAGAGCGGGATGTTTACTGTACAGCTGTGTTGAGTTCAACAGGGAATGACTCAGGGCAGACCTTCAAGACATGCTTGAGGCTCTTTTGGGATGATGCTCATCAAGTTCTGAGGACACCGGCTTGACCTCCCTCCCCTTCCTTTCAAGCCCATCACACAAGCGTTGGGCAATCAAAGCCCTAAATCACAGGTATTGAGGAAACAAGGGAAGTCCTGTTTTATCATGAGACATTTCTGCTAAGAGGGAAGGAATTCATCCTGGTGGGTGTTTGGGGAGAAGCACTCTCTGGAGTTTGACCTGTCTGGGGCACTGTGTTGAGCTAGTAAATGAGTTGGTGATCAGGGAAAAAGCAATGCCTCTCCACCATCCCTCCTCCTTACTGGATACTCCTATGTAGTGGCATCCAGACACAACGTCCTGCTGAGTGGGATTCTCCTTTGAGACAGGACCCGCCAGCTCCTGTCTCAAAGGCTGAGAGGGGGCACCAGCTCCTTGTTCAAAGTTGGAGGAGTAGACCATACAGCACACATAGGCTGGCAATTCTTCCCCCCTCAGGAGGCTCTGGATGCTGCCAGTGCTGCCAGCTGTGCACAGCTGGGTCGCAGATGTGCTGCTGTGGGGCACAGTCACAACATGCCCATGTCTTTGCTGGTGGGATCAGGAGAGAGCCCACAGTGATCTGAAGTGCAGGCGAGAAACTGAATAATCCTGGGTTCTGTGGCCTTTTCTTCAAAGGCCCATCTGTGGAAGGAGCCAGTGCTGACCCAGATGTGGGATCAGCAGGAGTGTTCTTTAAGCCTTTACATGTCACCCCTTTGCACTTGCATACTTAAGGGCTTAAGAGTTGGACAGCAAGGAGAAGATGGTCTGGTCTCCTGCTGTGTTGGACTTGGAGGACTGGAGAGGCAGAGCCTCTGCCTGGTGAAGGGATGGATCCCAGCCATGATCAGCTGGTAGAAACCCATTCTGTGGCCTGTGGCATTTATATGGAGTAGTTAGGAGGTTGCGGGGTGTTGCTGGGGTATAGTGCTGTGACTGAGGTTGCTGCACCACTGTTCTCTCCCCTTGGCCTTTCCAGGCAGAGGAGGCAAGGCAAGACTTCAGTGAAGAGAAAGGGAAGGGAGCTAGGTGGACATTCTGACAAACCCTTGGTGGCACTGAGCTGCCATGGAGTTGGAGCAGTGAGGAGGAGTGTGGTGCTGCTCTGTGTCCCACTGAGATGGACCATTCTAACAGTCTGGCTCTGCATCTCTGATCAGCTTGACCACAAGTGCCAACTGTTTGCCTTCAACCAGCATATCCTACCAGCCACTACTTCTTCCATGGCACTGATTTCCAGTCTCTTATTGTTTGGGTCCATCCGCTGCCAAAAGCAGGTAATGGAATAATAGAATTACAGATTCACAGAATGGTTCAGGTTGGAAGGAACCTTAAAGATTATCTAGTTCTAATGCCCCTGCCACGGGCAGGGACAACTTTCTCAGACCTCCATCCAACCTTGCCTTGGACACTTCCAGGGATGGGATGCTGAGTCTGTGTGAGCTGCATTAGACTCCAGTGTGGGTGAGAGCCTCAGTATCAGACCTCCAGCTGGAAAGCACTGCAAGCCAGACCCACACGGTCGGTTTGGCATCTAAACTGCTGTTGAAAATAACTTGCTTGCCTCTGAGGTGGAGCTCTGTGGTATCTCATCTGCTCAGGTCTGTTGCTGGAGGACAAGCCTGGGTCCTGTTTCAGAGAAATTATGGAAGACAAAATAGTATAGGAAAGACACTGAAGCTGACACAGAGATCAGAGGAAGCTTAGAAGCGCCTGGGTCCAAAGAGTTGGCATCAAACTCAAAAACCTCATGTGAAAGCATAGCAAGGGACATGTTCCTGGGTAAGCTCCTGACCCTGCAGTTTTGGGTAAGGGCTTTCTATGGCTTGACACTCTGCTGAGGCGCTGAGCACTGGGCTTCTGGCTCAAGGGTGAATTTTACTGTAGTCTCAAACAGTTTGTCAAGTGGCTAGTGTAAAATGTCTCTCCTCCTCAGGATCATGACACCTCATCTTGTGCGGCTGCAGTCACAGGTTTAAGGGTTTGGTGGCTGTATAAGCCGCCAGCAAGAATAAGCCCCTGAGTAAGACCCAAATAGCTGCTGATGGGTATCCAGGGGCTGATCTGACTGGTGTGCTTTGTCCTTTGATATCCAGGTCTGTCCTGAGCGTCTGGACTCAGACAATGGTAAGTAAGAAAAGAGGAACCTGGGCAATGTGGGAGGGGTAAAAAAAGGTGGCAGGAGGTAGGGATGGCTTAGCTAGCCTGGCACTGGAGTAAACCAATAGCATCATGGGCTATCCCTTAGCAAAAGGGAACAGAAACTTGCAATGCTGACATGTCTTCCTCCCACCGTGGTGCCTCAGGCTCAGAGCCAGAGGATGTCCTAGGACTGTTTCTAGCTTGGTTGTCTGCATCATGGATGAGTGTCCAGGTGCATGACTGGGTAGGGGTGGATCAGGCTGCTGGGCCAGAGCAGTTGGCTTAATGCTCTCTCCACTGGTTATTAGGTTGTTGCAGAGTCAAGGTGGCGTGTCAGGCCCTGGGAGCTTTGGTGAGACCACTTGTGAGAGCAGAGGGCTGTGTTTAACCCTGCATGTGGCCAAGCATGCTAGGAGGCTGAAGTCTGTGGAGACAACTCAATTCCAATGCCAAAAGCTGACTGCGGCTTTCTGCCAGCATGAATAGGTCTGTGTCTGCACAGGGAGGAAGGAGGAGGGAACTGCACGATGCTATTCCTTACACCTCCTAAGCGAAGGACGAGACAGGCAGAGGTTTCCCCATGTCTGTGACGCTGGCGCGTTCCCCAGCCCGAGGCTGACGCCGGGCTGGCGAAGCTGCTCTGGATCACAGGGTGTCTGCACGCTGCTTCCCAAGGCACACAGCAGTCAGCCCCGTGCCTGCACGTAAACTGTCCCTCTGGCCACCTGCCTCTGAATCACAGCGCTCGGGTCCTGGCTGAGAGCAGGGGGATTTCCCAGCGCCCAGCACAAGGGTTTGCGTGCGGAGAAGCCTCCTTGCAGGCAGCTGGAAATCGTCTCCGAAGGCACATTCCTGGAAAAGCCGGGGCTGAGAATGTCGCTGAGTGGGTGGAAGTCCCTGAGGACTTTGCTGTGTTTGGTGGGTTCTGTCCCTGCAGTAAGCACAGGGACAGAAGGTGCTGGCCTTGCTGCACCCCCTGGTGTGGTGTCTTTTTCTCAAGTGCATCCTTACATTTTCCTCCAGTTCAGGTTATCTCCAAAGCCATCTCCCTCCACAGAATGGACAAGTCCTGACACTCTAACCTGCCTGAGTGGGGGCATAAAAAAGCTGTGAGTTACTGGGGCTGTGTGGAGCTGTGACATCCTGACAGGGGTCAGTGGAACCCCTTTGATGGGGGTTTGCTTGCCTGGTTGCTCTCGATGTGGGCTGCATGATAGCAGAGTGAGTACGGGACAGCTTTGCTTCCTGTTCCCCCACAAGGATGCTCCTTCCCCGGCCTCGTGCCCACTCCTTCCAGTGCTGGGCACTCTTTCACTAAGCTTCCCAGGGGAGAAACTGCTTTCATATTTCCTGTGCTTCCGTAGCATGTAGCTGATGTGGGAGATGCTGGGGTTCCAGATAAGACATTGTGGCAGCAGGGACCTGTCTGAATGTGATTCTTTGGGCATTTGAGTGGAGGGTGCCCACCACATCCCCTGAGCTGCTTCTCACTCACTGCCCGTGGGAGGAAAGAATATTTTAGCATCAGCCAGACATGGATGCCAAACAAGCAGCTGGCAAAAGTGCAAATATTTTGGCTACCCCAACACATCTGTTTAGAAGCAGCTCAACCCCAATTTTAAACAAAATGGGGAAATAAATACATTAATTGAAGCCATGTCCTTAGGAACGCAATCCCTTGGCTGGGGCCGAGCAATGGCAGCCTCGTTGGGAGATCATGTGTCACACAGCCAAGACAATCACCCTGGCTCTGTTGAGCCCCTTGTGCTGCTTTTGGGTGGCTCACACGTGTCCTACAGAAGCTGAGGGAAGCTGTACCTGGCTGTGTGAATGCATGGCACTCTTGCAGGAGTGCATACTCTGGCAGCATCACACCTCCCCACAGCAGCATCCTTTTTCTTGGGAAGGAGTCAATGTCAGGGTTGACTGCTCCTGTTCTGTTCATCTTTTGAGGGAAGGATCCAACCCTGGGAGATCCTAAAATAGATCAGCTGTTTTCCCAGCAGCCCCTGGCTTCGTGTGTGGGACTTGGATTATTAGATTGGGAACAGCTGATCCAAAGTCTGTTGACAAATCCATGAAGAGTCAGTGAAGCTTAGACACTACGCTCCTGATAGCCTCCTTTGGTTGACCTCAGACCTTGTTAATCTCCCAGAGGCAAGCCTGCAAAAACAGCTTAAGATGGGAAATTGGTGTGTGGAATGAAAAAGGGAGATTCCCAAGCTTCTCATCTGCTTCTCCAGTGAGCTCTGCAGCCCTTCCTGAGTTCAATGGTGTTGCAGGTATTTGGGATATTTAGACTGAACTCACAGGTGAGGAATGCCTGCACTGTGGTCAGGGCAACATGCCCAACCACACTGATACACCGCTGCCAGGATGGTAACTGCTATGTTACCCAGTGCCCCATGTGTCCCACAACACTGGTGTCCTTCTCTCCATCTCCTTCCTTACAGCAGAGGCAGCGCAACCCGCCCAGCTGCCCCAGTTTGGTATGTGGAGGTCTGTGGGAAGTGCTGGAGGGAGGCCAGCCCCCCCAGACTACTGCAGCAGGGGGCTCTCCTCCCTCTTGCAGCAGAACAAAACACATGAGCTGAGAGGTCGCTGAAGTTTGGAAAGGAGGCTGGAGAAGCCCAACGTACAGAAATAGGGATAGGGAAGGAACCAGCTGCCCCATAGCCCATGGGATGCCCATACTGCAGCACTCAGCATTGGGTGAAGTCCTGAGGGAGAGGCCCTGGCTTCTCAGCAGGGCTGTACCAAAGACCCATTGGATGCCCTTTAGGTGGTGATGCTTGGTGGTGCCATTGGATCTGTCCGAATGTTGGCTACGGTTGACATTCCCATGGGCTCCCTGTCCGTGCTGGTATTGGCCATGCTCTGACATGGAGAAAGGCAATGGTTAACAGCTGTGCCAACATTATTCTTACACAACCTCCTCCGTAGTATGCAGCCAGCCTCCCAGCCTCCAGGATGTAATAAGTACTAATGTCGTCCTGGGCAGAGGCGATGGGGGCAGGGAGCGCCTCAGAGGAAACCCTTGGCTCGTGTCAATCAGCACAACTTTTTATTTTACAGATCACGCTGCAGAGCGCTTCCAAGTATGAACAAACCTAAATGAAGACAGCTGGCAGAGGCTCTTGTCATCTAATTCCTTCCAGATGTGTGGTCATATGCTGCAGTTTCTGACTAATGACATCCCAGAGGAAAGCCCTGGGGATGCGGCAGCAATGGGGCGGGCGAGGGGCATGCCAGGAACCTGTTGGTGGGCCGGCAGCACTGACTTCCCAGGAGCTGCTGTCTGGAGACCCTGGGGAGGGGCCCTCTGCTCTCCCCCTCTTCCCCCTGTGATCAGCAAGGCTCAATGGGTGGCACAGGGCTGCTTCTGCCATGCTTGGGCACCCAGGCAGCTCTCCACAGGTGAGTAAAGCTACTTAATCCAAGAGTTGTATCCTGCAGAGATAGTCACTTTATGGCCTGGAAGCCAAAAAAACCGCACTTGGTAGGGTTGTGCTGGAGCAAATCAGCAATGTTTTCTGATAATGAATTGAGGTTGAAGCGTTTATGCTGCTTCCCGCTTGCGAGCTCATTCAGATCTCCCTGCGGGATGCCTCTGTCTGCCACAGAGATGTCTGAGAAATCAGTCTGGGTGGGAAGATTTGTAAATCCTGCCACCTCCTCCTGAGATATCTGCCCTGCACATTCCCATTTTATGTTCCTGCACAGCCTGGATTATATTAGAGCTGTGCAGAGTCTCCAGTGGGTTTAGTTTCCTCACCCCCCTGTGGGGGAGACAGTGCTAGTTTGATGACCTGGGGCTTAGGAGATGCTCAGTGGCTTGGAGATGTGTCAGGAACTGGGAGGGACCAGCCCTTCTGACTGCAGGTGGGAGATCACATCTTCCCAGAGTATTGCCTCCTTCACACAGTCTTTCAGAAACTGCAGCCCACCTGGGGCCAGGCTTGCTGCTTAGGAAAAGGAGTCATTTTGGGTCTATCCGTGGTCCCTGTTCTCCCCTCTTCCTCTCCACACCTTTGCAATTAACCTCTGAACTCTGGCTAATCCCAGGATTAGCACGTCATGGGCTATTGGTTATGTCTTCCACCACCCCTTCTGTGTCCCGACATCCCTGACACACTTGCAGGGGGGTCCGGAAAGCCAGGTTGTCCCTGAGAAGGGAGGAGGCTTGTAATGAATGTGCGATGTCAGGAGCCTGAAGGGCAGTGAGAGATAATCCGGAGGTCACCTGTGACTGATAATGATCTCCTGAAGCCTGGGACTGGGGTGGAGGGGCACAAAGAGC
This sequence comes from Gymnorhina tibicen, assembly GCA_013399875.1. Taxonomy (NCBI): domain Eukaryota; kingdom Metazoa; phylum Chordata; class Aves; order Passeriformes; family Artamidae; genus Gymnorhina; species Gymnorhina tibicen. The sequence continues at coordinate 597,072 of VXAZ01005446.1, read as the reverse complement.
CTGAGGGGCTGTGGCAGCCACTTCAGCCTCCCTACCTTGGCCCCTTCTGCCAGGCAGAGTGGGCTGCAGAGGAAAGGAAAATCCTGGTGGGCTTTCAGTGAAGGTGTAAATATCTCCTCTGGCTGCAGACAGGCTGCAGGCAAAGAAGTAGCTTGTGGCTTTTGGTGCAGCATCTCCTCTGGGACTTACTTATGCATGTGTTTTCCCTCTTGAGGGCATCTTTGGGTGAAGGGAGGATTTGCTCGTGGGGGTTTATTCACTATCAGTGCTTGAGATGCACTCCAGGTCTGTGGGTGAGTTCTCTGCTCCCTTCTCAGCCCTCCTCTGCCTTGCCTATATCTCACTGGGGGTACTTCACAGCTCCCAGATGACTGATTTTCAAAGACAGCCCCAGAGAGATTCACATTTAACCTAACAGAGGCAGCAAAATGACCTCTGTCACTTCTCCCTCAAGATGAAAACTTCCAGCCGTGATGAAGCGTTAGGCAGTACAGTCAATTTAGCCATGAGAGCTGCTTTTTACATCCAAGACATCCAGCTGTGTAATGGACCACACGGTGGAAATAACAGAAGTAGCAAGGGACTCATGCTGGGGTTGGCCCAAAGGAAAACAGAGACTGCAGGGGAAAGCCTCATAGTGGTTGAGACATGCTGAAGGGACCCTGGTGCATGTTTCCCTTAGCTGAGGGGTTTGTCTCTGGCTTTGAGTGCCTGTTAACTCCCTTGCCCTAAGTGCCTGTGCTCTCTCCTTCTTGTCTAACTTCATGAGTTTCTCCAGGACCCTGGGCTGGGGGAAGAAGGATGAGCCCAGTTGCTGGAGCAATTCCTTACCACACTGGCAAGGTGCTAGGGGCTGAGCCTGGTGGGTGCTGCCTGGAGGAGAGAAAACTCCTGGAAAGGCACCTGGGTTTGCAGCAGTGTAGGCTGCAGGTTTCCTTTCTCGCCAGAGCAAAGGAGCAGCACTCTCTCCTGCTTCCATTTGCCCAAAGGATGGAAACGGGAGGGGAGCTGCTCCCTGGAGGCCGCCTGGGAACAAAAAGGTCGGCATGAGCTGGCAGTTTGTTTGCACCTCTCCTTACGTGCTAGGAGCAGGACTGAGGGCAGATGCAGACATGCTCAAGAGGAAGTGGGCAATAAGATCATGTCCCTGCCATACCATATGCTGTGTGTGTACAGGATGTTTGGTTTCCTATTGATCCCATCCAGAGATAGTTGGCACAGGAGATGCAGAGGCGTGCTTTGTGATTTCCTTAAGCTGAAGGTTTCCCTGCCTCTTTCTTCCACTTGCAGCCAGGTTTGTGTGTGAGGCACCAGAAGTGCCCAGCTGCTGGACTCTGCCCCAGTACTGGCTGTGTTTGCAGGGAGGTGGGCTGGTGGCTGTTTGTCTCAAGAGTGACTCAGGCTGATGAACCCAATCTGGCCAGGCACAGGAGCACCTCTTTGGAAGGTGCCTTTAGCTCCTGGGGCCCAGTCTGGCCCTGCTGTTGGTGAGCTCTCTGCTGGATGCGCAGGGTCAATGTGTTGGGCAACATGTACTAACTGGACACAGGAAAGTGGTTTCCAGCTCCAGTGACCACAGCATCACCTCATCTGGGATGTCCCAGTCAAACGCAGTACAATGATGATGGCCCAACTGCAGCCATGCTCTGACATGCATCAATCTGAGCCATGAAGGCCCAGCCTCTCACAGTCCATGGTAGTGTTCCTTTCTGTGGTAGCTCTGCTCCCTGCTCTGGCTTTTCCTCCTCTGTCCCTCAGTTCCCTCCTCAGCTTCTGCTGCTTACCTGCACCTCCCTTATTCCTGGAGCAGTATATCATCCTGCCTAGAGATGATCTTCTGCCACAGGGGCTTCACCTGCATGAAATGACCATTTTGTCCATGACCTGCTACCTGTCCCATGAGTGAGGGAACAGGCAGGGTGAATCCACATGAGGACAGGACTATCCCGAGGGCTGATGCTAGAAGTACTGTCCCTACACTGGGGCATGCTGAATTGACTTTTTCTACTTGGAGGATTTCACTGGCAGGATGATATACTCCAGGTGTCATGGAAAATAGAGCATCACATCATGCTTTGCTGAAACAACACATATCCTGTGAGAGATGCAAACTCTGAGCATCTGGAGGATGAAGGGCTGTGGTATGAAGAGATGTGAGGGATCTGTGTTGGAGCATTCCTTCTGCTGTGACCTGGGGGGAACCTGCCAGAGTGGGAAAGATAAATAAGTGGAGCCCTTCCCTCAAGTTGGACAAGCTCACCTGAGCAGAAGGATGCCAAAAAGACAATAGGGAACTGCTAGAGAGCAGCTGAAGTCAGAGATACGTGAAGACTAGTAAGTAGTGCAGGAGAGCCATGATATCCAGTGGTGAAGCAGGACAGCTGTGGGGAGGAGAGGCATGACACAGATGAAAAGGCTGGACTTCAGGCAGCATTTATGAGTCCATGGAGCCTTATCCCCAGGAAGGGGCTGGTTGCTCCTTGTTTGCATTGGTTTTAGTCATGCTTTGGCTCCCAGTTGGAGAATGGACTAGAAAGAAATCGGTGGTACTTTCCCATCTTCTCACCCTTCCTGGCAGTGGTGGTGAAGGGAGTACCAGGGAGGAAGTTTAGGAAATACAATTACAAGGTGCAAGTACCTCTGAGGACAGGCAGCCCTGCCCCATTTGATTTCTCTGGTATCAAGGAGAGTACACCCCAGGTGTGCACCCTGAGCCTCTGAGCAATGCTTTGTTTGTAAACACTTGTTAAAAAAACATTAAAAAATAAAAGACTTTTGAGATGATCTTGGTCTTGCCACATCACCAGGTGCTGGAAGAGCTCTGGCTGCCCACAGGGCAGGACTTGGGTAAGCCTCAGGCATGCCACTGAGGATTCCCTGGCTTCAGAGAGGAAAACTTCTGGGAAGAAGCACCACCAGCTTCTGTGAAATGCTTTCATTCATTGCTGTCCAGGCGGGAACTGATCCTGGCAAAAAGTGGCAAGGGGATGTGTTTCATTCCCAGCAGGGGCTGGTTTTGATCAGAAGTGATCTGGCGCTGGACCTCGGCAGGACTGATAACTGCAACCTGCTGCCCTGAGCGCCGCTTGGCCCTGAGGAGACTCGCTTGTGTTTGCATTTGGAAAGGCCTCCCGTGCTCCCAGCAGCTCACAGTTGAACGGCTTCCAAGGCGGCTTACTTTTTTCTCTTTTTATCCCCGTTATTATTTTTTAGTAAAGTTCCCCAATTAGCTTCTGAGGATTCGTGGTAAAGTGGTCTCAGAATTAATTTCCTCTCCTTGGCTACTCACAGTGGTTTCCAAGCCAGCTCAGCTCACTGCTGAGAAGTGAGACTAAGTGTGGTGACTCCCAGCAGGCTGAGAGGAAGCCCAGGACACTGACTTTGTCCTGATTCCACAGCACTCTTTGGGAAATACCACATGGGCCATGGGGTGAGGGAGAGCAACGGTGTAGGGGCAGAGTGTGGTGCGGGGAGAGCAGGTGTGGGATATCTACCCAAGTTCATCTCCTTGATTTCATTCTCCTCTGCATCTGCTGTAAGGCTTTTCTCCGCTCCTCAGAGAGCACTGTTCATTAATATCAGTTGTGTTACTAGTAACAATAATTAAAACATTGGCAGTAATACCAATGCATAGTGTTTGTTGCTATTTGCAGAACTGAGGACAGAAGGAACCAAGTCTGCATAGAGAGAAGACACTGCAGATACCATCAGCTCTTCTCTTTTTACCATCCTCTCTGTCTTTTCCCCCTCTCCAAAGCCAAGAAAAAGTTTTTCCTGTTCTCCTTTAGGTGCTGGGGCTGCAGAAGGCCAGAGGTGTGCGGCCCCACAGGGAGGGCAGGTGGATTGTGGAAGCCCAGGCTGGATTGCATGTGAGTCCTGGCTTGGCAAACACCACAGTGGCAAACAAAGTTGACCTGGGAGAGCACTTCCAGCATATCCCTGGGACAGTTTGGTCACTGAAGGAGGACAGGACAAGTTCAAGGCTCATTTGTCCAGAGTCCAAACTGAGTGGGGTGGAAGCAGCGGCATGAGTGGATCAGAGAAGTGGAGAGGCATGAGCAGAAGAAGCTTTGGGTTCCTTATTAAGAAGCCTTAGCCAGCCTCACCCATAGCCCCTGGCAGACAGAGGGGACATCCTGGTTTAGGGTGAGCAACAGACAATGAGCCGAAAGACAGGCATGCCCCTGGCCTCATTGCCCTGTTGGGGCACACAGAGCATGGCCACATCGCTGCTGGCATTTTCCTTCGCAGAGTGGTGAGGCAGAGGCACAGACAGGAAGGGAACATACCTTTGCTGGTCAATATCACGTATTAGGATTGAGTGCTGTAGTGGCTGGGCTTCCCAGAGAGAGAGCCAGTGGTACTTGGAGGCACCACAGGGCTCTTGTGTTTATGAACTTTAGTGATCAGCAAGCTCTTTGCAAACCTGCACTGCATCCAAGCTGCTCTGGCCAACTGCTCTCTACCGGCTGTTAATCTTCACTAATTTGCTTGTCTGGAGCCTGAAGGCTCCTACATACTCCTGATTACTGCACTGGCGTCTTTGTGGAGGATGGAGATGTTTACATCCTTATTCAGCTTTTCCCTCTCTTCCTTTTCCTTCCCTACTGGGGTCCTTTATTCTTTGGCTGTGTTTTTCGCTTACTGCGGCACCTCACCTCCCTGCCCAGCTTTAGTCTTTGGCTGGCCTGAGGGAAAGGCCATCCATTGCTAGCATATATTGCTTTGCTTGCCTTCATTTCCTCAGGACCTTCTCTCCCAAGCTGATGTGCTGAAGATAACGTATCTCTCCATCCCTTTCCCTCGCTTGCCTTTCCCCTTTATTGCATGTATTTCTCTCTCTCTCTCCATCCCTATGATTGAAACTTGGCAGAAAATTCAGATATGCTCAGTCATTAAAGTGACTAAGGAAAGGCCAGATCACACCCTGAAGCAGCGGAGGGAGTGGAAATGGGATCTCCACTGATCCCCATCATTTCCACATCAGCTGGAGTGAGATCCCTCCTCCCTGTGCTAGCAACAGCCCCTGGCTGACGCCAGGAAACTGGCAGTGCTTGCCTACCAAAGCGGGAAGTGGGATCTGCTGGGACAACTTCCTTGATGCTCTCGCCCTTACTTTTGGGCTGGAAGATGAACAAATGCATTGGGTAGTCCCTGGGAGAGGGGATAAATGGGAAGCCACGTCTGGGAGTTCAGGGGCAGATCCCTTGAGCTGTGCTATGGAACCAGCATGCTGGTGTTGGATGGCAGTACTTGGGTCTGTGTGTGCATTGCTCCTGTGTTTGTGTGTGCGTGCCTGTTCACGCAGTGGGATGCTGCTGAGGCCAAGCTATGTGTACTCATCGTGTGTGCTTTCCATGGGCAGAGGTTTTGTCTTTCTTTGCTGCTCCATCACTCCCCATCTCTGTGCTGCACGGCCGGCTCTGCCCCCCAAAATGACAGGACAGGAGGCAAAGCAAGGAGCAATTTCCTGTAGCAAGTGCATGGCCTCAAGCAAGGGAGCACTGTGGTCTACCTGGCAGCTTGAAAAGGAAATAAGGGCAGTGTAGTAGTGGAATAAATGTTGCAGGGAGATGTAGAGAGGCTCTGGTGTGTCACAGCTTTCAGTGCCAGATGAATGGGGCACAGACTGAAATGCAAAGAGGCCAAACTCCAGGCAGATAAAAGGGATCAAGTTGATTGTGCAACCCTTGAAACCTGCAAATAATTAAGTGCAGAACACATGAAATGTTTTTAATGACCAAGAAGAGCATTAGCCAATTGCTTTATAAAGTGCCCCAGGTGGTGCTCTTCAGCTATTGGAACCAGGATCTGGAGCGGCTTTGGCCAGGGTCAGGTTCTCAAGGCTGAGTGCCTAGCTGTGGCAATGGTAGGTAGCTGGACACACACTGTCAGGAGAAACCCCAGAGAGAGCAAGGGGTGCTGTGGGGAGCAGAGGTTATGTTTTGCTGAAGCTGATGCTCTATGACCCTGCTACTGTTTTCCACTGGGGCCGGGAGGCAGGCACCATGATAGATGAGACCTCCTGTTTCTGTTTGGTGACAAACAGGATAACAATAAGTGATGGCATCTGGCATGGCAAGAGCGTGGTTTGTGGTAGCTGGCTGGACCATGCCTTCTTCAGCTTCACATTGGTGCAGCTCTGGTGGCATTCTTATGGCATGAAGTCACTGGATCTGGATGCATAACAGCTCTGGGCAAGGCTGGGCTTTGATGTGCTGTGCTTTTGTTCTTGCAGCTTCCCCAAGAGATGTCTTTCAGGCAACATCCCAGCTTCCCCATGGGACAGTGCAAACGCCAGACATCATTAGGTCTAGAGCAGCTGTAAGGAGAAGCCACAGCTTCTGTGCCAGCTAACACTGCCCTGTCTTGGGCTTGGTGGGAGTGAGGTGATGTGAGCAACTGGTCTAGAGCAGGTCTTTGGGAGTTCCTACCTGGATAAGGCAGATCTTGGGAATGACAGGAACTGGCAGTCTTCATAAAGTCATCCTGCTCCCTTGTTCTCCAAACACATGGATGCTGGCCAGACCATATGAGGTTGGCTCGTCAATACTCATGGTGTAAAAGTGCCTTGAGGGTTCTGTTAGGAAATCTCCAGTGTCTCCCACGTGGGATCTTGGTCAGCCTCAGCTCCCTCATGGAGTTCAGTCTACCACCAGCACGCTTTAAGGGAAGCCACACTAGAACGATAGCTGAGATGGCCCTTGGAAGTCAGTCTCCCGAGCGGAAAGGAGCTTTATGAGTGTTACTGGAAGCTGCTGTGGCTGAGTTACCAGAAATAAACCATTTTGATTTGAGGCCAAGTGCTCTCAGACCACTGCATTTCCCACTCTGGTAGCTGGGCCACCTTCCTAGTGCTTTTCCTTTTTAGCAGGGAGATATTCTGTAAATGCCACCCACTGCTCTTGCTGATTTGGGTGGGTGGCAGTGAGGCAGGAAGACAAAGGTGGGTGCCTTGCCGAAGGCTCCTGTTAACATCGATACTTTTTTTTTCTCTTTTCTGGGAAATGGGTTTTAAAAGAAGTAGCAATAATAGCTCCTTTTCATTCACAGGCAATTGCAGGGCTGGGGGGCAGGAGGCAGCTGGAAAGAGATGCTCTGCCCACAGTCCGGGAGCAGAGGATGTGTCCCTGGGGAGGCACAGATGCCTCAAATGGAGACTTTGCACACATGGGGGTGGCAGGATAAGTGGCCTTTAGCCAACGCATCCCTGCTATTCTCCTGCCTGTCTTTGATTTTAAATAAACTGCAAACATGACGCACAAGCTACGTGGTAACCTGCTCTCCATCAGGAAGCATGGGGGCTGATGCCTACACAGCCCTCAGCAGATGGGATTTTTTTCTCCATCACCCCAGGAAAAGGGGGCAGGGACCTATCAGCGTTGGGTCCTGGAGGGGGGACTGAGGCAAGGAGGGGTTTGCCTGCTGCCTGCAGAGGAGGGAGACCTGAGGCTGGTGCTTTAATCCCAAATTCATTTTTTCTCTTCTGTGGGAATACATAGTGAAGAGACAAAAGCTGAGAACAACAGGGATGTGCAAAGACTGTGTGTGGCTCAGGGCAAAAGTTGTGATTGGTACCACCTCTGTGTTAGGATGGAGCATCATCTGACAATTCAGGACTCCTGATAATTTCCCTCGCTGAGTCTTTGAGCTTTGCAGAGACAAAGAGCCTGCCAGTAGATCCTCTTGGCCAGTGCTGGGAGTTGCCTTCTCCACCAGGATCCTTCTTCAAGGGCAGGGTTTTTTGGTGGAAAGAGTGTGGCAAGAGCCCTCAGTGGCTGAGGCTGGTGCCCTTTTAGCAGCACATTCTCCCTGCTGCACTGTGAACAGCCAGCCCTGCCTGCAGCATGGCCAATGCACCAAATCCACCAACTTGGCCAATGTCCTAAACCCAGATAACAAAGTCAATTGCCAGGCAGTGCCTGGTTTTCTGCCCTGGAGTCAGGTAGAAGGAATGTGGGTGGCTCTGCGTGGTGAGGCCATCCATGCCATGGTGGTGGTTAGCTCTTCTCAGTGTTGATTTCCAGCCTCCCTGGGGGTTGGGAACCAGCAGGAACTCTTCCCCATGGTCCCATGTGGCCCGAGCTTGGATGCACAGGGCAATAATCCTACACTGAGGCAGTGCCCAGCTCTGGAGTGGGTCAGGGTGATGTTGGAGGATATTACTATGCCCTATTGTGTCTCATGATTGGTATAACACCTGGTAGTAACTTGTTGAAGGGGCACTATCCACTTAAAAATGCATTTCTCTCGCATAGTTATTTCCATCCCCTTGCTGAGCCGTGAAGTTCCCAAGAGCGGAGGAAAATGCTCATGCTCGGCTCCTGGCTGGGCCATGCGGTGCGTGTGTCAGCACTTTGGGTGCAATCAGTTTTCGTTTGGTCAGTGAGTTTCTTCCGTTGTTTGGGTGGGCCTTGCACAAACTTTGGGGGAGAGCGAAAGCTTTTTTAGAAAGTGGAATATATGACTGTGAAACCACAAGAGTGTCGGAGGGTCTCAGGCGTGGGTAGGAGAGCCTAAATGGCTCCTGGATTTCAGGATATTAGTCACCATCACTATCACTTTCCTGGCCTACTGCTCCCTGCTACCCACCTTTTGTCAGCATCCGAATTCTCCATGAATCATGTAGGATTTTGGGAAGACCATTCTTTCCTCACCATCTGTACAATTCATATTGCCTCATGGCTGCTACTGTGACATAAAAAAATGTTAGTAAAGCAACCACAACACACTCATTTTGGAAACATATGAGAATTCAAATTGACAGTTTCCCTCTATACTTAGGAGTAAACCACAGGTCCTGGAAAAGCTCCAGCTGGTATGAGGCTTAGCACGCATAAGTGTCCAGGAATATTTGAGGTATGATACAGGGAAAAACTTTCTAACTGTCAGGCTGGTAAATGCAGGGGCAAACAATCTAAGGGTACAATGGGAGATCCTTCCTATGATGTTTTCAGAGGGGCTTAGACTAATATCTCTCAGATAGTGCTGGTGATACCTGAGCAGGGTCCCTTTCCTGCCTACACCGCTACAACCTATCCTACTTGCTCTCCTGGAAGACAAAGTCCTGTTCAATATCTTTGTTTTTAGATTTGGGAGCTCTGTGATGGCTTGGGAGCTCTCTGATGGGTTCAGCTGAGCCTAAGGAGGAGACTGCATCTATCCATGGCCATCCTCTGTGAGAGGTATGCCATGTCAGTGACTGAAAGGGCTCTTGGGGGAGGGCTGCAGAACATAAAATAGGAGAGCAACGTAAAAGTGAGAAAAATGTGGCTGAATTTGTGGTGCCATTGTATGCTGCAGGAGTTCCTGGAAGAGCTCCCTGGCAGAGGCAGGAGCTGTCCCAAACAGCTAAGCACAATATCAAGCCCAGGAGTGTGTCTCTGGCATGGAAAGGCAACAAGCCCTGCTACACCTGGGCATGATGTAAAAGACACTGGACTGAGCTCACATGCCTGTGCATCCCATTACTTGGGTGAATGTATCCAACATTTTACCAGAAGTGTGGGGTCAAAGGATCTGGTGTGGCATCCCAGACACTGCCATGCTTCCAAGAAGAAAAACTACCTACTTAATGTTATTTTTTGTTTATTTAAGATGCCAGGGGAAGGCAGTATCATGTACAGTACAAAAGCAAAGAGGGTTAGTTCTTCATACAATCTTTGGGTAAGCATCAGGATGCAGTGAGTGCTACAAATCTGTGACTCCTGATGATGGTTAGTCAGACACAAGGAGTAAAAGTCCCTCAAGGACTCTTAGATATGAAAGCAGCCTGTGTCTCAGGAACTTCTGACCTACACTCAGCCTGGAAGAGCATGCAGAGGCAATATCACTATTGGCCTGCTCTTCTCTTCTTCTCCCTCAAGCATCTATCAGCCAGCATTGGAGACAGAGCACTTGGCTACATTGATGCTCACTTTGACCCAGCACAGCTGTGCTTGTTCCTTATGTGTGGAGCCACAGGGAGGCTGCTGTTGCACGTAGAGTTTTGCCCATGACTCTCCCTGTCATATCGAATCATAAATATTTTGCAAGGGAAAGGTTTACAGAGCCAAAATGTCATCCTCTTCCCTTTTCCCTGTGAAAAAGCATATTGCCTCACATTCCCAGGCTGTTGATCAGTGCTGTCTCTGGTCATGCCACTGGTGCCTGGGTGTGTGCCTTGTCTGCTGTCCCTGAGGGCACCCAGGCATGGAGTTTCATGTGACTGGGTGAGATCTGGTCCTTTTGTGGCAGCTATGTTTAGACCCTGTCTCCACACTCACAGTGGGAAGTGTGCCAACAGAGGGGTGCCCTCTGGGAGTTCAGAAGTTAGAGGACAGATGGCCCTGTGGTATCTTTAGCTAAGCACTGCATGATCTGTGCACTGCAAATTCCCCTGGGAAGAAACTGCACAGAGCCCTGTGGTGGGGAAATGAACAGGAGAGTGAATGCACAGGCTGTGGAAAACCTTCTGGATGCCATGAGGGAGCTGGTGTTCACACCTGGGGAGGGATGAAGTGAAGTCCACGTTGCTTTGAGATTTGGTGAGAGGCACAGCTAATGCCAGCCCCTGGGCACTGCCATGCAAAATCCAGGTGGCACAGGAAGATGTCTCCCACCTTGGTGCTGCTGTATGCGCCAAGGCTGAGGAGCTTTCCAGAGAAGTCTGTCAGGGGGAGTTGGGGCTTGGTGTGGAGAGGCAGGCACAATCCCTTGGTCTGGAATGCTGCCTTGGAGAGACTCTCCTGAGCAGTGGCTCCTGCCCTGCACAGAGTGTGCTGGGTCTGCTGGCAGAGGGTCCCTCTCTAAGACTCCTGGAGGAACCTCTGCTTGTGGAAAGACCTGCCAGGCTCCTCCTACTCCTTCCCTCCCTTTTGCCTGGTGCTCTCCTTTGAGATCTGTGGCTGACACAGAGGATTTTTTTGTTACGCTGTTTTCCTCTTTTCCTCTCTGAAGGGCAGAAAAGACCAGGATGGAGACGAGCAGCTCCACTTTCCCACCGGAAAAGACGCCTGGTTAGCAGGGAAGAGAGAGCCGGGCGCCAGCAGGTGCGGCACAGCCATGGGCCAGGCCCCGAGCAGGAAGCCGCGGCACCCCCTGCCATATTTGCCCAGGGCCGAGTGCCGCCCCCACGCCCCCTGTTCCCAATCCCGTCCCCCTGTGACCCTCTCCCACCAAATGGCAGCCCCCCCGGCCCCGGCAGGGCTCTCCACACAACGGAGGGGCTGTGTGACCTGCCTGCTCCCAACTTGGTTGCTATAGGAAAGGGAAGAGGCTGGAGAGAATGTGTGGGGCCTATTCACACCCCCAGCCCCGATTCACGGTGCCCCTGGGGTAATGTTTGCCTGGCTCGCCGTGATCTTGCCTGATAAAGGGGCCTCCTAAAAGCCGTTGGGGACACACTAGACCAAAGAGTCTGAGAGAAATATTTGCCTTGAATGCCAGTAGGATGTGGAAATGGGGAGGTTGAGTAGCAGGGGGGGATGATAAGAAAGGACCCTTTGAAAAAGAGGGAGGTGGGGAAAACTGCATGCCCGGCTGGCCCCACAGGCTTGCCGCCTCTGCAGAGTCCAGCCATGCATGGGAACATTGGGGATCCTCTTCACTGCAGCCAAATGGTGATGTTGCACGGGTACACGTGTATGAACACCTACAGTGATGCTGTGACCTGTATCCGGGGTGGTTTTCTCCTGACGCCGGGGGTCCAAAAGAAGCATCAGCTCTGCAGCAGCAGCAGCAGGGGCTATATGTCTTTCCAAAACTCACCTTTATTTCTTTCTGTTCAGCTGTCTCACCCTGAATGTTCTCACGATTCAAATTATTACTGTTAGTATAATATTTCTGCTTTTGTGCAGTCAGAATGCCCTTTGGGCCCATATTTTTGTAGGTTGTAATGGTTTTGTTTCAGAAAAGCCCTTTGGCTGTGTGTGAATCCTGGAAAACAAAACCAAAATTCCCATTGCTTAAAAACAAGCAAAACAAAACTCCAATGATTCTGTAAATGTTTCCCTGTGCAGATTAGGAACAGGAATTTTGTTACAGGGTAGGCAGTGACAACCTCTTAAATTTTCATAGCTGATTTCAGCAAATGTCCTGTTTGTATACTTGATATTCTTGAGTGGCCTGATCAAATCAATGAGATGAGTATGTCACTGCTGTTGGGATACTTTGTGATGAAGACTGCATTCAAAATGCATTTTCAGCATTGCTGATGAAGCCCAGAGGTTTCCTCTCTGGGACAGTGTTATCTCTGCTCCGAAGGAGGCGTGAGGAGGGCGGTGGGAACATCTGGACCCTGAGGCCCAGAGAAGCAAACCATTCTGGGGGAAGGTGCATGGCAAGGGACTGGTCAAACCATTCATTCAGAGGACCGTGTTTTAAATCAGCTATAGTTGTTTGGCCAGGAGGCTCAGTATAAGTGGGCATGGCTGGATGGAAAGCTCTTCCCAGTGTGTCACTGGGGTCAAAAGGAAACAAAAACGGGAGTGGGGTGGAAGAGGAAAAAAAAGAAAAAACAGCAAATATTATAGTGGCATTTTCTCATGGGAAGGGAATATAGTATCCAGCTCTGGTAAAAAAGAAACAGAGGGGGTTGGGGCACTGCTATTGAGAAAGGCTGGGAGCCTGGGAAAAGCACTTCTATGAGAGAAGGAAAAGATGAGGGTGATTTAGGATAAGAAGTGTTGTCGTTGGCTTTGACTAGAGGGAGAGCAGGTCTGTTCCTCTTTTTAAATGGCACCTATCATTGTAAGAAGAAAACAGACTCCAAACAGACCGTGAATATGGTTTGTAAAAAACTCTGCTTATGCTGAGAAAAAGGCACCTAGAAATGGGTTTCTCAGCCTTTTTTTTCTCAGCCTTTTCCTATCGCAAGTAGTAAGCCCTCACTTGGGAAAAAGAGAAAAAAAGAAGCCCTTGTATGTGAGGGAAAAATAAAAGGGACATCAAAATGCTTGACTGATGACTTTGGGAAGAGAAATGGTGTTCAGAGAGGTGACTTCTGGCCCTCTAAGGATAGCACTGGGGGAGAGACAGAAAAAAACAACATTGTTTTTATTTGGAATTTAATAACACTTCGGCGATCTCGCCCCCACCTCAACAGCCTTTCTGCGGATGGCAGCCTACCAGCTGGGGAACACTGCCTCTCCAGCACTGGGGATACACAGCACAGAAAACAGGGAATCTGAGACTTACTGCAAGCTTTATATTTCATTGCAGCAGCTTGATTGGGGTCTTGCCATTGGGTCAGTTGCTGTTAATCCTGTATTTGTATTTAGCAGATACACCTCTTGCTCTGTTTTCTGGAATCCCCCTGAAGAGAGCTCTCATGGGTGATGAGGCTGCATCTCAGAGAGTTTATCTTTCATTTATCTGCAGAAGAAACAAGACTTATAATACTTCTGTCATTGCTTAAGCCTAAAGTCCCCCCTGCCCCCTATTTTAGGTTAATTTCATATCCATCAAAGGATGTTTTTACTTTTGGATGAAAGTTTTTCTTTAAAGCCTATGTTGCAAGTGACCTGGTGAGGCTGTGCACAGTTTCTGAGCCCTCGGAGAGCTCCCATGGCTAGTGGGGATTAAAGGAACTAGGTCAGATTTCTAAAGTATAGCATATGCGATGCTGCTGTTCCAGCTGGACTATCTATAAAAGATGGAAAAGAAAATCAGAGTCCTGGAAAGGTTTTCTTGGATGTGTACTTCCCAGAACTCCCCCGAAAAGTCATCCAACTGTGCAGGCAGGAGTGCAAAAGCTTCAAAAGATTTTTCCTAAATCAACCCAGCCAGCTGAAAGCCACAGGAAAGCTTGTGAGAATTCTACTCATGAGATGACAGATAATGCAAGCAAAAAATGGAAGAAAAAGCGTTTTTCTACATGATGTCACTCCCAGCATTAAATAACGTGAACTAGTGCATAAATAACTGTGTTCCTCCCTCAGCCTTAAGCACAGGTTGGAGGACTATACCACCCATTGCAGAGCAGTTCTCTCTGGGGTGGGACAGAAACCTGTTCATGTGTACTGCAGAATGGCTTGGGATGTGCAATGAAAAATAAGTTTGCAACCCATTGAAGCTCCGTCAGGGAAACAGAGAGGTGGAACATGGCGTGTTGTGGTCCTAGGCAGCCAGTCTCCTCTGACCAGGCAGAGGGACTATGCTGTCCATCTCATGAACTTTTTTGATCTCTGGCTTCTGTGAAAAGGGTGCTGGCTGCTCAAGCCAGGTTGGAACCTGGCCAAAACAACATCCTGATTCTGTGGCAAGTGCTCTGGGATCAGACCACACGTGATGAGTACCCCAGATTTGTACTGCATTGGGAAGAGACTATTGTCATGACCCCTGCTGCGCCCTGGGAAAGTCACTCGGCCATGGCTCACAGGAAGGAGAAAGCTTGCCTTCTCTAGATCCAGGATTTCCTCCTTCCCCCTTCCCCTCTCTCATGTGCTGCACCACATCTTACCCCACTCCCGGCATGCCAGGATCAAAAAGCAACATGGAATCGTTGTGTGGACTGCCAGCATTCTTGTGCCAACAAGGGTGCACGCCTGTCTTGTCCCCAGTGCGAGAGATGGCCTTGCTTCTGTCCCGCAGTGCCACTGCTGCCACATGGCACCAGCCTGCAAAGCTGCCCGCAGGACTGGGCAGCCCTGGCACGGACCGAGCACGGCTGAGCAGACTCCCCAGTGTGGGAAATTTCTAAAGAAGCAGCTTCCTTTAAACCACATTTTCATTTAACTAGTCTAAATATACTTCAGTTTCAAAACACATACTTAAAAATAACTTACAGAAATATTTATATGGACACTGAAAGGAACTTTCCAGCTTCGGGGATTCAGCCTGTAGCCCTCGGCAGAGCCCGCAACTGCCTTCCTGCTCAGTGACTCTTCGCTTGTTATTGAGCCTCTTGTTTTGGGAGTGTTTGAGTCTCTTTTTCCTTAAGTTATCTTGCTTCACTCCACCCTGCCTCAGGGACTAAGAGGGTTTTGCTTCAGTGAGGTCAAGGCTGATATTGCAGGATAGTTTTTCTCACAGTCACAGTCATCATAACTCTCTCAATGGTACAAGTTTTGTTTTAGACCTGGGAAATTCAGCTGCCCCTGTGGTGGGGGACATATTTGGGAACTCCCTGTGTCATCATCTTGCCCCTCTATGCTCTTCATTTGTTTGCCTGTCTCAGTTCATGTGTTGCTTGGAGCAGATCTGAGCTTTTGGCAAATGTATGTCAGCCTTGCGCACAGGGCCTAAAGATGGGGTTTGGAATCTTCTAGGTGGTTTTGCAACCCGAATGTGATAGTAAGGCTAATAACAAAACCTTCTACCTAGTGGTTTTCACCATCATTTATTCAGTGCTGTCAATATTTTCTTCCGTGACACTGTTAGTTATCTGGAGGTGTACCAATCACTTCCCTTTGTTTGTGTGGACAATCCCCTTTGCTAAAGAAAGGCTAGGCTCTTACTAAAGCATCGCTATTAGGTCAAGTCCACAAGTCCTACCTCTCCCATACTATACATCATATGGGAGAGAAGCAGTCTGATGGGTCAGGACAAAGGTTGTCTGATAAGGATGTGTTGTGTCATTTGTCTGCGTGTCTTGGCTTTTTGAAAGACATCCTTGTAACCCAGGAATGTCTTCTAGGGGGTTTTAAATGTCTCAGTTTTTCATTTCACCAGGTTTTATTTTTAGATCATGATACAATGTTTGTTCAGTACATATTGCAGCATTGGTAAGAATCTGTCCCGTGTTTATCAGGAACAAACAGCCCAGAGGAAGGTGTGCTCGCTGTGATGAGGAGTATTTGGATTAAAAGAGAGGTCAGATGACTGCAAAACTCTGAAGCTGTATGAGCGTTCAGTCTTGTTTGGTGCTGCAGGAGGAATTGAGCTTGAAATGTTAAATTACTGAAAAAGTTCTGCTACAAGAAACATTTGTGTTGTTGTATATGAGGTAACTTGCACAGGAAAAAGCACAAACCAAAACTAGTTCTGCTGTATCTTTTATGGGAATTAACTTGTGGCACTTTAATGTGTCACTACCAATATGTCTCAGGTTTTTATTTTCAAAGTGAGGTTCAGCACTCTACTGGTTTGAAATGATTTTACCTCTCTCTCTCCATCCGTATTTCTTTTTTATATGTAAGGGCTGG
The DNA here is from genome assembly GCA_013399875.1 of Gymnorhina tibicen. Classification (NCBI taxonomy): domain Eukaryota; kingdom Metazoa; phylum Chordata; class Aves; order Passeriformes; family Artamidae; genus Gymnorhina; species Gymnorhina tibicen. The sequence goes on along the minus strand of VXAZ01005446.1, from coordinate 580,948 downwards.
AGAGGGGTTTGTGGGTAAATGTGTTTTGGTGTTTCTCATCAAACTGTAGTCTAAAACTTCTTACAAAGCAGTGGGAACAGACTCTAGGTCACCAATTAAATGCAACTAGCTCTGAAATGTCACACAACATCCATTTAAAACAGTCCAAACTCCAGGCTTGGATTAAGATCCAGGCATTCCTAAAAACACAGGATTAAACTGAAAGCTCAGATTTCCTTTAAAACAGAAAGCTTCCTGCTCTCTGCCTGCATAGGCAAGATCAAACCCTTGATCTAAAGAGAAGCAATGCAACACCTTCTTCTGGGGTCCCAAAACCCCAAGGGCGCAGTTCAGAGCTGCAGTTTGCCTGGCAGCAAAGATGGGCAGAGGTTTCTGTCCCCTGTGCTGAGGTTGACTGTATCTTCAGTTGTGCTACTGCTGTCTGCAGGCTGGATCATAGAGAGGGTTACAAAGGGGCACAAAACTTGCTTTAATTTTAGAAGCTTTTTTTTTTTTTTTTAGCCCAAACCATTTCAATGAATGAGCTGTCTCTGTGGTCATGTACATTGATGTAGTGGCACCATGGGGAGTGAGGGACAGGAGGAAGGACAAGTTGCTGTGCAGGGTCAGGAGCACAAGGCTAAGGCAGGAGCTTCCTAAGCAGTTTTGCTGCTGAGGAAAAATTGTCATCAGTGTGCCCCTGAGAAGGCAGAACATTGCAGCATGGATTCAGGAACGAGCAGCCAGGCTTACGAAAGGCCAGAAACTTTTAAATCAGCTTTGTTTTTGGAGAAAAATGGATCAAGACTCAGACCCTGAGATAGCAGCTCTGAAGGGAGTGAGCTGTCATGCTCACCTCATTGGGGTGTCCTTTCCAAGGCTCATCTGTAGAAGACCCAGGCAGGTACTTGCCATGGCCTCTCATGGTCACAGTTACTCAGAGCATAATTTTCATCCTTCACAAGAGGGTCCCTTCCGTAGCACACTCTAATAATGGCCACACTAGTAGGAGGATGGGGAAGGCCTGCGGTGGGAGCCCATGAACTGCCAGTCCCCGTGGAGCACGACACCACTGCCCTATGGAAGCCTGCTGTCTCAATGCGGCGCTCCCTGACCCCACATAGTTTTCTGGGGAGATGACAACTTAAACTTGGGATGCCCAGGGACCACAGAAGGATGTTGTCATGGGGATTAGAGGCCAGTTTTCTTTCCAAAGGTGTCAAGGGTGTTACGTTTACATCAGGAGTGAAAGCAAAGACATCGCTGGAGGCAGTGATCCCCAAGGACTGCAGTGTGGGAGCTCCAGGGAGCCTTGAAGCAGGGGGACCACCTCCCTCCCACATTCTGGTGAGACAAGGCCAACCAGCACACCAATTTCAGACCAAGCCAGCAGAGGTCACAGTGGGTCCAACAAATTCTCCATGCTCTTGTCCAGCTCAGTCTGGCCTAACAGTTCACCACTGAGTGACTGGTATTAAACCCTCATCCTATTCAACAGCCTGAGCAAACCTGACAAAGCCGGGTTTCGGCTGCAGAGTACCTTCCTGGAGGGAGCAAATAGCTGCTGGAGACTTGGGCTGTGGCTTGGTTGTAACTCTCTTCCCCAGCGTGTGCTCCTGTTGCAGCTAATGTGCAATATCTTGGTGTTAAAATCAGTCATGAGGGTGTGGACATGTTTCCTTCCTGTCATTGCACAGAGGAAAATCACTAGACGTGCCAACCTGTCAGGCTCCTTTATCTTCCCAGACCTCTCACCTTCATCCTCCCTGTGCCAATTCATGTCCAGGCTGGAGGATGTTCCTGCTGCTTGAAGGTGATCTAGTCTGCAGGGAAGTTGGGTCCATGTCTTCTTGTGCTATGTTACCACCTTACCAGCAACTGCTCTAGGAAAATCTCCTGAGCATCTCCATGCCACAATCTGGGTGGATCCCTGTTGCACTGGGCTCTCTTGGGGTCTTTGACAAGAGCTGGGATGATCCCTGTGGAGATGCATGTACTGCAGGGGCAGGTAGGTTTGCAGACAACCAGTCCATGTCCCTGCTCAATTACAGCTCCACAAGGAAATTGCAGGCATGGCAAATGCAAGACCAAATGTATGGTTCTGTATACAGAGACACTGGGGATTTCCTTCCTCCATTTCTAGCAACAGTATCTTGGGCAGAGAAGAAGCAGAAGTAAAAAACTACTCTTTTAAAGTGAATATAGGAGCCATGAAGGTCTGTATGCCCTTGCTGATGTCAAGATCTATATGGGATCAGGCTCTGGTTGGCTGAAGTCTCCCACAGGCTACTGGACCACACGCCAGGGCACCTTTCTTGCTAAAGACTTTCTTGGTACAATGCCTTGGTGGCTTCAGAACCCACCACGGCTATGACATGTGGCACTTCCCGATGGCCACAAATACCCACGTTCTGCTATGGAAAGCGTGAGATGGCTGTGGCTGGGTGAGCTGGGCAAGCGAAGCCTAGTAGCTGATTCCTGAAGGTCTCTGCCACTGGAGGGGGACAGAGCACCTCGCTGCAGAGGTAGGTGCCCCTACACCCCTCCCAGAAGAGATCCTCCCATGCTGTAGGGCTTTCATCCAGTTCATCCTGGTGGATGGGCCACTGCTTGCAATGCCGCGCCCTGGAGTGGGTCATCGCGGGATTGTGCTTTTAGCAGAGGAGGGGCGCCGTTTGGCAAGGAGGCAGCATTTCACACAATAGCAGTGAATCCACTGAACATTGCCGAGCCTGCCACCATGGGTGGCCCAGCACATCCAGGGAGGGGTGTTGATCAGGGGCTCTCTGGAGATAAACGCAAACTTCCTTTGAACTTCAAGTATGCTCCTGGTGGTCTGTGATTTCCAACTGCTTTCTTGTCACCTTTGGCCCTTGAAGAGCCACTCATCATCTTTCCCATTAGTCCATGGCTTGAATTGCTAGAGCGGGGCAGTGCTGGTTCAGTGCCCTATCCTTGGCTGACCTGTAGATGCTTTCTGCAGATCCTGGCAGCAATGTCTAGAGCAGCAGCTACACTGGTTGGGTTCAGTGCTGCGCTGGGCTGGCCAAGACCACCTGCAAGAGGTGCCACACAGATACACCATGGTGAGGTGAGTCCTGGGCTCTGAAATGGCACAGAGCCTGGTAGAGCTTCCCATGGAGCAGTGCCTGCAGAGGGTCTCACCAAAAAAGCATGGTCTCAGCTTTGGTCAAGAGGAGGCCACCTGGGCAGCTCATGCCTTGTTCACCTACTGGGCTCTTATGCTGCTATTGTGCCAAATACCACAGAGAACTGGGTGGCAACTCCCCCTGCACATTTTGGGAGGGTGTGGTGATCTGGGAGAGGCTTTCCCACACTGGGGTACCCTGAGGAGCAGACACCTCTCTCCTGACCAGCTTGCTGCGGCCGATGAGACCTGATCGATGAATGAAGATGGCATGCTGCCATCAGGCTGCATTGTGCAACAGTGCATGATGCAACTGAACTTTACATAACCTGACGCAACACCCAGAGCTGGAGTTTAAAGCTGCAGGTCCTGGGTCATTACGGTGTGGTGGATGTACCTCCCTGGTGTATACATGCATGAGGTCACCCAATGAGTGGACAGCAGCAGTGCTCCAGGCAGCTCAGCTTTACTCTTGGGTTTGAAATTGCTTCAACCAACCAATGAACCAAACAACCACAGCTCATTGAGGATGACTAGACAATTTTAGAAGCTAAGATCCGCATGTATTGCAGACAGCAACTGTGGAAATGTCATCCATGCAGCTCAGCTTGTGCCCTCCATTCCTATCTGCGACTCATCCAACCCAAAGCATCTTTCCACACTCCTGCCCTTCAGCCCTGGCTGGTCCAGCCCTGGACCCCAGCTCTGCCTGTGTCCTGCAGCCTCCCAGTGCCTGTGATAGTGCAGTCCTCCTTTGCAGGCCCCCCTCCTCCAGATGCTCCTGAACAGCTTCCTCTTCATGTGAAATCATGGCTTTGAGCTCCATGCCGTGTTAGACAGGCTGCCTTGGACTATGCAGAGCCGATGTTTAGCCTGGTGCTTTTGGAAAGGTGGCAATATTCCTCTCCTGAAGCAGGACACCAATGCTCTACAAGACATGTAAGATAATGTAAGATAATTGCCTTAAAGAAAATTGCCTTAAGCCTGACTTTCACTATTGTCCATACTGAGCTTCAGGCCAAAGTAATTTCTCATCTTTTCTTTGACATTTATCATATTTAAGCTAAAAGAAAACAGAGAGGAATTGCTGGCCTGTTGTTTTCTGTACAGCAGTGAGAGTTTGCAGCTGTTGTGAGGTCTGTCGTGTGTTGTGCGTGAGCAAGGCAGGGGGAGTGGGAGCATGTCAGAGAGGAGGGACAACCTCACCAAATAAGCAGTCATGGTATTTACTTTTCTCTCTGCAACAGGGGGATCCTGCAATGCCCCTCACTGCTGTAGCATCAGACCAGTCTAGGTAGCATAACTGCATTAGCTTCCTTGGGCTTTTCTGTCTCTCCCTCTGCCCTCCCAGCATGTCCCCTCTGGGGGATGTGGTTCCCATGCAGGCAAGAGAAAGAAACAGAGCCTGGGAAGAGCCCAGTCTTCTTTTTGCATGGGGATCAGGCTAGCACAGCTCCAAGTATCACCTGGCTTTCCCTTCCCCCCTCAAGGGAAGCTAATCCTGGGCATCACCAGCTCTGCCAAGTTTACATGGAAAATACCACTAGCAGGACCAGGAACTCCTTCTGAAACTGGAGTGGGAGGGGACAAGCTGGCATCCCCTTTCTGATGTGCACCTGTGACTCACTGACATCTCAGTACCTTTCCAACCATGCTGTTGTGCCTGCAGTCAGTGCTTGGGTGCCTGGTGAAACTTCTTTCTTTTCAGCATTTTTTTGCCAGGCCCCAATGATGTAACACCCCAGGTGAATTGCCACAGCCCTGCCAGAATATTCTCTGCTGCCAGAAGGAAGGTATGAAAAATGCCTTTCCCCTCCCAGGTGCCTGGATTGTCCCTGTGTATTGATGCACTATCCTTCCAGTTCCCTCCTTCCCCTAAGATACATGGACCCCCTTTCTCTGCTCCTAATTGTCCCCTCCACAGCTGATGCACATCAGACATCTTCTTGCCTGGCCATGAGCAGAGACAGTGCCTGCAGAGTAAACAAGCATCATGAGGCACCTCTGCCACTCTCCTGTGGTGCCAGGAGAGATCCTCCATGGCATAGGGAGGAATTACAGGGCATTCGCTCATAGCCATCCTGGCAGCTAACTGCTGCATTCACAGTAGCTTACAGGAAGGCTGAGTCCCCACGACTGCTGCATGGTGCTGGTCTCTTTACTTCAGGTTCCCTATCAGCAAAGTAGGAACCATGAACTGGAAAACAAAGGTACCACATTGTCCCTTATCTAGAAGAGAGAAGAAAAGAGGTCAAAGGCCTGAAGCTGTGAGCAGAGACGTGTGTTGGCAACGGGGTGAGCTATTTGTGTGCTGCGGTGAGGCCTCAATACCACTGACCACGTACATACAACAACCTGGGTGTTTGAACTCCACCCTGTGAGGATTCATGGGTATGAGAGCAGCACCTGACATGGAGATCACCAGGTGCCCAAGATCAGTTCACAGATATTCTGGGAGGATGTGTAATCAAACCAGTTCTTTACATCTCTCAACTAAAAAGCCTCCAGGAAGCAAATAAATGGTTAAGAAAATGGGCCAAAATGCTGAAGGAGAAAGCAACATTTGCTCCGTAGTCATGGCCAAGTTGTAGTGGGAGAGACTGCTATGTATACTCACTAAGCGCTGCTCCGTGACCGTGTGGCTCTTTGCATTATGTCTAAGAAGGAAAGAAAAACAAGAAATGGTGACCTGATTGGGATTATAATCCTGGAATACAGTGCCTGCTAAAAGGCTAAAGAGGAAACCACGGAATAGTGGCTTCTGTTAAACCAGTGGGTAAAATGCTTGCCTAGATGATGGAAGTTTTCCCAGATCCTCTCTCCATAAAGGCACTTTGATGGCATTGTGTTTAAGCTCCTGAAAAATGCAATTTAAAAATGAAAAGGAAAATTAACCAACTTTTAAATATGGGGGGGGGGCAAGAGGTTGGGGATGTTTAAGGAAATTACTAGTCTATTGCCAGTTTGGAGAGAGTTTAAATACAGTGTCAAGGGAGCAGTTAGTGTGTGGTATGTAAAATGAAGCAATACAAAAACGGTTATTAACTGAGGCTAATTTGGCCTTAAAATGTGCTCTAGGAACTTGTGTGTCAAAGGATACAGCTACTCCAGAAAACAGGGAGTTGCAACAGCATCAAACAGCCTGAAACAAAACTTTTATTGCTCCCCTTTTGGGGGACAGTCTCCCCTTTGGGGTGCAAGTCCTTCAGAAGAGTATCAATATTGAAAACATTCACGAGAGAAAGCTTTGTTGAAAGAGGAACATGCTTTTAATTCCACTGTGCTCCTGAGAATCCATCCACAGGACAACCTGTGTAGAGGCAGAATGACAACATGGGCAAGACCTGGCATCCTCTCCCTCTACTGAGGGAGGATGTCAGTGAGGAGGAAAAATGGGGCTTTCCATTTTGTGGTGGTTCCCTAGTTTCTGTGAGCAAAGACAGATATCCTTTGCCTAGGTTTGACTAAGCAAAACTTATCAACCCTATGGGAGTGCTGGCTGATGGCAAAAAACACCCCTATGAATAATGCACACAAGGTCTTACTCCAGCATAACAGGCCAGCACTAGGACAGTTTCCACACCCATGTTCTGATGGAGGGTCTTGGCCCATCTGTTGCAAAACATTTTTAACTTTCAGAGCAATGCAGGCAAGGATTATTGGAAATGACGACAGGGGGTGTCTATGGAGGTACTTGTGAGGCTGACAAGAATGGCTGCAGAGCAAATGAGGGAAAAGTGAATTTTCCAGAGTCTCAGCCATATGCTGTGGGTCTTGTAGATGATATTCATAAATCAAAGTAATGCATAAGGCTATCCTCAAGGCACCTCAACTACAAGATATGTCACAATTATCTTCCTTTCTGGGGATAGGCAGTTATTACCAATGGGTCTTGCCCAACACATCGACACTGTTACACTCCCTAAATAGACCAGTGCACAAAGGACAGAAGTAATGTTGATCCAGATGATGTGCCAAGGCCCCAGATGAAGCAAACAACTTTGCATTAACAGAAAATGAAACTGCCTGTAAAATTAGCTTGCAGCACTTCGCCATGGGCCTGAAACACTGATACTGAAAGCCAGACATCAGGGTAAAATACTCAAAAGAGCCACACTTGGGGCTCGCTGGCATTCGTCTGCAGCACTGTGCTCACACCCAGAGAAAAGACCCACGGGTCATCTTGGGAGGTCAGCGGTTTAACCACAGCTTATCTCAAGAGGAAACAATTTACTCTGGTTGCAAATGCCAAACACCGGCTTCAGTGTTAGCAGGAACAGCCCGGTTAGGAAGAAGGAAGGTTTTCTGGGGTAATTCCTGCTCGGGTGGTGTGGTAGGAATACCTAGTGACTGGTACCACAAGCACCTGGAGAGTGACACATATCTTAACACAATGTGAAAGAGAGAACAAGCCAAGTTGACGGAGACCTCTGATGAAAGGATGAGGAGAAGGGCTTAGCACACAGCCTCTTTGAGCCTTCTTGGCTGGAAAGAGAGTACTGAAATACATGTCCAGGTTGCCTAACGTGTGGCACCAGAGCACTTACTGTAATAAATCTCAGGTCTACTGTACTCCAAGAATTACATGATGGTCCTCTGGGAATGATAGCTATGAAAGCCCTGGCTGGAAATTTGATTCAGTGGCCAGACACTGATACACAAATAGGAGGAATGGCAAAACAATGTCAAGGGTGTTAATAAAGCTAGTTGGGAAATTTTCCATCAGAATAATTCTCCAATGGAAAATGTTGTTTTCACTAACTCAGCAGTTTCTGTAACAAAAGTACAGACTTCCATTGGGAAAATCAAACTGAAGTATCCTTGGCTCTTTTTTTTTGCAAGAAGGAAATAAAATTGCCAAGAGCATTGTAGGTGGACTTACGGAAATTTTCTTTCTGTGCAGCTCTCAGATACTCAGCGTTCCCCTCAGGTCCAGAAATCAGAGATGCAGCTGAGCAGAGATGCAAGAAGGCTGGGAGATGGGAAGTCACCCTCCTAGGTTTTTGACAGCTTACCTGCTCCAGAAACCAAATATACCCCTACCAGATGGACAGCCAGGAGGCCAGAAGTTTTCATTCTGGTTCTTGTAAAGCTTGATTTTTGTGGAACTCTAATGAAGACAGCATTTTTTATTTCTCAGTTTAGTATTTTCCTTAAAAAGAAACTCAGCTACTATTGTTTTCTGTCTTGCTGGAAGGGATTTCTATTTCCCAGCCAACTCCGGGTATCAGCAAACGCTACACTTGCTTATATACTCTCCTTTGTATTCTCAGGAATGGCCAGCTGCTCTAGGAAAGAAAACTTAGAAATGGGCCATTTACAGGACATATGTTTTTGATTGCAGGAAATGTGCCTCATAAATGGCCTGAAGTGCTGCATATGAATGCTACTAATTTAACACAGACTGGGAAAGTGTTAAGATTAGTATTTCATGGACAGGAATTCCTACTTGCATTGTAAGTGATGAAGGGTCATTTTTTTGATGTTCAAAAAGTTGTGTGCTTTTATCTTACAAAATAGTATCAACCCTGTCACATAAGCTCCTTGCTGTCCTGCCATAAAAGGAGTAGTGGGCAGATTTGTTCAAACATCCAATTCAGTGATCCAAACCAGAAGTCTGGATAAAGTGAACTTACAATAAAAAGATACGAATTCTCTTTTGGCCTGGAAAGAACATGTTAATACAGATCTCAACTACAGTCATCTGTGGTCTTGGAACCCAGATTTTTCTTGCTTGGACTTGCTAGCACCTGATTTCCAGGGGGGGCGTTTGTTTGAAAAGTGATAGGATCAAATGGCCTCATATAGTCATGCATGAGTCTGCTGCCTTCAGATTGGAAAAAAAAAAAAAAAATCTGTGCAAGAGGTAACTGTGAAGACTCTGAGAAATTTTAAGCAAATTATTTGGTGACCTTCTTCTCTGTTTTATCAGGTGGAAATGGCATTGGGAGCCTTGGAATTAATTAGAAAAATGGAGTTGTCAAATTGTGCCCTCTTATCAGAAATAATAATTGTCAGCTTTATGGAAATGTTTGTGGTTATGGATGCTGAAGTAGGTCAGCTGGCAGTTATTCACGTAGCAGCAGTGGGGACATGAAGAACCTTGGAAAGACTGAGACCATTTTTAACAAGCCTGCAAGCACTTTTAGACATCTGATTTAAAGCTTCTACATTTAGAAACATCAGTTGGAATCTCCTGGTGCTTCAGTTTCCTGATTGGTAAAGTGGAAATGCCTTTTTTGCAAGGATGTAACATTTAACTGGTTCTTGTCATGAAGGACATTGGAATTCTCTGAAATTCCCAATGGAGGTGTTATGTGTTGCAGTTAAATGTTTGTTTCATGCTTGTTCTACCACACTTGTGTATTAGTATTTTGAAGTTCTGCTTCCCTCTGGAGCACTGACCTTGGTGGTCAGAATTCAGGAAGGAATGATTCTCCATGTCCTTCAAGCAGAACATGTAGAAAAGGCCTAATGACTTGGTGCTCCTCTGCAGAGCTTGGTAGCAGGGTCAGCTTCTCCAGTGCTGTTCCTATGTCTTTGTGACAATGTTTGTCCTGCTTTACATCATTGTTTCAGAACTCCCGGAACCTCTGTCTTTTGCTGTAATTTGGGATCTGTCTCTTTCAGCAGTTGGCTATAGCATGATGGTAATGACCTTCAAAGAGTGTCCCAAAGGAGCATAAAGGAGTTTGCTTTTTCTCGCTGACTTTTAGTTTTCCCCTGTCCTCCTGCAGGGCTCACGGTCTTGGTCCCCTTGGTCTGAGCTGCAGGAAAGCTTTTATCCATCAGGGCCAACCAATCCTTCATCCACCTCTCGCCTCACTGAGCTTTCACCTTTTGCAAGTTCCCCATCAGACCCAGCTGTGGATAGATTAATCACATTTCTATCAGATAAAGATCAGCAGAGGTGTCACAGATGAGGCTGGGCTTGACTTCCTGGTGCAGGGTCAGCTAGTGTATGATCTCACCTCACACTCCAAAACACACCGCTCTTCATCAGCTTCCTCGCTTTTGTTAGCAGAAAGTAGCAGGACAGTGCTGGGTTGATGGTTGGACTTGGTGACCTTAAAAGGTCTTTTTCAGCCTGAATGATTCTACGATTCCGTGACTTCTGGTGGTGGGTCACAGGCCTGAGTAAGTATAGCTGTTCCCTGTCATGGGAGAAGGCCCAAGGGTGTCCAAGGAGGGATCATTTACACAAGCTCAGAGGGCCCTGAGGACATTTGGTACAAGTACCTGTTATATCCAGTGCAATGCAGCCATCCTTGGCAGCAAATGCATGGGAATTTACTTGCATAAATGTAGAGTGAGACACTTGTATGTATTTCTGAGTCATGTCCTGTTGGTAGTTCCTGCACCAGTTACATCTGTGGGTTAGGTAAATAGAAAAAAAAAAGGCAGTGAAAAAATGGAGTTTCATAGAAATCTCAAAGACCAAGATCTTCAAATAATACAAATTCAACAAATGGTCTTAATACAATACACGTATCAAGTGCATGAGCCTCTTGTCCTTCTCCACGGCTCTTCTGCATCTTAACTAGAAAAGCACAGGCACTTTGGGGAGCTCTAGCCCCTTTCCTGGGATGTGCTATAGGGCATTCTCTATCTACAGAAAAAGCAAACTGTCTTACTTTTTGCCCCTCTTCCCATTTCTCATGATCTTGATCTTACATGGGGATGGCAGCTGATGCTTAAGACAGCTGCATAATTCATTGGCAGGGTTGCTGAATTTGTGGAGGGGATCAGATATCAGAATAACGGGGTTCTGGACTGGAGGGATTAAGCTCGAAATATTGAGTTTTGGATGTTCCAGTTGGTGATATTGCCAAAAGGGACGTGAAAGGTGATCTCATTTCAGTTTGGTGCAGCGCACTAACTAATTGCGGTGAATATACACAATTCTGCTAAATTAATCCCTATCTCATGTTGCCCATGTAAATCCACGGACAAACTTCTTTTTCCCTTTTGATTCACTTAGAAAGAATGCTGAAAAGACATTCAAAAGGTTTTTGTTTGGTTTTTTTTCCCCTGATGCACAAGTTACCAGCTTCTGCTAGATACAAGATGTTGTGGGGTGTCATGGTTATTTTAGTGGCACACAGAAACACCTCCAAAGCCTGCCTGACATGTCTAATGCATGTGTTCTAGCTTTAAGGAAATGCTAGATTAGGGGTCGAGAAAGTATTTCCATCCATATCAGATTGGCTGGAAACAATTTTTTAACCTTCTGTAATGCGTGACATAGTTTGCTTCCCTTGGCCAGAAGGAGATGTTCCTGTGAACTGCAGAGGAGAAAAATGACACACTTAATTATGTGAGTGATGGAGAAGATGGAGGTGAACGTCCTTGATCTCTCTGGATGGGCTCGTAGTTGCAGGGACTGGGATTGATGGCCTTGGTGGTCCTAACAAATCCAGTAGTACTGTAGATGACAAATAACTGCCTGCCTCTTCCCTGCCTGGCGTTTAAAGGATGCCATGCCTTGTGCTTTGCTTTCAAAGTTACTTGCACTGTGTGCAAACATGTTGATCCCTCCACTATATAGAAATCCAAATGTAATAGAAGTTCAGTATAGAGCAGTGTCCCATTCACCTCCAGAAGCAACACCTCTGGGCTTTGCACTTTGTGTCTCGTCTGCTAGGGGACGTGTTTCCACCCCTGGGGCTGTGACAGGTCAGGGGAAGTGATTAGCTCCCACATTCTGGGAGGGGACTCTGCACGTGTCAGTCACTGCTAAACCTGCAGCGGCACAGCCAACATGACGTTGCCCTCGGCAAGGTGAAGGGTTTCCCTTCTGGGAAATGTTTCAGAAAGCAGCAGTATCTCTGTCATGGCAGGCAGAGCTCCTCCCTGGCCTCTCGCTAAAACAAGCCATTGTCCATGTGCCTATGAATCACCCCAAGCACAGAAACACAAAGGTGTTGTGTCATGTGAATTGAGGGGTGCAAGAAAGAAACCAGGGGAGTTTCAGGGACTGACTGTGCAAGTGGTCAGGAGCAAGATGGCTGCTTATGGAGGCCTTGTCTATGCGGAAGGCTGTATCAGTGAGAGGACTAGCTACATGGGGCACGCACTGAGGATTTCAGCAGTAATCCTCAGCACAGGCCAGCATGCTGCAGCATTCCCCTCTGCTCCCTGTGGAGGAAGTGAGAAGGATGGTTGGCGGGATCCACACAGCTGCCTCGTGCCTCCTCCAGTTTGTCTCTGCACTCCCACTGCTAGCTTTGTGCTGCCCCTTGAAGAAGTATCGTTATAGCTAAGTCACCCAGTGACCCCCAAGCTTGTGCATTAGCTGTAGTTTTTTGTGATGTGAGGCTGCTTCTGGGACCCCCCACTTGAAGGACCTCCATGCTCCTTTGTTTTCTGTTTCAGAGAAACCTTGATTATTTGAGCAATGGCTTGTAGCTGGGATGGCTAGTGGTATGAATTAGAAAACCCTCCCCCTCTGTCTGTGAGGTTCTAGACTGTGCCCCTGCTCACAGCACATTTTATAGATGGGGCTTATTTACCTTTTAATGCAACAAAAATCCTCACTGTCTGGTCCCATGCAGGTTTATACAGCACTTACTTCAAGACTGAAGCTCTTGGTAACTGTGCTAGGTGAGAACACAGCTCATGTAAGGTTTGACTTCTTCTTAGCATGCCAGCCAAATCCAAACTAGGATGAAGGCAGAATTTTTCAGTGGTGGGGGCAACTCTTTGGTGGAGTGCTCTGTTGTGGGCAATAGCGGCTTCTTTGTTTCTTGATGTCTTTTGATTGAAGCTGGATGGCCTTCTGGAAGGTATGCCTGGCAAGATGCAAATACTTGGGATCAGTAAGGGAAGAACTGAGACTCAGTTTCACAGCTAGCTTTACATGTGAGGTGCCAATCTGTTTTGGTTTGAACACACAAGTCTGGGCTTTGGCCCCCATCTAAATACAGCAGTGTGCCGTGCTTTGGAGAGACATGCTCTTTGATGGGGCTGAGAACTGGTGACCATGCAGCAGCTCCTCAGACAGAAGTGATTTGTTCCTGCCAAGGATGAGCATTCATACTGGCTGCTGTGGGGACACGGCCAGGCTGGAGCACAGCTGACCTGCAGTTTGTTGTGTGGCTAAGAGCTAAGGTCCGCTGCATCTGCCTGTACCAGTAACCCCACTAAACAGGCTGCTGCCATCAGACTCTTCCTTAAGTCTCTTTTGGAGCCCAGGTCTATAAGGAGATGTGTCTCTCTGTGCAGGGATTCCCATACAATACCAGCTCTGACAGCTGGGCAACAGCTGGTTGCAGATGATTGCCAGCATTAATAAAGGAGGCTATGTGATGGATTCCCTTCTGCAGGGGTTACTAAACAAACAGAGCTTGAGGAAACCTGGCCTTCTCCAGGAGCAAATGCAGCACAAAACCTCTTCTTGTTCTGACAGGCCAGCAGCGGGTCCTTCTCCACTGCGATTTGCAGATAATCCCATGTACAACAGCTTCAGAAACTGATCTGGTGAGAGCAGCTCCTCTCTGCATCCCTCACCAGCCTGCTGAGTGTAAGGGAAACAAACATATTGAAGAGCAAGATGATTCCTTTGGGGCCTCCTAAATGATTTTGCAGTGCCTTTGGGAGAACATGGGCAAACTGTGGCAAAGCTCCCATGTGGCGGTGTGCCCTGTAGTCCCAGAATCGCCTCAGACGATTGCTTGGTATGATGAGGACCCCAGGGACGCCACCCTCGAACTTACCACTCTCTCTTCTTAAGTTAGACGGCATCCACTTGTACCCACCCCTGTCTTCCCCTAAAATTGTCAATCACTTAGTTGCTCCCACCCCTGTTCCACCCCTGAGCGGTCGGTTGCCGTCCCTAGCACACGCCCCCTTGCCAGTCAAGGATCCCTCTGGAAAGTTCCCCCCAGTTTGCCCCTTGATTGGTCCCTATTAATCCCTTTCCCCATTGGATAATACCACCCAATCCTGTTGAACCTACCCCTGTTCTTTGTACCCCAATTGGTTGATTCCCGATTCCCCCAAAGGTTATAAATGTAGGCGGGTTGCCCCCGCCCGCGGTTCTTTGGCTCCGGACACCTTCAGAGAATAAAGTTCTGGAACTCCGCCCGAAGACCCCTCCTCATTCTTTGCCTTCCGCGGTCCTACTATCGCCTTCCCTACCTTACACCTGGTGCCTGCGCTGCACTCACTGGAGCAGCCTTGAAGCGAGGACACTCTCCATCGTGTCGCAGCTGTCGCTGAGCCTCCCACGCCCCAGACGGGGCTTGCCTGCATCGCGACACCCCGGGGCTGCGATACTCCCATACATGATACACTTGTAGGCAGAGGTATGTGAATGTAGGGGATGGGAAAGATTGCCCAGGCCTCTCAGGATGGTCTCAGATGTATGATGATGTCTTAAAAGGATCATAGGAGGGGAAACAGGCCACATTCCTCCATCCATGGGCAGTGCAGTCCTCATACTGACTTTGAGCAGGCCCCTGTGCTCCTGAGGAGAATGTTTCCCATCTCTCTGGGACCAGGGTCTCCCTTGAACAGGCACTTCCCATTGTGGGGTCTGAAGGACAGCCTCCCAAAATGCACCAGACACCCTCTCTTGAAAGGCAAGCCCCTTCTTGGCAGCTGTTGAGCCGCCTCCACATGTGCCACTGTGCTACAGAGTCTCGTGGGCTCTCTCGTGGGCAGAGTCTTAAGGGTACTGAGTACCAGCAAGGGGGGAGGATCCTCTGTGGTCTGCCTTCCAAGCCCCCATTTCTCCACTCTTCCTGGTTCCTGTCCTCTTTGCTCTGGGTTTCCCTGATCTCTCACAGCCTGCTGTCCCTCCCCTCGCCCGGGCTGTGGAGGCTGGAGGCTGGAGCTGGGCAGGGGGTTAAGAGGCAGATGGGAGTTGGCGGCTTCACTCTGCTGGAGTGAGGGAGGGCAAGTCACTGACCTCCCAGCAGGAGTGACACAGGAAACTTATAATTACATGCTAGTGACAGCAATGCTGGATCTTGTTAATCACGCTGATGCCATGTCAGAGATGCTGCCTCTTGGGATTAAGGAAAACAAACAAGCTCAAGCGGCACTGGCAGCAGTGGTGACTCTGTCCAGGGATTACCCAGCACCTCCCAGTGCAGTCCCTCCACAGCACTGGCTAGCCCAGCTGTGAGGAGAGTGTGATGGGAGCCGAAGGCTCAGCAAACAAGCTCGTCCCAGTAGAGCCTAATGGATCCATCACTTGCAGTGGCAGGTTGGAGTCCTCTCCCTTTTTCAGCAGCTCTCTAAACACATGACACCTTCACCTCCTCTTGGAAGTCACCCCACTTTTTTCCCTCTGTGTTTTGCAGGAGTAGGCTGAGGCCCAAAGGAGATTTATACAAAGCCCTGCAGGGAGTCAGTGGTAAAAGTGGGCTTTAAGTGCAGCAATGCTGCTTCCACACCCTGTTTCCTTGATCCTTGCTCTGCTGCTCCAACACTGCCTCTCAGCCCTTCTCCTCCACTTTGGAGAGAAGCTCTGGTCTGCCCTGCAGTACTGCCCTGTCCACTATGCTGGCTATTTTTTTTGTTGTTGTTGATTGCTAAATATCTCCACTTTTGCAGTGTGAAC
The DNA here is from genome assembly GCA_013399875.1 of Gymnorhina tibicen. Classification (NCBI taxonomy): domain Eukaryota; kingdom Metazoa; phylum Chordata; class Aves; order Passeriformes; family Artamidae; genus Gymnorhina; species Gymnorhina tibicen. The sequence goes on along the minus strand of VXAZ01005446.1, from coordinate 565,253 downwards.
TTTGCTTGAGCAGTTTCCTGTCCTCATGAAGTGACTCCACCTCAGATTCCATCCCCACCTACTGGAAAAAGTCTCAGCAAAAAACTGTCAGGGAATACAAGGTTTGGGCTAATTCCCTCCTGGATAAAGGTCTCTGCCTGGGGCAGTGTAAATGGCAGTCCCAAGGTGGAGAAAACACTGTTGCCTTACTGAGCTTTACCAGGTTGTGTTGTAGTGGGCAAACCCATCCCATGTCCTTGTGGGGTTCCCTGTGCCCCAACAGCCAGAGTCCAGGAAAGGCCATTGACACAGGACAGAACTTGCCTCAGGCCAGCATGGGAAACAGAGAGTTTGGGACTTGGGGATAAGCAGGTCCTTGGTGCATCCCCAGAGAATGAGGGGAGCGAGCCTCAGACTCGGGGCTCCAGGCTTCAGCCAGCCCCTAATCCAGTGTACAGCTGAGAGGATCAAGAGACAGAAATGTTGCTCACTGTAAATCCTTTTGAAGTCTGTTCCAACTGTTTTGCTGGGAACTTGCTGGCCTGCATGCCAGAGGGGATGCTAAGCCGGGGAGCCATGAGGAGCAGGGGTGTGTGTCCCCTGTGGGTCCTTGGGCTCTGAAAAACCACCCACTTGCTCCAGGGACCACTGCTGCCTGAGTGCGCCGAACCCAGCAACAGATGATGACACTGGGGGCATGTGAAAACATCAAGCTTGGTGAAGCCCCTCTGCCGGAGCCCTGCAGGCCCACTGAGAGGGGGCAGGAGGGTCCCCAAGTGCCAGGACAGCCCAGCTGAGGAGATGGCTGGTGTGGGAGCAGCTGGGTGGGCATGGCTCCAGCTCTGACCCTGTGTGGCTGCGGGTTGCAGGATGGCTTGCCGCTGGCTCTGCCTTTACATAAACACACTTTGCTTCTCTTGACTTTTCTCTTAATGAATTCCTCCTCTCCCAGCTGTTGTTTTTGGCCTCCAGCTGATACTGTGGTTTTCCTTCTCCACACGTGATAAAAACACTCCTCACCGACTGCTTCCTCCAGGTGATGGACACCTGTAGCTGGGCCCCTGCCCCCATATGGGTCAGGGTTAGTGGCACCAGGACACAAAGTCACTACCACACTGCAGACTTGCTTTCTGGATTCTGCAGAACACAACATGACAATGTGTGGTGGTATGAAAGGGGTCTGCAAAAAGGAGCCAATGCTCCCTGAAGCAGAGAGGGACACTGGGGGTGCAGGAGAGGGAAGTGAGATGGAGGCACTAGGCTTGCTGTGGGGCTGTCCTTCCTAAGCAGCATGGGGCACAGAGCTGGAGCAGTGCTGCAGCCCCACTGCATTTTCGAGCAAGGCAGAGGTGACCAGAGAGCAGCCACCCTGCGTATGGGCTCTTAAAATTGCCAGCTTGAAGTGCACAACAAATTGACTAAGTAAAAATACCAGTAAAGAAAAGTATTTGTATTTAATAGTCCTTCCCCTCCTTACCCACTTCCAACTGCTTACCCTTAAAATTACTCTTGGGACAGAACTCTAAGCTTTTCTCTGAAACCATCAAGACTAGAAACTGCCTTTCTTTTTTAGGCAAGTCCTGAAAATTTTCTTCCCTCAGGGAAAGCAGGGTGTTTAAGGAAAACCCACATTATCACAAAACCTATCCTAATTTGTGTGCCTCTGCCCCCTGACTAATCTTCTCTCCCTGTTGCATGGGTCAGGCCCCTCTTCAGATCTGTCCTCCCCAGCTGGTATCTGTCCCTGCTCCTGAGGCCAGTGCTCCCAAATTGCGGCCCAGCACTGTCCGGCTGTTGACCTCCGCTAGTGCTGCCCACAGCACCCAGTCTCCCTGGCCCATCTCCCCAAACTGTGTTTTTTATCCTCCCTCCTTTTCCATGAAAATGCAAAACACACAGTCCTGCTCCCTCTTCTCCCTGTGCTTTCCTCTCCTACAGCTCAGCCCCCTTTGCCTTTCACTCAGTGAGTTTCCCATAAACACAGGTTTTGCAGTCTCAGAGCAGATGCAGCAGAAATGCTTGTGCATGAAGGAGCAGCATTGATGGCTACTAAATGGTACCACCCTTGAGAGACTCTCCTGGGACAGGGCAGTCCAGACAGAAGGTATAGCTTCTGTTCATGAAGGCACAGAGTAATTTTCCTGACTGGGTGACACCAAATACCTTGTTTAAAAATAGAGAGAGGAACCTGAATGAGCAGGCACAGGGGATGTGAGGTAACACAGGCAAAACTCCACCACGCCAGACGCTGGGCACAGACAAAGGGCCACACCTGTGGTTTCACTAAACCATCTCACCCAATCTGGCACTGCTGGTTACTGACTGACGATGGCAAATTCCAGTCCTGCAAATCCTACCAGGAATCCCTTCCTGCACGTATCAGCAGCGCCCTTTGATCTGCCTGTGGACAGTGGCCAGGGCTCCCGGGCAGCCCCTGCTTCCCCTCATACCTGACAGCCCCCCATGCTGCAGGAGGGCTGTGAGAACCTATTGGTGCAGGGTCTTCTGCAAGAGGAGCTTGGGCTTGGCATTGACCTTGTCCCATTTATCTGAGTTATGTAAGATCTTCCCATATGAGTTGCTGGCTACGTGACACCTAACTATTTAGGCCAATGTAGTCTGACAAATGTGACAGTCGGTTTGGGGGAGGGAAGTGGGTAGGCTGGCTTGCGCTGTCTCAGGCGGGAAGGGAAACAGCTGGACGCCGTGCAGCAGGGTCACTCCTCAGCTGACACAAATTTCCCTGTCCCGCTGCTTGTGGGAGATGCCCAGTTTCAGCTGAGCTCAGCAGTTCTGCACCCAGGGCCTCTTTTCAGAACAAGAGCTACACTAATAAATCACCATGCTCCTTTTTGACCATCCTGTTCAGGGCAGAAGGGGAGAGAAGATGAGAGAGTAACTCAGAGATCAGGTCCTTTGCCTCTCCGTTGTGGGTTCTGAGTTGGGCTGAGATTTCCCTGTGGTCTATTCAGAGACAATGTAGTTCTTGCTGGAGCTTTAGTTTGCATTTAGGCCAAAAGAGCCAGTCCAAAAAGCAGGAGCTGCTTCCTGGGCTTTGGGGTACAAATCCCTGGCAGCTTTGGAGGCATGAGCTTGGGATGGAGTTGGCAGCAGATGGAAAACTGTAGCATATGGTTAGCACTGGGCTTGTTGGAATAAGAGCAGCATGAGGAACTTGCAGGCACAGGGAGCTGTAGATCACAGTAGTGCTGCCGCTGGCTTGCCTGCAGAAACTGGTATTGGACTTCATCTATGCCCTTCTTGCCTGTCTGCCCCATCAGAGAGGCATTCATCCCCCTTCTGAGCACTGTCAGAGAAAAAACATTCCCAGACAAAGCAAGGGCTCTTCTGCTGCTTTTGAGGTTATCAAATACTGAGGGTCTTTGGCTTTCTTGGCTACTGCTGGGCAAACAGACAGTCTTGCACTCCCTTGACCTGGCTGTGCTTCAGTGTCCCTGTTACAGTGCATCTGCAAGTCCAGTGCATGTGGGACAACTGACCAGATCACACAGAATCACACAGAATTTGTTATGTTGGAAGGGACCTTGGAGATCATCCAGTCCAATCCCCCCCCGCCACCCCCACCAAAGCAGGGTCACCTAGACCAGCTTACACAAAACGAGTCCAGGTGGGTTTTGAACGTCTCCACAGAGAGAGACCCCACAACCCTCCTGAGCAGCCTGTTTCAGTGCTCTGCCACCTTCAGTGGAAAGAAGTTCTTGTGTTGACGTGGAACTTGTGTTTTAGTTTATGGCTCCTCATCCTGTCGCTGGGCACCACTGAAAGGAGGCTGGCACCATCTTCTTGGCACCCTTCTTTGAGAGGTTTAAATGCATTAATGAGATTCTTCTCAGTCTTCTCTTCTCCAGACTGAACAGGCCCAGCTCCCACAGTCTCTCCTCATAAGAGATGCTCCAGACCCCTCGTCCTCTTTGTGGCTTTCATTGGACCCTCTCCAATATTTCCTTTTCTTTCTTGTGTTGAGGACCTGAGAAATGGACACAGTAGAGGTGGCCTCACAGGCCGCAGTAGATTCCAGAGGTGGCCTCACCAGGGCTGAGTAGAAGGGCGGGATCACCTCCCTCAACCTTCTAGCCACACTCTTCCTAATGCACCCCAGGACACCACTGATTCTCCTGGCCATAAGGGCATTGTTGGCTCATGGTCAACTTGTCACCCACCAGGACGCCCAGGTGCTTCTCCACAGAGCTGCCCTCCTTTAGGTCAGTCCCCAGTCTGTGCTGGCCCTTGGGGTTATTCCTCCCCAGGTGCAGGACCCTGCACTTGCCCTCGTTGAACCACATTAGGTTTCTCTCTGCCCAATTCTCCAGCCTATTGAGGTCCCACTGAGTGGCAGCAGAGCCTTCTGGTATATCAGCCACTCCCTCAGATGCTGGCCACTGCACAGAGCAGAAGAGCTCACATCACTGTGAGCTGTTGGTAGATGTTTCTCCTGCATGGGGTTTTTCTGCAAAGGGAGCAGCACTTGAAGAGTTTCTGTGCCATAACTTGGTATCAGTTTGGAGCTAGGTCTTCAATATTACTGTTTCTCTTTACCATCCCTGAGACAACCCTTCACCCTGAGACATCAGTTTTGGTTAAGACAGGGCCATGTCAGCCTTTTTGTTTTTAAATGGTGAAGTGGTCAGGGGAAGCCTGTAAGAAATAGGAGTTGTGATACTGTAAGAAGTTAATTTGTTAACATAACTTGAATTTGCATTGATGTTGCCATTTTTTTATACCTTGAAGCCTTCGATCTTCAAGGCTGCCTGTCAAACACCTTTCATCAGGAACAAATTCTTGATTTGGAATTTGCCTCTGGACAGAATGAGAACCACTCCCAAATACCACTTGTCCTGATTACACTCTCTGTGGCAGTGACACTGGTATTGAGGCTCTGTACAGGGCCTCTCACCTGTGTTTCCCTGCAGGGATGTGCATGCCTCCTTCCTTCCTTTCCCTCTGGACTGTGGCTCCTCTAGAGCAAGTGTCCCTGGAAATTTTTTTTTGCCTCTTCTGGACTTGCTGCTTGTGGGAGATGAGGAAGGAGTCTCCAAGCACCCCATGATCAGGGCAGGCTGGGGCTTGCTGGCAGCACTTAGGCAGGATCGCCTCGATCATCCAATTCATCTACGCCACAACTGTATGCTGTTATTAGGTGATTATGTTTCACTATCTTCATTGTGTAATTATTCATATGCTCATAAACAATGTAAATAGCCTCTAATGAGTTGGTAAGTTAAACATTCAGTAATGACTTTAAATGTCAGGAACTGTCTGCACAGAAAAGTAGCTACTTTAAAGTATTTTTTTTCCTTTTCTGTGTTGCAAAACCAGTGAACATCTTTGTTCCTTCTTTTTGCTAACACTCTGCAGGCTATTCTGCTCACAAACCACTTGACTTGAGTGGATTTACTCATCAATTAATCCAGAAAATTTGGCTGCCCTGTTTCACGCTATTGATGATATTTATTTAAAAAGAGCAAAAAGAAAAACAAGAAACCCAAACAAAACATGTAGCAAGTTTCTCTTCTTTTTCTTATTTTAAAATTTTATTTTAGTGTTGATAGTCATGAATGGATCCTTGGCCCTATTCTTCTTTGACCTTGCTATTTTTGAAAGTCTTTTTCAGGGCAAATATTTAGGCCAAAGTCTTACTTAGGCAGGAGCTGCTCTGCATGTAACAGCAAGGATTTCAAAAGGACTGTAACAAAAAAAAAATCCCCAAATCAGTTTGATATCCCCCCCACGCACACATTTCCTGCATTTTTGAAAACAAATTTCCAGCCCAAAGAGTCATCAATAAAAGCTTGGGAGTATGAAGTCTGAATGCTTAAAGGCTCTGTTGCAGATATAAAAACTATAGCTTACCATGTCAGATGTAAAATTTTCATTTTTAAACAAAGCTGATGAAATTTTTTTATCTGATTGGTGAGTTTGGGTGCCTGGAATTGCCATTACTGTGTTAGAATGATTCTTTACTACCTTTCTGTTATGTTTTTTAATGATGGAAGTTTCCTTCTGTGGCTGACAACCCAGACCGCTCTGCCAGCTTTCCCCCAGCATTCCCCGTGTCCTTGACCTCTGGCATTTTCTCTTGTAACACTGGAAAAGGAGCATTTGAACACTTCTCAGAGCTTCAGCTTCTAACCATAGCCATGCTACCACTTCTGTGTAAAATAGACTCTGCCATTCTTTTCCAGATACAGTTATGAATTGCTGATATGCATCCTTGTATTTTTGGACATATTTGTGTATTTCTGGAGTGAGACTGCCATGGTAGATAACCAGAGGAAAGCAGTTCTGTTTGGGAACAACTTTCAAAGCTTTCTAATTAGCTCGCAGTCTATGTTGGGACAAAGCCACAATATTTCAGCTATTCTGGCAGAGAGTGTGTTGTGTCAAATTTCCATTTTTTGTGTGTGAAATGTGATTTTCAGAGTGAAACTTACATTCTTCAGAGCTGAAATATGATGGGCGCATGCTAGTGTTTGTATCGAGGGAGAAATGCCCAGATTAAAGTCTCTGCCCAATCTCGTTTTGAGGAAAATATCTATCCCTGATCATGCACAACCAGCTATGGGATGGAGCCTGATCCAAGCTGAGGTGTTCCCTCTGGCACTGACTGCTGGGAGTCTGCTGCTTCTTTCTGCCCCCACCAAGCAAAAAGTGTATGTCCACGGGGGAGGACAGCTGTGCCATGTCATACCAAGGGTTCTTGGAGCCCAGCAGCCTGTCTCCAACAGTGGCTGATAACACATGCAAAGAGCATTACTTGAAGGCAAATGTGTAGTGATACATCTCCTACATGTTCCCCAGTGTCCCACAATTTGTTATTTGGGGGACTTTCTGAGGCAGACCTAGTATCTTTGTTGCATTTTTTGTTCTTTTTCCACACATTTGTTTTGCTGGTTTTAAACCCTGTGAACTTGTAGTATCCACAGCATCCTGTAGCAAGGACTTCCACAGTGTCCCTACCTGTTGTGTAAACAGACACATCCTACTGTGTGCCTTGCTTGCTGCTTTCATTTGATGCCCCTGGTACTTGTAATGTTCTTTTACAATTTCCTTGGATGAATTTTCACTGAGGCCTTTCCTGTCATGCTTTTGGTTGCAAATAAATACACTGCAGTACATTCTCACCCTAAGGAATGTAAGAATGTGTCTGTCCTCAGCAGGCACAGGTGTGAATATGTGTCTTTTATGTGCCTTCTAAGCTCTTTCACAAAAGTCTGTGAGCAAGATGCAGCTATAACACCTTGTTGGGTTTGTTTTGGTTTTTTCTGATGAGTGTGACTAAAAATGTTTGGAGCCTCTACACCTGCTGGGGTAATTCTCTGTTTCTGCACACTGGCTTGCTATGTCCTCCATTTAGGCAGGAGACCCTAGCAAAAGCCTATTCTCAGTAGGTGGTATTTTGCATTAAGACACCGTCTGCCAACAAAGCCTCTGCAGACACAGGCCCTGAGATTGCAATGGATGTGATCTAGGACAGCACACGAACACATGCTTAACTTTAATCCACACATGCTTAAGTGCCTTGAAAAGAACTTTGCTCCACATTTGTTGCTAGATATCTGTTAAAGGACCAACAAAATCCAACTGCTGAGTTTCTACTATACATTCCTCTCCTCAGCCAGCAAAGCCAGCATGTATATTGCTTTTGGGTGTCCTCCACATGGCCACTGACACCTAAGGCAGGAGTTGCTGGGATGATAACCAGCTTTATTAGCTGTTTTGTATAAGCAACAGGCACCCTGTGTGGTGTCAGGTCTTGCCTGAGCTGCTCCACACTCATCCAGCTGCTGGCCTTCTCCAGCAGGACTTCATAGTATCCTCCCAAAATATGCTCCTTTTCAGTCCCAAAAGGCACCCCGTGTTGCCGCAGAAAGACGGTTGTAGCTCCCCGTTGGCGTGTCACCTCACTGGGACGTGCTGTGGGTGGTGTGTTTTGGCAGCAGGGGACCAGAGCCGTTCCTAGAATGCCAGTGATGCCTTGCTGAGGGTTGCTTGGCCCTACCTGGTGCCGTTTGCGTAATAGAAACTGTCTGTCTGTTATCACATCGGAGATACGAAGCTGTGGTTATGAAGGTTGCAGTAATGCGCAGCCTCCACACTCGGGTGCGTTAGGCACGCGGCATTTGTTCGTGTTCCCGTGCTGGGGGACACACAGTGCTTACGAAATTCTAGTACACTGCGCCTCTGAGCAGAGATACTCTGCCAGGGAGTGAGTCGTGCCTGCTTGTACCTTGTGTCTGGAGCTCTGCAAAGTTGTAATGCAGTGCAGACTGGCACATCTTGCTGCTTTGGGCTCTTTTAAACCTATATAATAAATATAATACATGGGTTATTGTTTTTTATGGCATCTGACGCACAGAGACATCCATGCCTGTGTCCCATCATGGCACTGACCTACCCCGCTTCCCTCACTAACATGTTTCTTGTGACTCAGGCAAGTGAGAGGTTATTCACAGCTTAATGCCTACCAGTGTTCCTGGCAGCTTAATTCCCTTGCAGAATTTTCCACTCCTTATGTGAAGCAGTTAAAATGGAAAGGGAGAGATGGCAGCACTGTCTGGGATAGGGAGCCAGCACAACTCACTGATTTTGGAGTGTGCTGAGAGGTAAGGAGCCAACCAGAGCTGATTTTTCCCATTGCTTCTTGCTGTGGATGTTTTCCATCTGCTGCTGGGGGTGAGCTGCAGATAAGTGGGACTTTGGCAAGGGATAGGGCAGGAAGTGTGTATTGCACAGAGGACTTGACTAAGCGAAGGGGTTTGGAGTTGGCAGCTAGGGCCAGCTTGGTGAGATCTTGGCTGAGTTTCTGGTTCCTTGTGGACCTGAGGAGTCATGCCTGCAATCAAGTGAGTAACACTCCCAATCATGTATCTGGGGCATTTCAGCCCTGGTCATGCTGTTAAGCAGCCTATGAGTTTATGATTGATTGTCATCTCAAGTGATACATTTATGTCTTGTCTACAGATGAACTCTCAGAAATTTTGTTATTTGCAAATCCCCAGTGCTTCAAAATCAAAGTTAATTTCATTTTCTTGGCACATGCTGATCACCTCATTTATGGTCTTGTGTGTTGAATGTCATGTATCTCATCTCACCTCTTGTTGCTGGCCTTGGAGGATGAGCCTCACATTTGGAAGGAGATACCGTCTGGAAACAAGGTTTCCAACAAAAAGCTAACATTGTCACCTGCTATTCTTGCAGACGTTCCCACAGTAAAATCCTTGGCTGGGGCAGTGTGGGGAGGTGAGCATGCAGAGTGTGAGAGCACAGCCAAAGTGAATTCCAACTTCCATTCAAGCAGAAACCTTCAAAGTATTTGGGCCTTTCTAAACAGGAGTATTCAATTCTTCCTTATTAAATCAGCAACACAAGAGAATGCCTTGTGTGTTCTCCATGGGGATTCAGCCTCCTCTTGGCCTATTGTCTAAACTTGTATCAGCAACCTTTCAAAAGAGCAGCTGAAATCCAGTCAGACACAATTAATAGATACTTTGCTTATACTTGACAGACATGCAAGGTAAGAATGAGGATGTTAGCATGCCAGCCATGCGAATGAGAATGTTGTCACGCTAAAGTATTCTTGGCTGGTTCTGGTGTCCTAAACCAAAGGACAAACCACAGCACAAACCCCCAAAAATGTTCTAATGTTTCATGAATGTTTTGAACACCTCCATCTCACAGTGGCTCCCATGCGCAGCAGCACACAAGCCAAGTGGCTGGTATATACACAAAATCTTCTTCAGCAGACAAGAGCTGTCAGTTGCTGAGTACTGACACGCAGTGCTCCCTGGAGTGAGCCTTGCCTGACTGCATGGAAGGTGTTGGACAGGTACATCTCACTTACTGCAAGCAGTTTCCCATGTCCCATGCACACTGCCAGTACCAATGACCAGACCAAACACTTCCAAACATTTTCAAAGTTATTTCTTTAAATACATCAATTCCCACACTTTATATTGAGTTCTTTATAGATGTGAACATTATATATGTATATATACGTGCATTTCCTTAGATATATATTGTGTACTTACATATTACGCATCTATTACGTGTTGATGTAATCTTTTTGGATTTCAGTAAAGATTTTGATCCCATCTCTCAAAGATCCTTTTGGACAAAATGTCCAGCCACAACTGGATAAACACATCATGCAATAGGTGAGCAACTGGCTCACGGGTCTGGCACTAAGGGTTACAGGGAATGGACTGACATCAGACCGGGGACCTGTCACTAGTGGGGTACTGCAGGTCTTTATCTTAGGCCCCATGCTCTTCAACATCTTCAAAAACAACTTGGACACAGGACTGGAAGGGATACTAAGCAAGTTTGCAGATGGTACAAAACTGTGAGGAGCTGTTGACTCGCTTGAAGTCAGAGAGGACCTGCAGAGAGACCCTAACAAATCAGAGGGCTGGGCAATCACCAACCATGTGAAGTTCAACAAGGGCAAGGTTGGATTCTGCACCTGGAATGGGGCACCCCTGGATGTACGGACAGACTGGGGAATGAGAGGCTGGAAAGCAACGCTATGGAAAGGCACCTGGGGGTTCTGGTTGACAGAGAGTTGAACATGAGTCAGCAGTGCCCTGGCAGCCAGGAGGGCCAANGGCACCTGGGGGTTCTGTTTGACAGAGAGTTGAACATGAGTCAGCAGTGCCCTGGCAGCCAGGAGGGCCAACCATGTCCTGCATCAGGCACAGCATCGCCAGCTGGGCAAGGGAGGGGATTGTCCAGCTCTGCTGTGCACTGATGCAGCCTCACCTTGAATATTCTGAGCACTTTTGGATGACATAAGAATATAAGAAAGAAATATAAGAATATATAATAATATAAGAAAGAAATTAAGCAATTAGAGAACATCCAAAGGAGGGCAACCAAGATGGTGAAGGACCTTGAGGAGAAGCCATATGAAGAGTGACTGAGGTCACTTGGTCTGTTCAGCCTGGAGAAGAGGAGACTGAGAGGAGACCTCAGTGCAGTTACAACTTCCTCGTGAGGGGAAGAGGCGGGGCAGGCACTGATCTCTTCTCTGTAATGCCCAGTGACAGGACCTGAGGGGATGGCCTGAAGTTGTGTCAGAGGAGGGTTAGGAAAAGGTTCTTCACCCAGAGTGTGGTTGGGCACTGGAACAGGCTCCCCAGAGGTCACTTCTTCACTAATGCCAGCCTCCTTCTCAAAGAGAAAACAGTTTAAACAGAGCAGATGGACAAACTCTGAGAGAGAAAATACGAAAAGGAATTGTTTCTCTAAGATAATGTGGAAGATCCTAGAAAGAGCTGGGAAAAGGACTGATTTCCTGGCCCTCAGATCAGAGACTGACGAAGCTGTCTCCCCAAGTGATGCACCAAAATCTTCAGAGTCAACCTTCAACTTGGACTTGAAAGGCTGCCATAAAGGCCCTTCAAAACAAGTATTTGGCAGACAATTTCCATAATGCTTTATTTTGGGAACATTTTGATCCTCTTGTGGGCTGCCAGCAAAGCAGATGCAAGGTGGAGTTTTTGATTCATTCAGTCATGAGAGCCTGAGTAGTTTGGTTCAGTGAGGATGGGCCAGGTTGCTCTGTCTGCATGCTGGGATGACTGGGGTTAGGAGTGCTGGATGAAGGACATGCTTTTACTGAAGGTCAGCACAAAGGAAAAAAGTCTGGTTTATTTTCAGGGTATTTTTAAAGCCCATTTTCCAAAGGAAACAATGCTTCTTTGGCTTTCCATCCTCCCTTTTTCCAGTAGCTTTGTAACATGTCAGTCAGCTTCAATCACATCTGAAAGAGCAGTAGAAGTTTCAAAAACTGTAACTTTGTGGCTGTCAGAATAGGTGAAATGATACAAACCAGTGATTTCTGAAGGAAAGAGAGGGAGAACCTAACTATTAGACATCAGCTGGCCACACCATCACCACATGTGAACATGACCTGCCCACTGGCAGGTATCTAGCTCTAGATTATGCACACTGTTATTGTCCCTTGCATGTTGTGGGGTGAGGATTAATGCAGTGGGTGATGATGTCTGGGGACAAAGGACATGCTCTTTTCCCCAGGAACCCCAGGCTTTGTTAGTCCTGTTGCTCAAAGGGCAAGTTATTTCCTTTATGCATGGGCGATGCTGAGGAACAGTAAGCTTGTCATTTTGCCATGAGCCTGAGAGTCCCAGTCTCCTGCAGGAGCCAGTTCCAGTACCCAGGGCCAGCTCCAGGGTACACTCTGTGTCCCATGCATGTTCCTTCCTCTTCGATTGTGGTCTCAGTCTGTCAGGACACCATGCTCAGCAGCGGCCAAAGTGGACATGAGCATGAGACAGAGACAGCTGGGAAGACAGCAAAAGTCTACGAGGAAAGTAAATGAATGATGGCCTCAACCACACAAATAATAACTGGCTGTTTGAAATACCAACTGGAAGGAAAACAGGTTGGGCAAGCTTCTGAGAGCACTTGGGCCAACTATACATTGCTTAGGGCATGCTGAGCACACCGCACACCGTCATTAAGTAAGCACTGGCCACTGGTGTGGTGGGAGAAGCCCTCAATGCCAGGATGTTCACTCAAAGGCATCCAGGACATCCAGCCCATCTCACCACAGGAGCTGTCAGGCACCACTAAGTGACGACACCCAAGGACTTTCTAGAGAGTTACGTGACTGCGTGTCTGAGCCACAGGGACATGTCGGACTGGCCTGGCTACTAGTCCATGAGAGTCTGGGAGTATGGCTATTAATTTTAGGGACTGGGATCAGATCCATGGTTGGAAGCACAAACTCTCTATGATGAAGTGACTGCACCCTGGGGCTGACTTGTGCATGGCCTTTGTGCTCTTCATGTTATCTGATAGTTCAGATAAAAGCCCAATTCCCCTTTAAACTTTTAAGCGCTTTATAAATTATCAGAGGGCTTTAATCTCTCTTTTCATGAGATAAGGGGCCTTCTAAGCCCCAAACTCTAATTGAATGGCTTTGGTTGTTTGGTTTTAAGCCCCTCTTTGGAGGAAAGCGGACCCATCATCCTGAGAAATGCCTTCCAATGTGATCTCAGCTAGAGTAGGGTTCAGATGAGCTGTTGGGGATGGGCCCAAGCAAAGACTCTGGTTGGTTTGTGCTCACAGAGGATTGCATAGAAAAGAAATAGAGCAAACAGTGGATATTGATTTATCTACCTATACACTCCTTTACTTCAGCAGGGGCATGGAAACTTTGCACAAGCCTGCTGGAGAATCAGCTGCTGCTGGCCCTACTGTCCAGTCTGCCCAGAGACGTTTGCATTTCTTATTAAATTGATCCATACCTACTACTTTATCTAACTGCTTTTGAACATGGTGATTCTGCCTTGAGTATTCACTGTGCTCCAAAGGGACATGATCATCAGACAGGAGAGACTGACCTCAGGAAACCATTTCAGAGTTTGTCTGTTTGTGAGAATATCTGCACCATTCAAAGGATTCTCCTTATGACAAGGGACAGAATGATCCTATGGCACCTGCACATCCACTCAGAGCAGCTGTATTTCAAGCAGACTTTCACAGAGCTGTTCATGAGTGAACTGATGCCTGGGAGCCATGTGCGGGAATTATCTGATGAATAGTTTCATAGAACAAACAGCAGAGATTGGAAGAGAGAGGGAGAAGAGAGTCAGAAAAGGAGATGTCTGAAGCAGGGCAAGATGCAGCAGGAAGAAAGTATTCGGCAAGGAATTACGTGGCGGGGACTCGTCAAAGAGTACTGTTGTTTCCCAGGCTTTAGGGAAGGCTCTTCTGGTCCCACCTCTTTCATCCTCAGAAATCGCTCCATGCCTTCTACACAGTCATCCAGATTTACAGCATCTGCTGTAAATCGTAGTCACTGTGATGGAAGCTCCCAGCACTCAGGGAAGGCTGAGGCTGAGAGTGGTCCTGCCTGTGCTGGGATAACCATTTGTAACCCCTGAAGAGAAGCTGGACAGCTTGCACAGTGCAAGGTTTGTGTTGCAGGGAGCTCTCAGTCCTATGCCCTTTCTGATGGGGAGACATAGACACAGAATAGCAGCCAACAAAAGACAAAGGGATGAAGTGCTGGGTGGTGCTAGCAATAAGCCAGGCTAGCAAGAAGCGGTCCATGCTGAGGATTTTACATGGCACAGCAAGGCATTGTCACCCTGAATTCAAACTCTGTTTGAACAACAGAGCATAACATCATTAAGATGTCCCAAAGCCATCCCAGTGGCATGCAGAACATGATGGATGTCCTCCAGCATATTCTGTGTCCTCCAGGAAACTAGTGAAGGACCAAACCACCCCTGCACCATGGAAGACTTCACATGCATCACTATCAATATGGATAGACACAGCTATGGATAAATACTTAGCAGAACAAGGAAGTGTACACAAAAGTCTTGGCTAAAATTAAAGTGTGCAGCATTTCTATAAGGCAGCAATGTATGTTGTTATTATTATCTGTATGTGGCATCTGCTACTCCACCTCACTGTCACGGTCAGAGCAGGAAGAAAGGAGTCAGAACACTTGGGCTCCTCTCATAACTCTGTGGATGGTTTATTTGTTGTCTATGGGTAATTCACCTCATATTCACTGTCTGTTTTCTACTCTGCAAAAGGAAAAAGTCATAATTATTACCGAGTCTCTCTGGTCTGTTGGGAGGTGAAACTAATACAAAATCAGGGGTCCTGATATGAAAGGTACTATATACATTAATGCCATGGTTTACTGTGCTTTCTGCTTTCTGGACTGCTGATGTGAAAGCTGAATCTGGAAATCTGGACCTCCAAATACCCTGAGAGATGTATCAGTAGCCCTTGGTGGAAAGGGCCACGGCTTCCCTTTAGTCAGTTTTCCTCTCTAGAACTCTTCTTGGAGCAGACATCTGTGAGCTGTCCTCCCCAGTCTGCAACATCTAACCAAAAGCATAATGCCTGAGAAAGGAGGCTTCATAATATTCCCCCAGTTCCTCCCCTGGATGCAGGGTAAAAGAATCAGAGGCCCAAGTCTCAGAGTCGGGATCCATACTGCTTAGGACTAGCTCAGAAACTACAGAGATTAAAGAGTAAGAGCCTACATAGCAATAGAGGTTAAAAATATTGTCAAACCTCTCCAGGGAGGAAGTGGTGGAATTAAGGTTTTCTTTTAATCTCCTCATAAGGAGATCAGATACTATAGAAATACCATCATGTTACATTTTTTCTATGGGTTTTTCTGACTAACATTGTTCTTAGGATTGCTGAATATGAATTTGTCTTCTTGAGGGAAGGAAACCAGAGGTGTTTGTGACACGCAGTCTTGATCATGGCAGAAATCAAAAGGTGTGTGAAGTGAATGAAGACAGATAGGGTAGACCTGGCAAGTATTTTCAGGTAAGGTTTGGAAACTGGGACTGGGTGATTCAGCAAGATTTTACAAGGCAAATGTTTATGTTCTTCAGAGAAAGTAACATTTCCATCAACATGCCCCACCCCACATACACTGACAGAGAGAGATGCAGATGTTCTGATGTAGGACCAGTTTGGTTTGATGCTTGAGAGTTCCATGTGGACATACAGCACATTCACTTGGGGCAGAAACTTTGCAGCATGGAGCCACCGACTCTGCCAAACCTGTTCTATGTGAGTATCGAGCTCATAACTGGATCAAAATTCAGGGATATTTTTCTTGGGGACAGCAGAGACATATTCTTGGCAGCTAGGCGCTTCTCTTGCCTAATTTCAAGTTCTTGCTTTAAACTGCAAATTCTCAGTTAACGAGTTGTAAGTGTTGATTTTTTTTAGCATAGACAAAAGAACCTCTTTTCCTTCTGGTACTCTGAAAATGGTCGAAATCCCTAAATGTGCATGGGTCTTTTTTGCTGGTTTTTTTTTTCTTCTCTTTTTCTTGTAACAGGCTAAGGCAGATGCCTGGCCTGGAAAATGTCAGCCCAAGTGGTGAAAGTGGAAAGTTACAAGCAATTGAAACCAGAACTGGGAGAGACAAGTAAAATAGGTGCTAGTTCTTATGTTCTCTAGGACAGAGCAGACTAGCCCAGAGCAAGACACAGTCATCACTGCTGGGTCCTGGGGAAAATATTTAGCTGCTCCCCTTGGTGAAGATCTGTTTTCTCTCACTGTTATGACATTGCCTGCATCCCTCAACATTCATGGCTCCTTGCATGGCCTGTGACTTCAGGACTGCTGTTCCCTGGCAGGCTCTGGTGTGGGCCCAGGACTTCTTTGCCATCTCGATGGAGTGCTTTTTCTTTCCACTTCTTTAATGGGATAAGCCTGGTCCCGGAGTGGCAGGCAGGGTGTTTCCCCCTGGTGCTGCATGAAGCTAGCAGGCAGCTCTGGGTGATGGGCTGGTTTCTTTTTGCCAATTTCATCTCACTGGGAAGGGCCAGAGATGAGGCCTGAGGGAAGCTGTGATTCATTCTGTCCGCAGCTTTTTTAATGAGGCCATTCCCATTGTCTATGAGTGCTGGGTAGGAGAGTACATCTGCATTGGAAGCTCTGCTTGGGCCCAGGGTGGGAGAGTGTATGTGCGTGTCTCTGCACTCTTGGGCTGGTAAGAGGGCTGGGTGTTATGACCAGGGGTACAGACCAGTGGTACACTCTGGTCTTGCCAGCTCTGAGCACTGAAATGCAGCAGTGCTTGTGCATAAGGATGAAATGCTGCCACCCACCTCGCTGCTGTCAGGAAGTGGGGAGTGGGTGGTGGGGCTGGGGCCTCCCCAGGGATGCAGTATGGCAGCCATGGGGAGTGCAGAAGACAGGCCATTGTCTCTGTATTTCTGGGCAAGCAGCTCCTGTGGAGCAAGTCATTAGGTAACAGCTATGACTGCTGCTGACTGGTGTCGAAAAGGCTGATATTCACAAGGAGTGAGCGATGAAGCAAGTCAGCAGAGCAGCAGAAAGCAGCTGGCAGGCAGGTGAGCATCTCTGCACAGCCTGATAAATGCATTGCAGTTGCCTTTCCACGTAAGGCACTCCAGCGACAGGATGGCGAGATGTGTATAAATCCATGAGAGATCAGGCACTGAAATGCCGGTGGTGCCTATGAGGGTGATAACCCCTCTCTGCATTAGCAATGTGCCACACATACTTCCTGGCATAGCACCAGGCTTTCACCTGCATGGTGCTCTGTCAGCAGCACGTCCATGTGCAGCCCTGACTTGGGCAATGATAGATCTCACAAGGCAGAAGGGATACAAAGAGGGGCTCTGCTGTTTTCTGTCCAGTTGGGTTTTATATTCCCAGCTCTCGTTTCCCCCTTGCTCTCAGTTCATGTGACACCCTGAGCTAGTAATAATACCTGTGTGGCCGTGTCCAGGATGAAACAGAGACATACGTGCTTCCTTCTGACATATGCAGCAAAACCAGTATAAGGTGAAAATGGTTTTGAATGAGAGAACCTGCTCTCATGGATCCTCTCCAGCCTTAGGAAGCACTTTTCTTTGGGAGAGGTGTTTTTATAGTATTGCAAGGTCCAGGGGGTTATTACTAAGTGGGCAAATGAAGAATCAGGAGTCCCAACTCAGCATGCATGTGGGCATCCATGCAGGATAATGTGTGTGCTCCCAGACTGTCTTTTCTGTCTGTACACCTCCTTTGATTCCCAGTCCTGTGTTCCCAGCTCTGCACCTCTCTTTGTTGTCAAGTCTTTCTCTTTGGACACTAATGGATATTTTCCCTTCCCCTTCCACCCTCTCATCTCCACCATGCCATATATACTCTCCAGCAACAAGAAGAAAACTTGTGTCCATCCTTCCTGATCCTCCTGGTCCCCTGTTGGCACAGAGATTCATCACCCCCCTGCTGCATGCAAGCCCCTATGTCTCCCACCCCACTCCCACTGAACACCCCCTGCTTTCCTCTCCCAGCCCCATGCCACTTCCCAAGCACGCACACAGCCTTCCCTCCTCAGAGGCAATCAGAAAGTGGGCCAGAAGTCATGGATGTGTTTCAAAACCGCTTCATAAGTCCTGGATCCTTTGAAGTCTAGCAGGAGCTCCCAAAGAGAGTTAGGTCTTTCTATTCTCATTAGGATTATATGCTTTCAGGCCAAACTTAGCTCACAGTTAGCAGGCTGTCCAGAATGCTTGTCAGAGTCAAGAGTTTGGAAAAAGCAGAGTAAGACTCAAAAAAAAAAGCAGCCTAGACTGAATAGCCCAGAGGCTCTGCTTCTGACAGCTAATGTTACTGTATAGCTTGGCTCTGGCAGGCTTTGCCAGCTCGCTTACCACAGGCTCCTCTTCTCATCATGGGAGCCAAATTGGATGGAGACACTACTATAGCTCCATTCCTTCTGGCCTGGGGTCTTCACAGTTTGCTCTGGCAGTGGTTTTTAGTTGGGCATGCCTGTGTAAGTAGCGTCAGGAGATTTTTCTTCCTCCCCTGATCCTTTTTCCTTCTGACATCTTATGCTCTCAGTCATACAGATGTGGTTCTCCCTCTGTTTTTTGGTGGTGGGATCCTTGACCCTGTATGTGCTATTCTAGGTTGCAAAGTGAATTAGTACTTGGCTCTCCTTGTTCTTGGCTTCTACTGACCACTGAGGAAAACTGCAGCCCCTTGATTTCTAGCCTGAGGGGCTTAGTTGGATATTGCTATAAGGGTCAAAATAATAAAATTAGACAAGGAGAACTAGAGAAGATCCCTGCTCCCTAGGGTAATCTTGGAAGAGGTCAGTCCAGGTTTGGCTGTCAACCATAAGCTCTTTTAGTCAGGCTGAGACAGCACACACTGTTCTACGTGCTCATCTGCATTGATCAGCTCCATAATTTCATATTAGGAGGCGGTTGGACACCTTGGGAAGAGCCCAGCCTTCCTCATCCAACCTGGCTTACAGCATGGAAAAGTCTCCAGCAACTGTTCCGCTGCCGGCACATGGGAGGTGGTGCAGGCGTGTGTACTTTGGAGAGGGAGAAGCATGGTGCCTCGGGGCCCGAGGAAGGTGCCCATGGCACAGGCACCCTCCTCCTCCATGAGCAGCACCAGGAGCGGGCACGTTGTGCACGCAACCGCCAAAGCTGCCGCTGGGCGCAGGGCGGGATCACACCCAAACCTCTTTGTTTTTGCAACACAAAGGTGGAGACAGAGCGTCAGGGAAGGGGAAGTCCTACTTTTTCTTCCCTCCCGGTGAGGCGTCCTGCATCCACACAGCTGCATGTCTGGGGCTGCCGGCAGCGGCAGCACTGCTGGCCAGATTTTCAGCACCACTTCTGCTGCCCCTCCGGGGATGGGATTCATTATTGTCCTCAATGGGAGTCAAGCACCATTAAAAATGCAACTATTTCAGGCTAAGCTGGCCTTTATTTTGTCAGTCTCACAATGAAATTGAAAGCAGCATTTCTATACTAGGAAGGATACCCACTGGAGGATCCACCAGAACGGAAATGTTATTGCTAACTCATCCCAATCTGCCCAAGTGGCAAGGACAGCAGTCATTTAGGGCTGGGGATGTGCACTCAGTCCTGGGAGCCCATCAGGTTCGCCTGATGTCTTACCAGGTGCCAGCACCCAGAGAGCAGTGCACAAAGTGCTTAGGAGTGCTGCAATGCAAGAGGGAGGCTTTTTTGAGTGCACCCAACATGCCTGAGTTTCCCACCTAGCTGAAGTGAGCTGTAAGGGCAGACTGGGGCATGGAAGGGGCAGGTGGTGCAAGGTGCTGAGGGGCTGTGAATAGGAGGCAACAGAGACTGGATGTCTGGGAGGATGTGGGGAGGGGGCACTCCAAGCAGCTCTGCTCTTGCTGCTGGAGGTGTTGGCAGTGGTTCTGGTCCCAGCCTGTGGAAACGGGCAAACCCCTCCTGGCAAGTGAACTCCATGCTAAAGAGAGGCACGGATGAGCACTTGCAATCAGTCAAGATGTGTGCATGAGAACTGCCAGACAAATGCGAACTTGCCCTCTTCTGCCAGGCAGTTACAGTGTATATCATCATGATCCTTTGCAAACAGGGGTGCAGCAGGATCGTGGGCAGAGCACTCAGATCTAAGGGTTGATGCCAAACTCAGCAGATAAGTATCTGAATGAGGAATCATCCAGATGATGAACCCTGCAATAGGAGAGCAGAAGAGTAGGAAGGAGACAGCATGCTCTATGGATGCCTGTCCTGAAGAGCTTGCTTCCCTGCTAAGTCTGGGAGCAAAACCTTGGTGTGTTTGACGCTGGAACTTTCACCAGTTTTTGACAGCACTACTTTAATATGACGAAAACATTTTCTGCTTTCTCTGCAAAGGTCATGGAGTGATGCCTCTGGCTGTCAACCCTGTGCTGTCTCTGGCTGGGACCAGGCAGGGAAGTGTGAGTGGCTGAGAGCAGCTGGGCTGGGGAAACAGAGAAGCCCAGGTTTGCTCCTGGGTCTCGGCACAGTGCAGAAGACAAGTCTTCTCCCCTTCCCACCCCCCACTGCCTTTCTCTGATGAGCAGAGCAGTGGGAATGAGCTTAAAGCCTGTGTCAGCCCTGCCTTGATCTCCATGTGCACTCCACATCTCTTGTGACTTTGTCAACACAGCCGGCCAGACGCTGTCTCTGGCGACAGGGCTGCCTCCCGGGCAGCTGGGCAGAACAGAGTGGAGGTGAGAAATTCCCTCTGGGAGAGATAAGCAGAACTCTCCCTCGTGTCCCTTTCTCTGCTTGTCCCCTCCTGCAGCTGCTAGTGCATGACAGGGAAGACCTCTAGGGACAAGAGTGGGGATGCTGAGGAAGGAAGGAAGAAAGGAAGGAAGGAAGGAAGGAAGGAAGGAAGGAAGGAAGGAAGTTAAAGAGCAGCTGAACCTTCTCTCACTGTGGTGGAGGTTGCTTTTGATCTGAGGCAGTAGCTTGGGGCTGATGAGGGAATTTAGCACCTAAGTAGTCAGAGAGCTTTGACCCTGAGCACCAAGGCATGAAAACACTTCAGCACCTTGCTTTAGGCATTCACTGTGTGAACTCCCTTTGCCCTGGTCCTCCAGTGCCTGGTTTCTTTCTACTGCAAAGCTTCCCATGTGGTCAAATCGGGACAGGGAATGAGATGGGGTCTCTGGAAACACCTTTCCACAGTAGATACATGCTGGTGTGATGGTGAGGCTGCATTTGAGGCCATTCCTTGAGAGTCTTGCTCCTTTCACGGAGCAACTGCTGCATACAGTCCACTGCTCCTGGAAGGGATCCAAGTCCTCTTTGTGACAACATGATGGAGGCGCCAGTCGGGGAGTCTGGGGTTGAGCTCCAGCACTTTCAACATTTGCAGTACTGGTTTCAGTGCCTGGAAATGCTGGTCAAGAGGGCATGCAAGGACTTTCGACAGTACGGCCTTTTAACAGCCTGAAGGAAGGAAAACGCTGACTGCTGGGAGCAGGGGAGCAGAATATCAAACAGCAGCTCTCTGGGTGGGTCTAAATCTGCACTGCTCCACTTTGTCACCTGGCCTGGCCTTCAGCAAGCCAGTGCCAGCAGCATCCCATGAGCACCAGCAATGACATGAGTGTGAGGTCTCCCCAGCTGGAGCAGGCAGAGTCCAGGAGCCCAGCGGGGGGGATCATTCCTCGTTACCTCTGCAGGATGTTTCCTGCGTCACAAAGGACGTCAGCTCCAAAACTGCTGATAGGAGCAGGGATATTTCTGCATGGAGGAGTGTGCAGGGGGGAGATCTGGAAGAATATACAAACTCAGCAACCCTCCTACCCCCAGCTCTCCACCTGGAGCCCCGGGCCTGTCCACAGAGATCAGGGAGCTGGCTTTATAGCACTCATTAAGTGGAGATGGTAAAAACACAGTGGAAGAAGTCAGGAGGGTATGGTGTGGGACTGTAGCCTTCCAGAATGGTGGGAGAGTGGGTAAGCTGCTTGGAGACAAGTCCACACAGAGGCAAAGCAGTGTAGCTGGGACTGCTGGTTTAACCCTTGAGGACCTCACCTATCTCTGAGACTTATTTGCGCTCCTGAAATGGTTGCACCTTTCCTAGAGGAGTGCAGGAAGGGGATAGTATTTGTCACACTCAGTGTGAACAGAGCTAGTGACAATAGTAAAACCATACTTAAGCATGGTCTCAGTTCCATTTTAGCTGCCTTCAAGGCCACAGCTTATGTGGAATAGCCATGCAGTTAAAGACTTCTCTCCTACCAGCTAATTGATCTTCACTGGACCCTTGGGCAGTCTCTCATAGGTGTTATTTTAAATATGCAAATGCAAGCGATCCCCATTACATGCCACCTGAGGTCACTGAAATTGCAGCAAGGACGTCTTTGTATGCTGTGTTCCCTCAGGGAGATTGGCCACATTGAGATTGCCCACAATGAAAAGTGACATCTTTCTAACTCCATCAAAGGGGAACGAGCCTGATGTTCAAGGCTTGAGACTGATGTTCAAGACTTTGGTTTAGGTGTAGCTGCCTCTATTTTGCAGGCAACCACGAAGGCTTCTGAGTGCTTTCTAATGAGGTCAGTTCCTTCAGGGGTGAAAGGAGACTGGGTGCCTTCCAAGCCAAGATGCTAATGCGAGTAAGCATATGGCGTATGCGTGTAAATTATAACCCAGCTACGTGCTAACATGCCAGCACCTTCCTGGCCCTGTTTTCTGGAGTCTCCCTGCTGCCCCAGGGGTGAAGAGCTCCATTCATCCTGTAGGCCACCCAGCTCTCCAACAGAGAAACTCTGAATTTTTAAGTGATGGATTTAAAGCTATCGAAAGGAAGCAGGATTAGCAGGGTGAGAGACCTTTCAACCACTTATCTGCCTGCCCTCAATGCTGCGAATCACTGGTGTTCCCCAGGCACTTCCCTCTGTGCCCTGTACAGGGAGCCCTGTCCTGCTCCGCAGGGACCATCACTGGTCTTACCTCCCCTCAACAACCCTGGCTTCTGCTTCCCAGCCACCAACTGTGGCAGGACAGGAGTGAGCCACAACACACACGGTTTTCCTCTCCACTCCACACTGGTGTTGGAGGATGCTCTCCCTCAGACTGGATTTCCCTCCTCCCCTGCTGCCTGAGAGCCCTACAGCTGGAGACTGTCATTTCTGCCCTGGAGGTCATCATGCTGGGGGAGTAGGGGGTGCAGGAGCCCAGCACACAGAGGGCATGTTTCCCTCCCAAAGCCTCCCTCCTCACGTCCCTTGGCCCTGGCCCCAAGTTGCTCCAGACCCTGCTGATTGCTGGCAGTCCTGCTGAGGACCTTTGTCATCCCCAACCCTTCCCTGACTGAACTCTGCCCGTGCACCTCTTTGTCCTGCACCCCACGTTGATCCCAATTCTTTGGCCTCTTGCAAAGCCCAGCAAGGTGTCAGCTCTGCCACGTGGTGCCACATTTTTTGGAGCCTCAGCCAAGAATCAGGCCTGCAGCAAGAGAGATATTCAGCTGTGCCTCCTCTCCCATCACAGCATTGCTGGAGGGTGCAGATGCTTATTTTGAAAGTGATGGCACTGCTTGAGTGTTGAGGGAAAGGGTTTGGCAGCCAGAATGGCCCCCATCAAGACAGGTCCTCTGGGACTCGGTGTGACTCCCATGGCCAAGGCTGGGAAGGGGTGCCCTGGCACTGGTGCACACTGTCAGCCTGTGGCTGTTTCGCTCCCCAAGTGTGAAGCTCCCAGCTTGTTTGTTTTTCATTAAGCCTCTTCATTAAGGCTGTTTCTCATGTGAAAAAGGGGAGAGGGGATGAGGGTGCAAGGAGAGGGAAGTGACAGCCTGCCCAGGTTAAGGCACCGGGTCTGCTGAGGGGCGGGCTGAGCTGGACACTCAGACACTGCAGCCCCCAGTGCCGTCAGGAGCCGGAGCTGGGAGTGGGGAGGAAGAGGAGACCCCTGTGCCAGGCCTGCTGCCCTAGAGGAGTGCGGCAGGCACTGCCAGCCAGCCCGTGTGCCTGCAGGGTCTGGAGGCTCCCAGTGGAGCAGGGCCTGCCCCAGTGGGGCCCTTATCTCTGCTGGCGGCCCTGCTCACATCCCTCCTGTAGTGCCCACCATGCTGAGTGGTGCTGATAAGGGTCTGGGGGAGAGCAGGGGCCGGGAGAGGCCTGATTTATGGCCCCTCAGCCCCCCTGGTGGCTCCAGTCACTGTGGCTCCTGCCAGCCCAGCCAGCCCCATGTCTGTGGGGACAGGGCTTTCCTGGGAGAGGGTGTTTGCACTGCGGGGGGGTGCCTGCACCCTCGGCAAGGGTCACATTGCTTTTTAATTTCTTGCTGGAAGCGCATCTGGAAAGTGTAGTCAATTACTGGATGGAAGACTCCCTCACAAGGCCGTGGTATTTATGAGTTCCCCCAGCCCCGGGGGGTGCTGACCGCAATTAGAGGAGACGAGGGAGTGAAAGTTGCCTGTGGTGAACTCCAGGACAGTAGAGCTGGAGAACAACTCGCCGGCCACTGCTGTAGGGGCAGCAGCTCCTGGGGTGATCTGGGAATGGATGACAGACCTGAGGGCTGGAGGAGGAAAGGAAGTAGCAGAGAGTTTGCTGTTGGGAGGAGGTGAGGAGGATGGAGCAGGATGGGAACAGCACATGGGACCGGTGGCACAGAGATGGACTGGAGGTAATGTGGAGAAATGTAGTGTTTAGACCACGATGAAGATGTGGGGTACAGGAGGAGGATTGTGCACATGTATCCTGACTCCTTTGTTGTTACCGAGACCCCAGTGTGTAATCTAACAGATGTTAGGCCTGAAGATTTGTGCCTATGTGTAACCCTGTGGGGCCCCACAGAGAGGCTTCAAACCATGCT
This sequence comes from Gymnorhina tibicen, assembly GCA_013399875.1. NCBI lineage: Eukaryota > Metazoa > Chordata > Aves > Passeriformes > Artamidae > Gymnorhina > Gymnorhina tibicen. Next base: position 540,624 of record VXAZ01005446.1, on the reverse strand, counting down.
TCAGTGTCATATACATCCTTTAAATGCTGTGTGCTGATGAGGCAGCATTAAGGGGTCATCAGCCTTGTCCATTCCCAACAATTTTTTGCCTGCATAACCCCATTAAGGGAAGGAAAAGTCATCCTGTCCCTCCCATCAATACAGTAATGCTGGCAAGAGTCTTAAGATAATGTGCTGCTCTGCTGGCAGAAAATTCATCCAAAGTAAGCCACCCTGGCATGTGCAGACTTTTTGCCAGTTGAAGCTGAGTCTCCCTTGGGAGTGTTTTCCTCTCTGGTAATGAGAACGAGGTGCCCTTGTGGTGGCAGGTGAAGAAGCTTGTGGTCAGCAACCTGTGAGTCAAGTGGTACAAGAGGACCAACCGGAGGCCCACTTCATTTGTCCCCTTGTCCCCACAGGTCCTGCCTCCTCAGTGATCATTTTCCTGAAGTGGCTCTCACCAAGCTGAGGTTAGAGTTGGTTCTTGCTAGCCTTGCCCCATGCCTTGTGCACTGCATTAGCTGCCAGGGCGCTTGCACTGCTTGAAGACACGCACCCATCCATGGAGCCAGCAGGCTTGTCCTCACCGGCGTGTCAGCGTGAGAGTAGGTACATGCGTACAGTAATTGAAGAGATCAAGGCTGAGTGCGCCCAACAGACCGACAAAGCCAATTACCCCTCAGGAATTTCTGCTCCTCAGGCTCAGATGGTGATTACAAAACCTTTGCCATTAAAAATTAGCCAAGAAAGAAACTTGTTGCCAGAGTCTGGCAGGAATTTCCCATGCCCATCTGATACACAGAGTGACCACAAAATGTGCAGCGGCCAAACCATGGATATCACCTTTTCACAGGCCTGACATTCCCCTCCACTTTAGGAGGTGGGTAGCATGACACACAGATGCATGGATAGCCACAGGAACAGAGCATGTGTCCACATTTGTTGGCACAAAGAGCAAATAAACTGTAAAGCTGCAGTAACAGGAGGTTGTGAAACCAACAGTGATTGCGCTGACAGCTTCCATTTCTGGCTGTGTGCTCTGGGCCCAGCTGCGGGGTCTCAGGGTGGAGGTGGAGGAGGGATGAGTGGCCAGAATACAGGCGGGGGGAAGGGGTCCTGCTGCTGAGATCCTGTGTCCTGGACGCTGGCAGGAAAACCATGTCCTGCCCTCACTTTGTGCAGTTGGCAATGAGACCACTGGGTGTATAGGATGAAGGGGAAGAGAGGGACCAGTACTACAAGCCTGACTGCCCTATTCCTCTTTTGGATTCATCCTGCCTCCTTGGCCTCTCTGCTTAGCGTGGGTGTTCACTGCAGAGTTAATGAGATTATAACTCCAGTGTTGCTGGTAACTTGTGTCTTATCCACACCCACATCCCTATAAATCGAAGATGCTTTTCGACTTGAGCTGGCTAGCCAGCCAAGAAGATAGGCTGGAGTGCAACCCCAAGGCTGCTAACATAACTGCTCTGTAATGTGGGTGCAGCTACCCCATCTCCCCTGCTGCCAAGTCCTCCAGAGGCTCTCTTCCCTCCTCTGGGTCAGACAGACATCTCTCCTCCTGGTCCTCTGGGAAAGGGTTTGTAGAGCCATGCCATTTCCTGCACAGCACATGGGGCTGTGGGATAAGCCCCCAAAAGCATGGAGAGAAGCCAGTAAGGCACAGCTGCTCTTCTGCAAAGTCAGCTAATGGAGAGGGAGGATGGACAGAAAGTTACATGAGTTAACTCCATCATGTGGGTGAACACTTGCTGGTGTAAACCCTGCGTATCCTAAAGCTTGGCTCTTGCGGTAGAAGAAGAGGGGAAAATCTTGCAATATGCTGCCAGTCCTACTATTTTTCAGTTCTTCTCCCCTCTAGAGTTTGGTAGTGGAGCTAGGAAATTTTTTATAACAGTCTATTTTTTGTTTGTAGGAATTCTCTCCTATGCAAAAAAAAATAATACCAGGCTGGAGTCCACTGACATCTCACTTAGGCTCGAAGTACTCCACATGTATTCAAAGGGAGCTAAGATGTCAGATTAGGCTGGTGTTAGCCCTTTGCACCACATGACTGTCACTCTAGTATATTCCTCTTCCTTTTATTCTTTTTATACTATCTCAGTTTTGGTGGGATATTGTCCCTAAAAACCTTTTAACAATGGCTCTGTGAAAGCTTCCTGGGAATTCACTACTCCTCGTAACTCTGCAACCACAGGTCGCTCTTACCACTCTGGCAGGCTGCTGTTGCTGTTTCCTGATCTATGAAGAAGGAAGGAGGAGGGATGTAATCAGGTCACTTGGCCTTTGATTCTGCTGTCTGGGGGAATTAGTGAGAATGATGAAGCCTTTTGGAAGTTTCACACCTCTTCTCTTCCAGATCTTTTAAGCCTCACTATAAGTCACTCCCCAAAACTGAATTTGCTGGTAAAACTCTGGCCCTGGTGCTGTAAAGAGCAGTTTATGAGTGCACAGCTGAGTTAACCTAACCACATCTGGAGGCAGAGGAGGGGACAGCACCTGTGAGAAACACACAGTAGAATCAGGGCTTGTGTTTCTAACCCCCAAGGTTTGTAACACCTTGACAGTAGTATCTACAATTAGGAATCCCTTCTTCTTGTTGTATTGTTTCCTCTTACAGCTGAAGATGAATGATGAATGATAAAGCACCTTTACAAGACAGGAACTTCATACTCCAGCTCAAGAAGAAATAATCCAGTTACTTGGTTTCCTAGGCTCCGCTTCTTGTTTTTCATGTGCTCCATGTATATGCCTTGCAGCCCTTCTGTCTACTAATTCCCATCAGGAGTTTGCGGTGATTTGTTACGCTTTTTGTTTCTGCCTGCCAGTGAAGAGCCCACACACCCCACTTCCTTTGTGTTCCAGTCAGTCCTTGGTAAATTCACTGCCTAAACTAACTAAGGTTTTCTTGCACCTCACAGTGTAACTTTTAACGCCTGCATTTGCAGTCTCCCCGGCATGCTGCTGTTACAAATATGCCACAGAGCAGTCTGGAAGCAGGAGGTGCTGGTTGGATTTAACAGAACAATTCTTTCATCCTACTTCTGTTAAACCATCTTTTGTCCCTGATATCTGAGCACTTTGAGAGACCTTGTCCTGGGACTGCCTTATTTAATGGAATCTCAGCTTGACTCTGGCTTGATTTAGAGAAAGTCTGTGCAGCTCTGGCACACAAGAGCAGCATCAGATCTTGGTCTATTCCTGTTCCTCTTCCCATCCGTGTTCCAGCTTGGGCTTTGGAGGCTGTGGTCCCGTGTCCTACTGTGCTGGAAAGGGCCTATCCTTTGAGCACCACCTCATGAAGCCGTCTGCTGCTGACTTCTACTCCCTTTTCTTGACGCAGAGGAAGCATGTAGGGTTGAAGTCCTCCTCACTCAGCCTCATGAACTCAGTTCAGTGTGTGCTACATGAGCCCACCTGCTCCAAACCTCACTGGTGCTGCACAGGATCGCACGATTCAGGCTTCAGGAGCTGCAGTGTGGGTGCGCCTGTACTCTACACTGGAAGAAGCACAGATAGTTCTTTGTAATAGCCTTTGTTTCAAGGCTCTGGGGAGATCTTAAGAGCCTGTCCCTTTCCTTTGTCAGCTGTAGCTTCCTTTGCACGTCACTGGAACACACACAGTGTGTGGGAGAGGTAATTACAGTGGAAGGAGAAAGTACTCACAATGTAAACAGTAAACATACTTTCACCTTGCACAGAAATCAGAAGAGAGCCCAGCAAGTGGTCTTGCAAGGAAAAGGCTCTTCTGCCAGCCTGGTGTGTCTGCTAGAGGAAGGTTGCAGACACTGCCTGCACAAACACTGTGTTTTCTGCAGGGCAGTCTGATGCTGTGAGGAGCACTGTCTCTGTGGCTGCACTTGTTTACTGCAGTGTGATGTGGCTTTTGGAATTGCAGACAGAAATGTCCAGAGATTTTATACTTGGCACACATCTCACAGAGCTGTGGCTTGTAAAACTCAGACTGCCCTATCTTTTCTTCCAAATATTCAAGAAAAATATTTGGAAATACCATTTTGCAAAAAAATTTGATTTCTGACTTTTCTGATTAATTTAGAGAGAAAACAGAGGTCCTGGAATTTCCCACAAAGCAGAATTTCTGTTTTTCCGCCAGCTTGACTCAGCAAGAATATTTCCCACAGGAATTTGACCATGAGCATTCATACTAGCTAGACAGTTTGTTTGAATCTTTGAAGATGGTGAAAGCAAGAAAAAAAGTATGTCATAAATCCTTATGTAGTTTCTGCTTCATGCCCTCATGTGAGCTGAGATCATCTCAGCTTTCTCTCCATTCTCCCCTATAGGTTTCCTGGGAACACCCAATGTAAATGGGTGCCAAAGCAAAGGTCTGTGGAGGATCTGAAGGGCCAAAGCTGATGGAGATGTGCTCTGTGAATTGTTCCTTCTAGACAGCTTCCCCCTTTGTTTCTCTTTATGAATGAGCTCAGTTTTTACAACACAGCCTCTTGGTTGCAATTACATGGAAATTTCAGCCTTTTTTATTATGACTGGATAACTGACCTTCAGAAATGTTTTTTCAGGTGTCATTTTTACTTGTGGGTTCACCAGTGGGGAAGGATGGGGTGGAAACAGTGGGGGCTTGAGGCAGATTGATGGCAGGAGGCAGGGAAGTGTTCCAGAAATGGCAGAATCACTGGCTTAAGAAGCCTCATCCCAAGCCTATATTGAGGCCCAGAAGAACAACTGGAAATGGTCTGGCCTGTCCTCACCCAGATAGTGTGTAAGGACTGGAGTGATGGAGATTTTATCATAGTTCTGTCTTTGTGTGGCTTCTTCTATCAAAGCTGCATTAGAAAAAACTCCACCTAATAAATATCTTACCTTCTCTTTACCAAAAAAAAAATCCCAAAACCTTGGAGATCTTCTTGGTACTGATAGCAGAGATTTGATGAATGCAAGTGTAGCTCTTGACCTGCTGAAGTCTGTGGCCCGGGGGCAGCATGAGGTTAGATGAAATGTTCTGGCTGGCCCTCTATGGCCTTAAGGGGCTGTGAACCTCAGCTAAAACAATGTTACCCTGAATCAAGTTCAAAGTGTATGAATTGAGAATTCAAGCCTGAGCCTAGTTAGGGGGAAAGGAACAAATTCGTGGTATTTGATGACAGTGCAAGAAGTTACTAGGAAGTTTCCCTGCGTATGCATAGCAAAAGCCAAATAACTGACTGTGTTCATGTCCAAAACATTTATTTTCTTTATGGAGTGATAACAGAACCTGAAGAGCGAAAAATAGCTTCTAAATCTGCCTTCATCTCAGTGCTAGTGCAGGAGGACTGGTAATTTTAAAAGTTTGCTGGAAACCTGAGCTTTGATTGGTGCTGTCAAGGTAGCTGCTGCCTTTCCCACAGTTTCATAAGGGATGTGTCCCCTAAATTTGTGTCTGGGCCTAAGCCTGCACTTAGAACCACTGGTCCACTTGGCTTTCCTCACCATGGTGTGGTTTCAATGACTGTGTGACCATGTGTGTGCTGACCTGCAGGTGCTCTGCACCTTAGCATGTCCAAAGAAGGACAGTGAAGCTGGTGAAGGGTCTAGAAAACAAGTCCTGTGAGGAGCGGTTGAGTGAACTGGGGTTGTTTTGCCTGGAGAAAAGGAGACTCAGGGGGGACCTCATTGTTCACTACAACTGCCTGAAAGAAGGCTGCAAGTGAGGTGGGGGCTGATGTCCTCTACCATGTCTCGAGTGAAAGGGTGAAAGGAAATGGCCTTATGTTGTGCCAGGAAAGGTTCAGATTAGATATTAGAAAAAGAATTCACTGAAAGAGCAGTTAAGCATTGAAATAGGTTGCCCAGGGATGTGGTGTAGTCAGCATCCCTGGAAGTGTTCAGGAGGTGTCTGGGTGTTGTGCTTGGGGATATGGTTTAGGGGTGATAGTGGCAGTGCTGGGTTGATGGCTGAACCAGATGATCTTGAGGGTATCCTCCAGCCTTAATGATTCTGTGATTTGGTGATTCTGTGATATGGGTGGGGATGGCTTGCTGGGGTTCAGACCACTTCCTGGCAGGTTCTCCCTTGAGCTGTGCGGGTGCAGAAAGAATTCATTCAGGTGACCGCAAACAACTGCTTTAGGTGATGGATGTGAGAAAAAGTAAATCCTCAGTGGTTGCTCACACAATGAAGTCTCTCAGATAGCAGAGAGCTGATCACGGCAGTCTTACAGTTTTTGTAGGCTAATAGCACAGTCAGTGATTGCCAGGAGCTTCACAGATTTTTGGTAGAATTTGTTGTTTTGTAATGATGGAAGAACAAAATACCTGAAGATAGCAAGACATATTGTGATCTGTCTTTTTACAAGCACTGAAGTTGTCCTTTATATTGCATTTTCAAATTTCAGGGCCAAAGGATGAGTTATTTCTTTTCTTGCTTGCAAGATGACAAAAAAGCCACTGTGACTTTTTAGAAAATTACTTCTGCATAGTAATGTCTCATTTTTCTTTTGAAGTCTCAGGCAATACCAAGGTGACAGCAGTAGTTCTGCTGACTGGCACAGGGAACATCAAGATCACTTTGCTGAACTGTTTAGAGCTGTTCAGCGACAGATCCATTTCTACCTTGAAGCTGAACCCATTGTTAGCATTCTAAGATGGGAGTGAGGTTTTGCAAAGGACTGTTTGGTTCTTTAGAAAGTTATTTAAGTTCTTTCCTGCTGCTCTGAAAGCATATTTTTGTTTTAACCCATGCTTTGTGAAATTCTGTATGCTTTTGCTGCCCAAGTAGAAAGTTCTAACTGTGAGTGGTTAGATTTGATTCAAATCTTCTCTGTGCTCAGGTGTAATTAACGTGCCAACCTCAAGAAGCTGGCAAATGGCCAACATGCTCCGCTGCACTGCTAACATCTGTCACCCTGGCTTGTCAGGAATCAGAGATGCTTCTGCCTCCGGAAGCAAAACGGCTTTACTGATGTCAGGACTCTGCGTGGTCCAGGAGGCAGAAACAAATCACCAAAACTGGTCAGTATGCTCAAAAACATCATTTGGTGGTGTCTGCTTGACTTACTTCCTACTCAGTCTCTGCTGTTCTTCTGCTATCACAGTGGGGCAAAACAGAAAGGGCAGAAATGTTTCTCTTGTGTCTGAACTCGCAGAACATTTAAAATTTGAGTGAGTGCCTAGATGGGATGGGCTCAGGATGATCCCATTCTGCATTACGATTCCAGGCAGGGCAGGGTATGTGCTCACACTGTGTGCTGGAATATGTGCAGTCACCGCTCGGAGGGCTGCAATAACGTGGTACAGATTGCCTGGTCTGCTCGTGTCTTTTCTTGTTTGGTCCCCATCACCACAATATCGGAGCAACGTATCTGGTAAAGCAGAGGAGTTGGTAACAAAGGGACCCCTGGTTATTAAAGTTAGAGTGTTGCTGACAGGTGCATGCATTAGCATCCTTTTATCATCACCTGGGGCCCAGACACACCTGTCTTGAAACTCCAGAGGGAAATACATCCTTTGCCAGGCTTTGCATGTTCCCTACAGTGACCGATTCCTGCTTGGATTCCTTCAGAGGGCAATGGTGAATGAGGGGGTGTGCAGGCCCTGGTGCCTCCAAGGCTCATCCAAGGTATATAGGACTGCTTCCTAGTTTCACAGAAGACACCTCTGGGACCACAGGCAAGTGTCCTGCTCCTCAGGAAGCTGAATATTGCTCTCTAGTACCCTCTAGGGTTCAGAAGACACAGAACCTGGGAACTAATGGATGTGAGATGGAGTCCATAGGAACCAAACCACAGGTTGGGCAAGAGTGTGAAGGAGACACAGCAGTCACCTCACAAGTACTCTGATCAAAAGAACTCTGAAGCACTGTTTTCTGCAGGGGTGTAATTTGCCATTGTGTTGCAGGCCAGCCCGAGGCCCTCACATCACCTCTGTCCCACCTGCAGGGCTGACCCAAGCAGCAGATGGAAGGGAGTGACTCAGTACCCCACAGCCAAGTCACTGAATCAGAGCATTTAGAGGCTGAGGCGTGGTAAGGATACTTGGGTTAAATCCCAACACTAAAACAATGAGCCTGAGGGGTCTTTATTGTCCATGACAGTGTAGACAATAATATTTTTGTTACCAGAGCAATTGCTAGTGGGATGTGGAGACAGCAAGCCCTCTACATACCACAAGGCACAAGAAAATATTGCTCAAAAGTTGTGTCATGTTTTGGATTGCTACTCTTGATTTGTTGCTTCTCCCTGCCTCTGGGGATGCGGTGCTGAGGCAATCCAGGAGTAGGGATGCTGCATTTTTGGAGCACAGTCAGGACTGGACCGTCAGCATTATTTGTAAACACAGCTTAGGTCTCCTCACCAGGAATAAAAGCCACTTATCCTACAAACAAAGCTTGTTCAACTGCAGGCCCCTTACACTGCTGCTTTGCTTGTCCCTATTTCCTAAGAAGAAGATAAGCTTAATAATTTTCATATTTTAATGATAAGGTAGCTATCTTTTTAGTCCCTTTTTCACTTTTTTCGTGTTTGGACTTGAAGCCATGAGACCAACTCTAGGTTTCCCTACATTAATTTCTTCCTAGAAGAAGCAGGCTGGAGGTGTTTCCATCTCACAGCAATACAACAGATCTCTCTGAGCTGTCTCCTTTCCTTTACAGAGTCTTCAAGAGAAATATATGCCTCTGGTCTTGGGGGAGGATCTTCTGGGAAAGGGGCTTGAGTGGGGGGAAGAATGAGGGAATGGCGAGGAGGAAAGTGTCAGGAGGTTTTGCTGCAGGCCAGTAGGGAGGGAGAGCCCTGGAGTGGGCTGAGCACAGCCCCTGCCAGAAGGACACCCTACATGCCACCAGCAGGACCTACTTGGATGCAGCCTTTAAGGGAGTTAGAAAAAATGTCCTTGAAAAAATGAGGTTGCTGGGGCATCCTTTCAGTGAAGCTAAGAGAAGGAAATAGCGGGACTAATAAGCCTCCTATCCTGGGGAAAGAAAGACAGAGGAGGGTTATAGCTTATCCTAGAGGTATCCCCATGGTTCAGAGCAAGGGAGACATCCAGCTAGATTTCTGTTGTGTGAGGGTCAGCTTGAAGGGAAGGAGGAAGTTGCAGTGGGACACAGCAACCTGAAAACTCAATGAAAGTTGGGGTGCAACACATGGTAGAGCCTGCCCTGACATGAGCAGGAGCAGACCGCTGGCTTCCCTGCCATGTCCCTCAGTAAACAACTTGCCAAGGTGTGAAAGACGCTGCCTTGCCGCAGGAGGCAGAGATGGGCCTGGGCCTCGAAACTGGAGATATTATCTGTGTCACAGGAGGGAAGCAACATCGAGAAAGAAAGAGCTTGAAACCATGGAAACGGGTCTCCCCCCTCCTTCACTTCACTCCCATCTGTATTTCCCAGAATAGACACTGAACTCTGGTTTCTGTTGATGAGACAGACTTAGGTCAGTGAAGTTGAGAGTGAAATGGCCATTGCCAGGCTAGGTGAAGCAAAAAACCAAAATGCTCTCTTCCTCACTTCTCCTCCTGAAGCGGCCTCTTCATCTAGAGGCAAATTAACAGTCCCTCTGTCAGGTCACAAAGTCAGAGGCCGGGATTAGTATGAAGGGGTTCTGGGCAAACAGCCTAACTTTCCTCATCTCCTCCTTATCTTGTTTGGTGCCAGTGATTCATTCTCTCAACTGCAGATCTATTGGCCTTTTGAGCAAAATCCTGACATTTTAGCTTGGCTCCAGAATTTCCCTCAAGATTTTGTTTTTAAGTGCATACAGACCACACTGCCCATATTGCAGATCCAGTAAGATTTTAGCAGCCACTCCACCCACTGCTGTTCGCACGCACAAGGAAAAATCTGTGCCCTAAACTGGTAGGGCTGGGGAATGTAAGGATGAATAGTGTGAGATAGCTGGAGAGTCTTCCAGGGTAAACTGAGATATGGAGAGTAACTGATGAGGGAAAGGGCAGCTGAAACCAAGGATGAGGGACAGAGTGAAATGGAGGAGGAGGAAAGTCTTCTTATGCGTACGGGGATAGAGATGATGCAGCCGGAGAGTACTGAGGCCCTCTTTGATTCAGCCTTCAGAACTTGTGTGTTCATCCACAACTACTGAAAAAGATCAGTTACATTCAGGTAATATTTGAAGAAGAGGGTGGCACTGATGGGTGTCTTGCTTGAAACTGTACAAGGGGAACATGGGACTCCTGGGAAGGACCACCTGGAGGGGTTATTATGACTATGCAGTGACAATATATCGTCCTTTATCTCTGCTTGGCTTACACTAACCAATCACCCAGCAAAAAATTGTTCCACCACAGCTTCTCTCCCTCACTAAAATAAATTAACCATCCATTCAGAACAGCCTCTTTGTCCTGATGCACCAAGATAGGTGTGCTACTAACAAGACAGACACATAATCCATAAGAAAAGCTTTGTACTCATTCATCTCCATCTCCAAATATGAGATGTAGAGAATAGGAATCTCCTTCTGGGATGACACATCTCCTTTCACCTTCTGGGTGAAAGGAGAAAATCAAAGACCAATGAAAGAACCTGAAGATGAAAGTGGGGATATCGTGAGAGATGTCTCCACAAGCAAAAAGGGAATATTCCTTCTGGAGATCATTGAATTTGTTGCAGCCAAATACCTAGAGGGCATAATTTCTAGCTAAAAGAGGTTCCAAACTGAGTCAAGCAGTTTTCACCATGAGCAAGGGAGGAGAAGGGTCTCCTGCTTACCTCAAGGACTCTGGCACTCAAGAGAGGTAATGAGAACAAGGAGAGCTCCTGCATACGAAGACAAGCCATACTTCTTAAAACAGTGCCGAACACACTCTGTTCTTGGCAGTGCTTGAGCTTCAGCTGTGTTGAGATCAGGCTCAGCTGCAGCCCTTTGCAGTAATTGCTAGCACAGATATGCAGCAGACGCAGCCCTGGGACTCCATGAGGAACACGGCCGCTTAGATGGATGCTCAGATTGCAGAACGCCACACTGAGCCCTCCCGTCGTCCCCAGGAAGTTTAGTGTACAAAGTGTTTTCAAAAGCTTTCATCATGATAGACACTACAGGGGGCTGAGGAAGAAGCCTGTGGTCACACTAACCTGTGCAAGCTGGGGATCTGTGGAAAATATTATTTCTGGTGTATGGAAGGGAAGCCTTCCTTTTTGCAGTGGTATTTCTGGCATGGTTACAACCCCAGAAGCAGTGGAGAGCTCCTGGCTGGAACGTTGTGGGCATCTTGATACTGGAGAGAGCAATAAAACTGGCTAAAAAGCTCTGTTTTATGTAAGAGCAAGCGCATGCTACAGGTGCCCTGCCAAGTGAAAATACAACTGGGTTTGTGGCCTTGTTTGTTTGTTGACATTGTGTAATCAGGACAAGAAAGAAAAATGGGAAGAGGGAAAGGTTTGCTGATTCTCAGAAAGAAACAACAAAGTTTTTGCATTGGCATTTTCCTTGATTTTGATGTATGTTTCAGAACCTACAGATGTCTCCCATCTAAATTTACAGAGTGGTTGTTAACAAAGATACTATTCTCTTCCTATTTTTATTAGGTGTCAATATAAAGAAAAAGAATTTAGTCCTTTGACTTAAAAGTCAACACGCTTTTCTCTTTCTTGTGATGTAAGAAGTGCCAATAGTTCTCGCACCATGTCTTGCTTTTTGGGTTATAGGAATCTGAGTATGAAAATGAAAATAAATCACTCCTTTTAAAATGCTGTGAAAACACTTAAATATTAATTCTTATTATATTTTATATTATTATATTTTATATTATTATAATATTATTATATTATGTTAAATATCTACCTCTTAAAGTCTATAAATTCAAACAGGTTTTCTTTGGAGGCCAAGTTGAAAACATTCTTAAAATACGATGCCGTAATTCAGAAATTCAGCAGAATTACATTTAGAGGCAATCAGAGACTTCAAGCAATTGTTTTTCCTTGGTTTTGATTCCCATTATCCTTTTCTTCTTTCTTCATATCCTTCCTGCTCTGGTTTTTAATTCCTAGTGGAGGTCACAGATTTGAGGCATCCAATTCTGATTGATTGCCGTGGAAATAGCGATGAGGCAAAAGTGACAGCAGTGACATCATAGGAGAAACAGATGGTGAGAGCTGATGAACTTCTAAGAAACAAAGACACTTCTGCCAATAAGTGTTCCTAGAGAACAAGAAAAACAAAACTGAGAAAAACAATCCTAGTTCATAACGCAAAGAGAGAGTGCAGGGAAATTACTCCTTAGCAGTGGACTGTCTGAAAGGAAGAAGAACTAGGACTGTGGATAGATTTTTGAACTCCACTAGGCCTTTGACACAAATTAAATTAAAACAGTGTTGAATACTTGTAGAGCAGAAGATCATTCAGGGTGCAAAATCTCCCTGACACTTGCGAATTATTAGGAAGGTCATTCGGAGCATGAAACTCACAAAAACCTTCCCCTTTGCTCAGGCATTTTTGGAAAATGTCCTTTTGGGCAACAAGACTCCCCACAACAAACCAGGCATTGCGGTTATGAAGTGATATTGGCATCTTTAATAGTCTTGTTGAGATGCTGACATTGTGTGAATGTAGCTAAATTTGGAAAGGAATATGGATAAAGTGACAGTCAGCCCTGCTAATAAAGAAAGGAAAAAACAGGAATATGCACCAGTGCTTGTCTGTTTTCTTGTATGAAAAACATGAAGAAATGGCTGGTTTGGAGAGGAGGGTGTCAAGGCTTTTGAGCTTCATTCTACCACCTGTCGTAATACTGGCATTACAATTACTCTGGTCTCTAAATATGAGAGTATTTCTAATTACAAGCTTGATTAAAAGCCTTCTATCTGGGGTTTCTGGTCTGCATAGTCAGTGCAGGTAGTAATTGCAATATCTACTCCTGGGGGAGTCTGAGTGTGGCCTCCTCTCATGAGATGGACAAAATGATGTCTCACTGGTGACAAGGTGTACGCTGTGCTAATGACGGCAAATGAGTTGATACACCTTTTTGATATAAATTTAGAGACAATGAAGTATTTTGCCTCACACTACTCTGGGGACTTACGAGCTGGTATTATAGAAGACTGCATCTGCTCAGTGATGCCAGACAAGCAGCTCTTCCCTTGAATGCAGTTTGCTGTAAAGTCATTCTTACTCTTGCTGAGACGAGGCAATTTGGTTCCACTGATGGCAGCAGAAATACTCAAACTGAAGTTGCTGGGTTTGAGGCTGAGGCTTAAGGCTGGCTGTCTTCAGGCATGTGAGCAGATACCTCAAAAAAGGACTAAAGGGTCGTGATTCCTTCATAGAAAATACTCTTCCTTCTTTGCTGTTGCTATTTGATCACATCATGGAAAACACATAGATATTACTTCATGCACTACAAAGACCCAAAGCCCAGTGACTATTGAAGTGCCTTTCTATTAGGCACTTTGAGGATCATACACTTTTCATCTCCCTTAACTTTTGATGTTTATGTTTGAGCTTCTGCTCCAGGCAACCTTTATAGCCAATGAAGAGAGATAGAAACTTCCAGGACTTGGTTCATCTGAGCGCTTTTCAACATCTACCTTAAAACGAGATTACCTGCGTCCCAGAATGCCTGTTTCTCTCTGCTGACTGTTAAAGTATGTCTAGACGTCTAGCTCTGATGTAAATGCCAACATCTAGACAGGTTTATCCCACCAGCAAAATGTCCCCTGGTAAAATTCAGAGCAATTACTTTGTTTTCTTGAAAGGACAAAAACCCGAATGAGGGGTGAGCGCAGAGAAGAGTGAGGCTGAAGAGAAATACAGGGAGAAAACGATAAAGTGATCAAATTTCCACACCACTTCAAGGTCAGTAAGGATCAGAATCGATGCAGAGGCCTGGCTCATCCCCTTATCTATGGATTTGGTGGGAAGAATTTATAGATTTCAGAGGGAGGAGACAGGAGGATCTGAATGTTTTGATACAGTTTGTAGGAATAAGCTAACAAGTACTGGCCCTGTATGTAAATGAAGTTATCCTATTAGCCTAAACTCTATGATAGTGCTTGGGCTTTAAAACATGAGCTATTATATGCAAAGGATGTAGACATTTTGGGGAAAAAGCAAAGGGAAAAGAAACAAAAAAAAATTTATACAGGGAAAAAAATTAAAAGAAAATAAAATGCTTCGGTGTTTCAGAGGAACACAGAGCCACTACGGCTTAGGTCATCCAGTGACAACTGTCCTGTTTTTCCACAACAGGAGCAAAAAAGCAATCCTAGGTGGTGTGTCACCAAAGAAGACTGCTTTTTTTTGTCAGATCCTCCAGAACAAAGGAGCCCTCAGATAGCTGTTTTCTCACATACTTGAGAATGCTTGACCATTTTTAAATTTCTTTCTTTTCTACCCCTACTGTTCCATCAAACCAATAGACACTGAATTCTATCTCTTTAAATTTTGTCCCTCAGATACTGCAGCTTTAGAGTTGCTGAACTTGACCAAGACAGCACAACACATTATTTGGTGTTCACTCATATGCATAGATGCATTTTTCTTGTTCTTTTCTTAAAATTTCCTTCTTGAACATTAAAGATGCATCTGTTCTTAAATTTTCAGTGTCCTGTTGCTGCTTGTAAAGGCAATTACTATTTTGTATGAGCAACGCCCTCTGTGTGACCACAGTGCATATTTATTACTGAGTTTTCTGCTGTAATAGAGTCAGTTAAAATTCATTTAGTGCAAGGAGTAAAATACCAGTGTGACTGGTGGAAAATAAACCAGCAACAAATGTGCTACATAGGTGTATTCATACATGACTTGTTATAAAATACAGTATAAAATATGAGCGGAAGAATGTTGCTATAATTAAAAACAAAGGACTGGAAGCAAGAATATCTGGTTTCTGCTTTTGGCTGTGTCACAGACGCTCTGTGTGGCTATGGAAGGATCACTTCTTTCTCCTGTGGGTTTCCCCATCTGGAAAATTGTCTAATGATACCTTCCAGAAAGGTGCTTGAGAAGCATGACTCATTAATATTTGTAAATATCCAAGGATCAAAGAGCCTGTAGAGATACAATGAAACATATTATTATGCCGCTGTTCTCTGCCAATTTCCCTTCTCTGTAAGGATGAGCTCCTTGAATTTATTGCTTTTGACCCAGGAAAATGGCCTCACGGGACTCTGTGTTTTTATTGACTCCAGATGAAGTTTTCTCATGTTTACAAATAAAGCGATAACTTACTGACCTCCAATGCCCACCGCACAAGCCCTCCCTCGGATCTGGTTCCCAGTTCTCCCTGGTGAATGGCAATAAGAAAAATGCCACATTTCTGGTGAGCAGAACCAGTTTTGTCTCTCATAGCTGGATGGCTCCTGTGGGGATAGCACAGAGGGGAATGCCCTGGGTGGGAGTTTCAAGAGTAAGAAGCACAAGGCAGGCACAGGCAGCTCAGCTCTGACATAAGGAGTGGTCATGGCTACAGATATTTTGCAGACCATGATACAATGTTGTTCTGCTAATGCTTGGTCCTGTTTTCCCTGTTCTGGGATGCAGAGAGTTTACAGGTCTTCTTAGGAGGAAAATCACTTCTGCAGCTGCTCTGCTGAACCAGAAGAACCAGAAAGCAGCTCTTGCAAATTATTTTCTCTAACTGAAGAGAATATATCACCAAACCAAAAGGGTCTTGGAAATGCTTGAAAATAACACCAGAATGATAAACTTCCGGCTACTGGAGTGTGAGAAAGAGTCTGATTGTGCTGGAGTCCACTGGTAGACAACATTTCCAGAGAGTGATTCTGCATATTTGCAGTCAAAGTATTTCATCAGCCCATAAAACACAGAATTTACTTCAAAATTCATTTATTGTTATTTTGTTCTTCAGGGACATCTGAAAAGTTTTCACTCTGGTAAGATGAATGGGTAGCTTTTACTTACTGGAATACTTATGTCTTTTGGAGGTGAATGGAAACTGTGGTTTGCATATAATAAAGTGTGTGAGCATTTCAGATATAACTGCATTTCTCCAAATGCACTGTATGACCCACTAGAGAAGAAAAAAGTGTGATGGCCTAAAGCCAACCTTGGCTAAATTAGGGACAGAAGTTTCACCCAGGGGAAAACTGCTTTAGTTTTGGGTAATTTTTTTAAAAAAATTATTATTCAAAAATGTTAGCTTCATGGGAACAAGAGGTTGCAGGAGAGGCCAGGGCTGGCCACTTTGAGCAGGAAATTATTAACGATTCTTATCTTCTGGAATTCGAGTAGATTTGGTTGGTGATCTTTATAGAACAATATTTATCTTTCCCTAGTGGACTTTCTCTTTGTCTCCACCAGCTATCACAATTATAACCTGGCATTCTGCATGAGTGGTCTTGCAGCTGTGAGCCAAGGGACCCAGGAGCAAAGACAATAGAATTACGGTTATGGTTGGCAAATTGTGAAGACTTTTTGTCTAAAGGTTGGATGGTAATTACAGGAGATTGGGGTTTGTGATTACTAAGGCACCTTCAGTCCCCTCTTCCACGTGAGTCTTTGCCTGTACAGAGCTGCAAGTAATTGCATGGAGTGAGAGTTTTTTTTTATATGCTGTAACGTGAGTTAGGATTTCAGCATGTTTTTTCCCTCCCCCTGTTCTGTGTTTATGGAGGAGAGGAGAAATACTAACATTCTTTGGAGATCATCTGATGTTCAAAACCTTCTCATTCAAATTCATGTCTTCCTCAATCTCTCAACTGCCTTGGGCAAAATTTTTCATTTTCTTTTCTTCCTACACCACCTTATCTGTTCTTCCTTGCTCATAAATACCCTAGAATCTATATGCTTGTATGACTATTTTTTCTTACGCTATCTTGAGCTATTACTGCTGCATATGAATAGTAAACAATAACACAAACTGATAGTGTTTTTTTAGTCTTTGTATATAAATATGCCTAGTCCAAGTTGTTGGGAAAAGTTGCTCTTCACTTCCCTGCTTGAAAACTGGTAGTGTTTTGTGGGTTAACAGTGTGAGAAATGTCTTACCACAGAGGAGATCAGTGCTGGATTCCTTACCAGATAGGCCAGAGATATACTAAAAATTTAACCTATTGCTGGTGGGGCTGCTCTGTCCCTTTTACAGCAAGATCTGTGCTCCCTTACTGCTTTATTCAGAGTGGTTTGTGGTGATGTGCAGTCCACAGACCATGTGGCACACTGGCCTGTTGTGTTGGTAGGCATATCAGGGTCCTTTTGTGCAAAAGCCTGAGATGCATTTTCCCTCATGAACTGAATTCTGAAAGAGAGAGTAGGTTGGCATAAAGGGGGAACTTCAGGAAGAGTTACAGTCTTCTTTTGGCAAAAAGATATTGCCAGAGAGATGGAGGTATCCCATGGGTTTCTTGAGCTTCAGCTTTCTCCAACTGGAGTATAATCCTGTTTTTCACCTTTGGAGTTTAGCAGCCTTGCAACAAAGTCCTCTACACACAAAGAAAGTGCTCAGAGTAGCTTCAGCGTGCTCAGGGTCAGGCCTTCTAATGGCCTGATGGGATCTGGGGAGCACAAGAAATATGAGGTGCAAAGCCAGTTGCATTTCACTCTGGAATTTTTCTGTCTTCTCGCAGCTAGAATACATTGCCTGGAAAGCCCAACTAGCATGCCCTTCCATTAGCTGCATGTTAATTATTACCAGCTATCTCAGAAACGGAAATCTTCACTCATTTTTCTCCTTAATCCCTATCTTCAGCAGAAAAGTCCCATCTTCAGGGGGTGGCTGTCAGGAGGGGACAGGCCATTCCTTTGAGTCCTCTATCTGGCTTTTTAGGAATAACAACAACAATACTAATAAGTTAATTTTTAGTGATCTCTTTCTGCTGGGGTTATGACCATCCTGTCAGAGGGCACAGGTAATGGGATTGCACTTCCACTTCCAGCTATGAGTCATGCAAGGCATTAATGATATTCTCATTCACACACCTGCCCAATGGCACTCCTTTGGTGCTGCTGAGTCTTTCCTACGGTGGCATTTGCAGGCAGAGACTTCCTTGGCTCACGTGCCTGTGTTTACACGGGCATTTTTAATTTTTAGCATCAGCTGAAAAGAAGCGCTCCTCATTGTTCCCCTCATCCAGGCTGAAACTCATGCCCTGTCGAAACACGTGGGTGAGGGATATTTAATCCTACATACCTCCAAGGCATTGGAGCAGATGCCATTGTGATCTTTTGCGGTATTTTACCCTGAGAATTTGGAGTAGGCAGAAAGCGGATGGAGTCAGAGATGGGGCAGGCTGCTGCGAGCGCCCAGCCCGCTGCGACCAGCAGGGGGGAGTGTGGGCAGCATGAAAAGCCAGGCGCTCGGCTCCTCGGGGAAAACCTGGCCAGCCCACCAAAAATGCTGCACGGGTGTGAATGCCGGTGCATGAGACGGGATTCTGCCCTGGGTCCCTTCCCCGCTCTCCCATAAACCTGGAGTATGACGTGGGCAAGCTGATCTTCACGGGAGTCGCTTTACCTGCTCAAAAGTTGCCTTTAGCCTCCCCTAAAGTGCCCATGACTCAAGTCTGAAGCAGTTACACAGCTGCTCGCTGTAGCTGAAGAGAGAGACACGGGCATCTTCCCAGGCATCTGTGGGGCCTTCTTCCAGAGACATCTCTTGGGATTGAACTGTAGGAGTAGGGTTGGAGGAATGTGGAGACCTGGGGACGCCAGAACAGGAATGGAGCAGTGGGGAGCCAGGAGTGGCCTATGAGAGTTTGACCCTTGTGGAAAGCAAGAGGGAAGGTGATGAAGCAGACTGCTGCTTCTGGCTACAGCAATGAAGAAGGAAAAGACGCTGTTGGGAAGGGAATCGTTACCAGCTGCAGAGAAACAGCACTGACTGACCAACAGGTAGGTGTGAATCCCTATTGCAATCACAGCAAGCAACAAATACAGCCACAGAATACAACTTCTATAATAGATTCAGAAGCATAGGTCAGAAGGGACTGTGGTGACCATCTCATCTGATGTGTATAACACCTGACAAAGAAACTTCCTGAGTTTGTCCCTGTTTCAATTAAGGAGAAACATGCTCTTTTCTATAAAGATTTCTAGAAAGGTTTCCAGTTTTCAAAAAATCCACCAGAGCTTCTTGTAATTTTCCTCAGCTGTATTTTTCCTCATTTCTAATCTCCAAGATTGCCTCGCATCATCTCCTCCCGTTGGCTCTTTCAGTATTTGTAACTGCTAAACCAAGGAGAACCTTGTTGTTGCATTCCTGTCTGCAGTGTAAGACACATACACCGTTACCAAATCACCCACGACCTTCTCTTTCATCCAAAACCAGGCTAATCATGGCAACCCTTCTCCATAGCATCCTTTTCAGTGCTGCAGTCATCCTCTGGCTCTTCTCAGCACCCTCCCAACTCCTCCCTGCCCATGCAGTGATCCCAGCAGCAGTCTTCTTGGTGCTAAAGGCTGGCATAATGCAACCTCCCTTTTCCTGTTTAATAGTTCCTGTTTTGCAGCCCAGGATCTTGTTACCCTTGACATTGTATTTCACTCTGGCAGATACTTCCATGATCTCCAAATCCTCTCCAGATTTCTGGCTTGCTAGGGTAGAAATCCCATTCTGGTAGGAGGACTGCTTTCTGCTACAGCTGAGTCATATATTTCTGCATTAAAATACATCGTGTTTGCATGAGCCGATGCAATTTGTATTGTTCTGCACCAAAGACATCCTCTTCATCACTTAATAGTTCCGTCTTTAGACCATCTTCAGACTTCAGTAGGAATCATTTTGTATACCTTTTTGAGTTGATCATTTTGTATACCTTTTTGAGTTGGATTTGAATGAGCTAGGCCAAAAGCACCAACTATCAGCGACTCTTCACTTACAGTATTACTTCCCAAGATGTACTAGTTATCCAGTTTTTAATCCTTTTAATAAGATCCATGCATATTTTTTATCATTCTATGGCATGAACTAAAATGGCCTGAAGAAGTCAAATAAATTACATCAACCCTTTTACCTCTGTTAAGCAAACTTGTAATCTCACTGATAAAAGCTGTCATACCAAGCTGATCCATTTTCTGTGTATTTAGACTCACTGATGCAAATTATACTATCCCCTTGAATTAGTTCTTCCTATTTGAAAGGCTCAGGAATGGAGGCTTCACCAGCTCTCTGGGTATCTTGCTGCAGTGCCACCCAACATTCCTGTTTTACTCATAGTAATATTGGTAGAGTGCCACCTTCTTTCTAGCCATATGAAACCTGTTTTCTCAAACTTATCAAAGCCCCTCAGAATCTTTTCCTAACAGCTCTTTTTAGCACTTTGAAGGTTAGGGTTTTTGCGTGTGTTCAATCTAAATCACTGCCTTCAGGATTCTTACACTTCTGTTACATTTGTAAAAAACTCCATAGTCCCTTTTGGGAAGAAAATATGTCTCATCACTGTCCAAACTCTACAACAGTCATTTTTTTGGCTACAGCTCTTCCCTGTATCATTATAAGATAATTATTTCACCAGTAAGTACCAAAAAGTAATTGTCTGGAACTAGTTTTTTATATCCTTCGGTTTTACTCTGCTTAAAAAAGCTGTCTTACTGCCCTTAAATTTCGTGTTCACAGATATCTTCATGTGCTTTTGCTCCCTGGTTCAATTTTGTACAGTTGCAATCAATTAAATTACATTAATTATTGCTACTAGTTTCTCTCTTCCCCCCTTAACTACATATACACATCTATACAGAGACCGACATCTACATATTTAAATATTGCTTTATTTTCCCTCCAAACCACCATTCTTTCTCAATTATGATATTTCAGCACAAATAAAAATACTCAGTTTCCTAACTATTCCATTTTTTCTGTTTGTGTTTCTCTCCCATCTCATTTAGCTCAAAGCTGAACTGCTCTCCACTTTGAAAACTGGCCTTTTTAAACCTCCAGGTTTGTATATTAGCAGTTTGGACTTTATTCTGTTTGCCTGCAACAAATCACATTGAGTCATGCTTGTTTCACTCTTAACTAATCAATAATTAATTTTCAGTTCTGTACTTAGTAGTCTTGCTCTGGCGCAGAATACCAATAGGCAATGAATTTCCTCCAGAGGAAAGTGTTTTGGAAGGTCCATCCTGACCCTTTCTACCCCATTCTGCCTCTGTTCTGCCCACAGAGGTGTGTGCATCTCTTGTGAGGTCACCTTCTGTGTTAGCCTAGGCGTGACCAGTGCTGGTCAGAATAAAATATGTGCCAGTCTTCTGGGATGCAGCTGACTGTTTTGGTCTTAATCCTGCAGTGCTTTGGAGTTGGACATGCTTTGGTGCCTTCAGGACAGGAGCAGCCAGTAATAAACCAGCCTGGACAGTTTTTTCCCGTTTGCCAGCAGGTGACTGTCCCTAAAGTGTCTACAGTGACAGAGCACAGCCCATCTTCTGAAAGAAGGTACAGAGACGCTGTGCTGGCTGGCTCCAGCTATGTGCTTGGGTGCCTTCATCTAACTATTATCCATCAGTGTGCAGGGACATCCATGTGGCCCACATCCTGATTCTTGTCTGGTTTCTGCTACCTGGCCATGTCTGGCGAGGAGATCACTCCAGCACTGGGAGCCTGCCTTAGTGATGACCCCATCAGAGGCCTTTGTCCTCCTACATGCCCAGATACTGAGGTGGGATGCCAGGAGAGCAGTACCAGCGTAATCCTCTCGGTCCTCCCCTTGACTGAGAATGAGGAGAATGAGCCCTGGACCTGAGAGAACAGGTAGCTGACCCAATAGCTGCTCTCTGAAGTACACATGCACATTGTTGGAGAAAAACGCAGCCAGCTCAGGCAACCTCAGCAGCTGCTTAATGAATTTTGACTCATACTAATTTGCCAGACTTTTGACTGGATGAAATTGGCACTGGCTGATGCAGTTCTTTCACTTACACTGCTCTGGAACAAAATGAAAGGCAAGTGCTTTTGACTGAAATCTGGCATGAGCCCCCAGCCACCAGACTCAGCTCTCTGTCACATAGGATGCTGTCCAGCAGCGAGGCCAGTCTGCACATGGTCTGCACCTGGGTCAAGAATGCATGTTGTTAAAGAAGGTAACTCCCTTGGCAACCACTTCATTCTTCAAGGTGGTAGCCCTTGGGCTTCTCAGTGTCTCTTATTGAATCAAAGGTGCTGTTACATAGTGAACTGAAAGGTTGTCCTCTTCGTATGGAATACTCCAGGCACCATCCCTTGGGTGAAGAGCTACAGACCTTCTACAAGCACCTCCTCTACCAAGCTCTGCATCATCTCATCATGCACTCTGCCCAGCCCAGTCTTCTGTGCTCAGACCTCTCTTCAGCCCCAGAAAGGGCAGGAACAAGGGTACATGCACAACGGGTATGTTCAACAGTGAAAGAACTGAAGTACAGAACAAGTAAGTTATTTCTCTTCTAGAAGTCACATCTTCCCTTCAAGGACTTTCAAGCCACCTTCCTTTCAAACAGAAAAGGCCAGCTAAATCATGGGCACAAATGGTGCTTCAGCACAGCTTTGCAGCTGGAGCCATTCACCATTGCAGGGTCCCTCTGCTGAGTACCACAAAAGACCAAAGCAAACTGCCCCGGTGAAATGCAGTGAAATGTGTCAGTGTGCAAAGAGGAGAGTGAGCAGACGTGTCAGAGCCAGGACTGCTGGTCTCCAGAGCCAGGCTAGGTAGCTAGGCATGGCACTTCATGAAACACCCTTATTCTTGCATTGAGTTTCCTGACTGGCTTCGTTTGTTTAATTATTTGTTTTCACAGATAGCACTGGTTTGTGCAATCATTTTCTTTGAAAACAGAATTCAGCTCGTGTTATTTCACCTAACTGGGCTGATATTGAGTAAAGCAAAAGTTGTTTTGCTGACAGCCCTGGTCCCCAGCCAGTGACATGTACCTGGGATGTTGCCTCAGAGAACAGTTGTCTTGTCCCAGTGTCAGGCGTGTCCTGGGGCCCCAGCACAGCACTGTGCATGGCACTGGGAGACATAAAAATGAAACTCCCCAAAGCTAATGGCACACAACTCTAGCTGTAGCATAAAGATATTTTCCGTGGGCAGGAGGGGCTTTTTGCCGTCCAAGCTTCAGAGTCATGAGCATTAAAAAGTAAAGTGACTTAAACATTTATTTGGTTCAGGGCAGAGAGGGTTTTTTGGGGCTCCTGCAACTTTTGAGTGTGTAAATGAGAAAGGAAGATGGAAAGAAATGGCACACTGCTGTTTCTATAGGGTGAGGGAAACTTTATTCTAGCTGGCCTGCTTCTCTTGTATGTGCAAGCTGGTTGGCTCTGGACATGGGCTATCCACATATAAATGCATTTCTGTAAGAGCTGTTTTATGAGTCACTTTCAGAGAAAACAAACTGTTAGATACCTCATAGCAAGTGGTTTTGGAGCAAGGGCTATGGATTTTCCTTTTCTAGGAAAGTGGCTTTCTCTTTCATGACTGCTGCTGCCTCATATTGTAATGACAAGAGAGCACTGCCCTGTGCAGGTTTGGAGCACTGGCCTGATGGTCCTGTGCTGTCCTGCAACACAAGTACAGATGGATGCTTGTCCACCCACAACTCAACTCTTGTGAAATGTCCAGGAAGGGGAGCAGGTAAACCTGCACTGTGTTTTCGGCTGCTAGGATAGAGACAATATGTTAGATTCACTGGTGATTTACAAACTTGCATCCCATCCTGTCCACTGGCCTTTGAAAGAGTTAATATTGCATATTTGGGAATACAGATAATACTGAAAAGCAACTTCTCTATCAAACTATAGATGTCAAAAGCTAAGCTCTTTGACCTATAGTTTAGTTCCAGAAAAAACACTTCTTTTCAGATGAGCAGAAAATAAGCTGGAAATGATGAAACTGATCATATGTTTGAACTTAATTTTGTTGATGGATGGCATTTGTACGAGTAGCTGCCTCTATGGTTTTTGTTTCAAATCATCTGGGCTTTCAATATTGACCTTTCTGTGAATGGGTGACATCAGAAAACCTATTACCCAATTCAGATTTTGCCAATCTTCTTCAAAAGTAGTTTTATTTATGGATATTGTATTTGTAAGAAAGGAGGCCTTTCTGACATCTCAGGCATTCTAAACCTTGGCTACTTTTTGTCCTACTGGTGTAAGTGAAGTTTTCCCAGAACTGACACTACTGAACTGTTGTCTCAAGTTGAAACTGTTTTGGACCAAAGTTCCTTCCTCCAAGATTTGGCCTCAGAACTCAGTTTTGAAATGCTAAGAGGAAAAAAGAATTTGGGAAATTATAATTAGCAAGGAGGAGGCTGATGAGTTTGGCCAAGGATGAGGAAGGTTCTCTCTCAGCTTCTCAAGAAATACTGTACACCCTGCATTTCGGTTCCAGAGCTGAGAAGTGCTCCCCAGGAGACTGAGATCTGGAGAATTTAGGAACCTTCTAACAGACTATTTGCTCTGATTTTGATCTTTAATTAGTTGGGGTATTGCCGAACCTTTTTTGGGGTGTGAAGGTGGGGTTCTGGGTAGACAGCCACCAAGGTGTGTGGGCATCTGTGGAGTCTAAAGACAGAAGGAATTTAAGAAAACTCCCCTGCTTTGACCAACCCGATGTGCTTTCATGAAATTTCTCACTGAACTGTATTCAATATGCTCTACTTAAGATCTTCACAAAACTGAAATACAATCTTG
Source organism: Gymnorhina tibicen (assembly GCA_013399875.1). Classification (NCBI taxonomy): domain Eukaryota; kingdom Metazoa; phylum Chordata; class Aves; order Passeriformes; family Artamidae; genus Gymnorhina; species Gymnorhina tibicen. Next base: position 516,117 of record VXAZ01005446.1, on the reverse strand, counting down.
TGTAAACTGCAATTGAAAAGAGTTATAAAATGTCCATTTATCCAAAACAATTTGTAGGGTCTGTTATTTTTTAAAAATTGCATGTTTTTGGAGTATAGAGCCAGACACTAATATACCTCTCAGATGGAAGGTTTGCAATTGAATATATGGTTTGTGGTTTTCACATCAGATAATAATCTAGCATAAGTATGAAAATATTTAACTGGCATCCAGCTGCAGATTTGATTGGAGCATCCTTTGGTTGGGGTTTATAGCCCACACAATTGAGTGGGCAGGATTTCCTGAAGAGATCAGGTCCCAAGTCATTTGTGGAGGTGAAACTGGGCTGATCACGAGTTACTTGTGGGAAAGGAGGTGGGAGGAGGAAATGATGCAGGGAGGTCTACAGTCACCTGTGGGGAAGTGGTGTTTGGGGATGGGAAGATTCCCTACCTCAGACCCTAATTACTGGGGAAGAGGCACAGGTATTGTTTTGGTACATAAACATTTCATGTCCCTCTGGTACCCTGGGATGGGGAACCACAAATAGCAGCCAGTAGCTGCTCCCTGGCTTTTCACTCTAGNGGGCTTTTGAGTCTCACCAAGCAGATGAGAGGAGGTTGGGTCAGCATTTGTTGGCACCAAGCCTGTGTGGCAGGCCTTCTGTCACCTCCTGAAGGGAGGCAGGAGGGGCTTCTACTGCCTTTGAAGGAGAAGGAAGCTTCTGGGTCTCTGCTGCAACTTCTTCCTTTTAGGGGAGCACAGGTGAGTGAGTGGCCAGAGAAAAGACATGATTTGTTGCAAGGTGTGCTCGTGATCCTGTCCCCGTGTCCCCAGCATATATTCTGACTGTCAGATCTGCAGGCAGGAGGGAGTTTTTCCTGGATCAGATAGACACCACCGTTTGGGGTTTGCTACCTTTCTCTTTGGTGCTAGTTGTAGCACTAGTTGTGGGGCACTACTGCAAACCACAGCCTGCCACTGCTAGGACTTTGGAGAGAGCCTTGCTCTCTTCTCTTTCTGTAGTGAGTTGTGTTTGTGGTATTTGGCCTTTGCTACAGCTCTGAAGTGTGGTGAGAGGTGCTGGGGGGACTTTGAGGCCCATGGAATGCAGAATAGATGCTTTGTGGGTTCCTCTGGACTGAAGTCCTGTTTGCTTGTCTTTGCAGAGGACTGCATATGCAGAGGACTGTCCAGCTTCTGTGTCTCTGTTATTGTACTCATTTGGTGCCTCATTGAGGTCATTCTGATTTGATTGTTGAATAGATTTATTAATTGTTCAAGTCAATATTGCTAAATGCCACCTGATTTGCAGGGGAGGGATAAGCATACTTGAGTTTAATTTTATTTTTGTTTGGTAGTTACCAAAATGTCAAAATCTGAGATCAAGCCATATCTCCTTCAGCAAGCAACATGTGTCCAGCACCTGGGACAAACATCAAGTGATCAACCTCAGACAATAGAACAGTTTTCCTTAAATTAGCCTTTGGTTCTTAGACCCATAGCCATGAATAACACCCACTCCTTATGCTCAGAATGTAAAATATGAGCTCCAGGACAAATGATAATAAATGAGCCCAAATGAATTCTCCCCTCCAGGAAATGATTTAAGAAGTAAGGCTGCCCCATCAGATACTTCTCCAGGGAATGTGATGTAAGTGTAAGGTGAAGTACTATCACAATAACTGTGTGTGTATATTCCTACCAGATCTATTAGCCAGGGAAATATAAGTCAGGGTCAAGATGTCTGTACCCTTAGGCTGACATTACATAGAGTTTTGGCAGGAAGAGCTGTTTTGTGTTTCTTGATCTCTCTGTAGATGTTAAAACAATCCTGCTGACGGTTGAGGACCTGTTCTGTTACCTCCACTCACTTGTCACTGCCTCTGCTGCTTGCTGCAAAAGGATGATTACAAAGATCAAGTCAGTGACAGGAAAACAGACAAATAGTAAGGAAACAGAAGCAACTCCTCATAACATGATGTGATTATTGACTATGGGAAAGTATCCAGGGTACAAAATCAACCCAGAAGGACAGAATGAGTGATGGTGCTGCACATTCATGAGCATTTTTCTCTCTTTCCAGAAGCTGAAGATCTTTGGGAAACTCCTGAGTGACAGAGGTAAGTGAAACTGCCAGTGGGTGGTGCATGGGCATCTCTAATGCTTGCAGATCCGAGCAGAGCGCTGCCCTTACCCGTCACATGTATTCTATTTACATCACAGCAGAGGGAGCGTCGGCAAAGCATCTCAGAGGAGCAACCTTTTGTTATACCTACAGCTGCTCCCTTCCCTGTTAGTGCAACCGACACAAAAATAATCACAATAACAAGACTCATGCAGTTAATTGATTCACCATTTTGCGACCACTGCAGCCAACTTGGCCATAGCTTGGTTACTGCATCTTGTGTCCCGGTGATTTCTTACAGGGAAAAAGCACCTGAAATACCTCAGAATGTTTAGGATTGGTTCACCTGGCTGCTTCTCTCAACAGTTCACTCCATTCTGGTCTTTTTTCTGTGTCTCCTAGAAGGCTGTACCAAGATGTTGATTTTTCTCATGCTGTCCTCCATGCTCAGCGCTGAGGGACTATATTTGAAATCAGTGAGTGAGCTGTGTGTTAAGAAATAGCTCTGGCACTAAAATGCTTAAAATTACTCTTTGTTTCTCTGACTTCTCTCCTAATTTGGATTATGCCCCCAGACTTCCCCACAAGATGGAATACTAAGAAAATACTGTTTTGTTTAATTTGTTTTTTGATGTCCACATTTCTCACATTTCCTGTTCCAATTTCAAAGTGGGTCTGAGCTCCTCCACTAACATTGCTCCGGCTGTTATTTTGGGGATCTGAGAGAGGGGATTAAAAATAAACGAAGTGCGGGTAATGCGTTTCTTGCCACTGGTTCTCTTAGGCAAGTCGGTAAAAAGTTACTGACATTTGTCTCTTTTCAGGTTAAATAGAGGGATTAGATGAAGGGTATTACTAACACAGCTCAAGGTATTAAAATATGGATGCCTAAATTTAGGCTCCTAATTTTGTATTTTGAGCCCCTAAATAAGGCTTGATCTTATGCCCTTTGAAGTCAATGCCAAAGCGTCCACTGAGTTCAATCTGAAATCCTAAATTATGTTCAGGTTCTTAAAAGTTCTCAGTGTCTCACAGCTCAAATAAGTCATCACCCTGCCTCTTTGCAAATCACGCGTCTTCCCTTAAGTTCCTAAACATGGAGCTTGTGCTTTTAGGTATTCCATATTTAAAATCCTGCCTGTTGATGCTGTCTTTCCTCCTGTCTCAGGGGCCATGGACATGGGAACGATAACAAGGCTAATAAAGAAGCATAGTAGGGACACAGATTGATTTGCTTTTTTGGTGAGCAGTGCTTAGCACGAACACTGCAGATTCTATAGCAATGTCAGTATTTATTACGGTGTAAAGTTAACATGGAAGGCACATGAATGTCCTTGCTGGTGCCAGAATTCAGCAAGTACATGACCATTTGCACAAACTTCACATACACTGCTCTCCTGGTAACAGGATGTTGGCAGGTGGGAAGACCACAGGATCCAGATGAAACATGAAACGAGATGAGCAATCCTGTAGTGGTAATTTTAGAAGCTGGGTTCTGTACATTATTTACAGTACATTGTAGCTTTATGGGGATAAGGCTGCCCCTTGCCACTCATGGATTTAATCTTTTTGTGAGGTTTCTGTGGGGGACTTCCTTCAGAGCAGCAGCTGGAGGGATTTTGTCCATCCAGAGGAGTGTTAGAATTGGAAGTTATTTGCAGTAGAGCTACCTTCATTCATAGAATGCTCATCTAGCAGGAGGGGAAAAGGCACCTAAGACCTTCCACCAAATAAAAGGATCAAGTGAGTTAATCTGCTTGCTGCTGGTCTGAGGTGCAGATGCCTGGCATAAAGACAGAGCTGTCCACAGCGGACTGGGACAGTCGGAAGCGGTTCCTGTCTCCAGGAACTTTAAATTGGCTTTACCTTCAGTTAATGAAATATCCTCTCTTTTTCCTGGGGGAGCTTGAATTCTCCCTGTCTCTTGGAAGGCATTTTTGGCAATTGCACCCTGAATATGAGGAACTCCAGTTATTTTGGATGGGTATTTGTTTCTTCAGAAACCCTCTGCAACAATTTGTTAAAAAAAATTATAGAAAAAGCAAAGGAAAAGGGATTATTTTGTAATGTCTGAACAACACCCACCACTCCACTGTAGAAATGTGATACTTGAGAGAAAGTGTTTATATTCTCCTTTAGGCTTTCGACTGGGATGAGTTCCTGCCCTTGCCCAGACGGAAGGCTGTGGGTACAAGGGATGTGGGGTGTGATCAGCAGCTGGGGCAGTGGAGGGGCCAGATGGGAGCTGCTCCTTGCTCAGGGAGACCTGTCAGTCATCTCCCAGCCTTCCTTAGGATCAGTGTGACCTGGGCAACACCCCCACATAGTGCACCAAGGGGTGACAAAAAATCTTGAAAAATTAAGCAAAGGGAAGAACAAGTCTAAGATCTACCGAAAGCAAAGATTTTTGGGGAGGGGGAGTGGGGGAGATGGGGTTGTTTCATGTGTTTCTCTCAGCCAGCAGGTGCCTCTATAGAGCCAATGCTTTGCCTGTATCACTGTGAGTCTGTGGCACAGCATTGGAATACCTGCTTTTAAATTATAATATAGCCTTTTCTTTCTTCAGTGTCTTTTCCCTCCACCCCTTCCTCCAGCCCACGGTGAGCCCTGGGATCTGCCCGTCTGGACTTCCACTCCATTTTCCACATAAGGTCCTTGGAGGATGGTAGCAGGAGAAAGATTTATGTATGTTGACACACGCATATTGTTACTATGTATGCCGTATGAAGAAATTTTCTGTGTGACAGGAACCAAGTAGCTCAGTTGGGGAATGCCCGCGCCAAACTCACCGAGACAAAGCTGCCTCTTTGCCCTTCAAATACCTTCTCAGAAAGCAGGGTGGGGTTTGTCTGGCAAAACCTTCACCCCTTCAGTATGACACCCTTCTGCACACCAGGGCACCACTCAGCCAGCACAGGCAGGCCCCTGAGCCACAGGAGAATAGCACTGGGTTAAGAGAAATGAAACCCACCTGAGGATAATGCTCCTTCAGCCCTTTAACACATAGGTGCTAAGAAATCACTGTATCTGAAAAGCCAAGTCCTGGGGGGTGGTCAGATGATGGCTGTGATTACAATTTGTCCCCCGCCGCCCCTCTCCCCAAATGGCTTTGCTGGACTTTGGAACAATTCCCACGGGCAAAGTGAATTTTGACCCGACCATGTATCCATCGGCACGGCTGCGCGGCGGGCAGGGACTCGGGTTTGAAATGCACGAGCCGCGGGCTACTCCGCGGCCAGCTTGGAGGGCGGGGAGAAGGCCGGGCCATCGCCAGGAGGTGGGACTTCGCGGAGCGTCTCTCCCCGTGGCCGCTGCGATCAGTTGCAGAGTGCTGACGAGCGGCGGGCGGTGGGGCCGGCGCTGCGCGGAGAGCGGGCGCTGCGCGGAGCCGCCGCTGGAGTGCGCGGAGCGGGGCTGCCGCCGCGCCGGGGGCTAGGAGCGCACGCCGCGCCGGCGGGGGACAGCGCGCCGCGAGAGCAGCCCTCCCCGGGCACCGGGACCTGCTGTTAGCTTGCCGCCTTGCTTTATCCTCTCGTTTAATTTATTTTTTCCCCACCTATACTTTGATCCGCTGGGATTTTTTTTCTTCCTCGCTTTCCTACAGAGCCTTCCCACGCCCCACTTCCCTCCCTCTGTATCCAGCTTGGATTTTTTTTCTTTTTTTTTTTTTATTCATATATTACTATTCTGATTTTTTTTTAAGCGGTGAACAGAGAGAGGGAGAGACAGTAACAGAGAGGGCAGGAGGAAAACGCTCTGTTCGTCCTTTCCGCCACCACCACCCCGACTTGCGGAGAGGGGTCGGGCCGAGCGGCGGCGGAATCGGCCCCTTTCCCCTGGGGAGGCGACCCCGGTTCGGGGAGCCGCCGGAGGCAGCCGCCGCGAAGAGGGGGCGCAGGAAAAGAGATGCATTGAAAGTTTCCGCGCAAACTTTGCCGTGAGTGCGCGAAACCGAGCGAGCGCGGCGCGGGTGCCTGCCTACCTGCCCCGACGCGGGGAGAGCGCCGCGGACGGGCGCCGCTGTGGAGCTCGGACTGCCCGGCGGCGGGGGCAGGGCGGCCGCGGAGCCTGCGCTCGGCCCGGCGGAGCGCCCACGGAAAGCAGCAGCGGGGGCCGGCGGAGAGCCGGGCTTATGGAGGGGTGAAACCGGAGACCCCGAAGAGGAACCCTCCTTACCCCGGAACCCTTCGCAGCGCCCGGCCGGCGGCA
>VXAZ01005446.1:465481-509474 GCA_013399875.1 Gymnorhina tibicen | reverse complement strand
CCCGGGGCAGCGGCAGCGCCGTGCGGAGTGCCCGCGCACATGAGCGCGCCTCGGCGCGGGGCTCCCAGCGCGGCGCGGCCGTGGGGTCCCGCCGGGGCCAGGGCGCTGCGGTCGGCGGGGCGCGGGGCAGGGAGGCAGCGCGCTGCCTTCTTGCATCAGCCTCGGGTCTCCTGACATTGCAAAAGGCTGTTTCGGCGATATTTGCCTTGGGTCCCAGCTCGGGTTCGTGCCGCCGAGTGGAGTTCAAAATGCCTAGCTGGAAAAACAAATAGAGATCAAAGAGGACAAAATGGATCCAGAATTTCTTCCAGATTGGAAAAAAAATTAATCAAAATACAGATCTCCTGCACCGAGATTACAAAACCAAGGATTTTTCTCTTCCTCTTCAGTCACTTTTACCTCATTGTCATTCTTGAGGAATTACAAATCAACTCTTCCTCCTTTTCTCTTTTTAAAGAAAAAAGAAGAAAGAAAGGCAGCTTTCTTTGCAAACCTGTCCTATAAATCTGTTTTCTAAAGAGTCAAGAGGGCTGTGTTGCCAAGAGATATTAAGGGGTTTAGACAGAGTGCCCACGTGAAAGTGGCTGTTCGCAAGGCAGGCATGGATTATGTTTTAAAGGTTATAACAGGTTAGTTCTCTCTTGCCATTTCTGCTCGGCACTTGGACAGAGTGCGGGCCAGATCATCTCCCACAATCGTGAAAATAAACGTCGCTTGCAAACTAATCAGTTATTCACATTGTTTGTTCAGCACCAATGCTGGAAGGCAACTCCCCAATTAGGAGCCATTTCAGCTGTAACTGAAGTCATGCAAGCACTGCATGCTTTGTTTCTAGCCTGTTATATCTCTACTTTATCCAGTGACAGCCACACATTAGGCTGTGCGCGGCTGTGCTTGATAGGAAGTGAGGCTTACTCTCTCTTGAGTGTGGCACAGAGCAGCTCCCTGCTGCCTTCCTGCCAGATTTGGCTAGTGGGACAATTCTTTCTGCTCTCCAGGAGTTTTTCCACTGTCACCCAGAATAGGTGTTTCTTTGCCTCCCAGCTCCTCAGTAAACTTGTACAATAGCATCTGTTCCCCACTTCTAGGTTAGACAACTCTGTGTTGGTGTCCAGTGATAACACCCTTTAACCCTCCCCTTGTTCCTTCTCCCCTCCCCTTCCTCTTTCCCAGAAGAGGAAACGGCGGATCAGGTAGAGTCAAGACTATCTGTCCTCAGGAGCTTCATAAAAAGCCTCATGCTGCCTTTTCTCTTAAGCTGGAGGATGGTGCAGATGAGAAAATAGTCAGAAGATGGAAAAAATGGTAGGGAAGAATTACAGGAGTTTGGGGGCAATGTTGCAGGGACAGACACGAGAGATGGCTAGAGGTTCAAGTACCTGGGTGATGTGGGCCATGTAAGTGCTCAGGCAGATCGACAGTGAGATCTGCCCTTCGGTTCTGTCCTTATTTGTCTGTTGGTTGTCTGGGCACCGCGGTGATGGGAACATTAGAAATACCAGCAGATCTCACATAGGTAGCTTGATGATGACTCTGAGCATGGCGGAAGGCATGACTCTTCACATGGGACTAGGGTTTGTGCTTTGATGATAATATTTATCTGGCTGTCAGGCTCATCTATCTAGCTAGCTAGGCGCATTAGAGAGCATTTAATAAAAGCCCTGACAGAGTCTCAGTTGGGGAGGCAGGGTCCAGTGTGTGTCAGGCAGCTTTCCTGGAAGTGAAGGAGGGATGAAGGAATCACGGTGCTCCTCTGGTGAAGGTTCAGGGGGATGACTCCTTACTGAGGTAGCTGTTATGGTTGCTCCTACAGCAAGACTGGAATGGTGGGAAATTATTTCATGGTCGGGTCTGGGCAGCTCTGATGCCACAGGTGTCTGCCTCAGCTGGTGGCGATAGCCTTTCCATGCAAGCGAGGGAGGGAAAGGTGCTTTTGCAGTGCCACCCTCCCAGCTGATTGATTGTGCTGAGTGGTGTGCACAGTCCTCACGCACCACGGGATCAGAGAGGTTGCACTGTTGTCCCCTTCCAGTCCTACCTTTCCTAGAGAATGGGGGACAGGTGGTTATTCCCCATCTTCCTTCATCTGCGGGTCTTGCTGGCAGCCTGGTGACAGGTCACCCCTGATGATGGTCTGGGAGCTCTTCCCTTCCTGCCCTGAACAGCAGCGAGACCTGGATATACCAGCTGTATTGCCATAGGGAACAGGCAGTGATCAGACACTGAGGGAGGGAGAACAAGCCTGTGACTAGACTGTTAATGATCGCACACCCACCAAGCTGCCTGCCTTTGGTGTGCCTCTGCACCACGCCACAATGGGGAGCCACCAGAACCTGCTTCCACAGCCCGTAGGCTGCTGGGACACAGCAGATCACCTTCCCCAGAGCCGTTCCTGTGCTCTGAGGACAGGCTGGAAAGAGGAGCACTCCTTTGGGAGCAGGGGAGAGGGATGTCTGAGGGGCTCACTGATTCCTGAGCAACCCCAAATCCAATCTCCTGTCTGTTCTGTCAGAGGTGCCTTGGCTGTGCTGGCAGCCGGCAGGATTACTGACCTCTGTCTGCATGTACAATGGAGAAGGAGTGCAGTGAGTCCCATTCCCCCCCTCTCCTAAGAAGAAAACGCTGAGAATTTCTAGTGCCTAAGACGAAAAGTGCCTTAACTCCTGTCCCAGAGTCCCTCTCAAAGTGGATGGATTGTTTGTTCCAGTCCTAAACAGTTACAAAGCTCTTTTAATGAGGCTGCACAGATTAGGGGGAGGGGAAGGGAGAGAAAGAGTGCTGGTGGTGGTGGTGAGGGGGGTGATGGTTAGAGAGGAATGACTTGATTAACCTTTTCTCTCCCTTCAGAGAAAAGCTTGCTTTGGACAGGGACTGGGGGAGAAGGGAGACAGGGAAGGTGCAGACACGCAGATGGTGTGAAGTGGGTTTATTTGTTAGGGAAGGTTTTACCTCACAGAGGGAGGGATGTGCATTTGCTACAACCTGCAAAGTGCACGGAAAGGAGCTTCCTCTGTCAGCCCCATTCTGGGCTCATTTATCCTACTCTCAAGGCCAGGCCAGGGGTTGCTTCCACACTACTGTGAAATGTTGAAAATCTATTGGAAGGAAATTGTGTTACAGAACTGTTGGGTAATGCCAAAAGCCAGCAGAGGAGAGCATGACCTTCAGGCTCCTACCGAAGGGCACAGTTGGCCTGCTTGTCCTGAGGAATGTTTCTGGTTCCCCATGTCTGATATGTAGCAGACTGTTTTGAAGTGAGGCACAAGCTCCTGCCTCACCTGCTGTTCTAGTGGACGTGCTTTGAGGGCACTAGGCACAGGTGAAAGGCACTGCTGAAAGGGCAGAAAAGTTTCTTGGAACAGTGAGCAGAGAGCGTGTTACTGATAGTTCTGGGAAACCTTTGTAGTTTCTGCTGAGAGCTCCCCTGGGAAAGGTCAGAAGCTCTTTGCCCACTTTTCACTGATCTCGTTTCCCGTCTTTTGGGTCGGATCACATCCCAGGTCCAGGTGAGCACTGCGACAGTGTTCTGGCTCCTGCTCCACTACATCAGGGGCAGGGTGAGGTGCTTGGCTAGGCACAGGTGAGTAGCAAAAGCCTGTGGTTTGCTTCTACTTCTCATCACTTGTGCAGCCTGTGTGCTTGCATGTGAAGAGGCAGTGGGCTTGGCAGCTGGCTGGGCAGTTTTGCGAAGAGAATGGGTAAAAATGACCCCCAAGGTGTCTCCAAGCTAATTTTGCTCAGTCTGTCATGGTCATTTTGTCTGTGAACCAGAAATCCCTCTGAAAAGTCTTGGGGGCGCTGTGACTTGAATAAACTGACTTGGCTCGTGATCCTCTTCCTGTGCCATAGCAGACTGAGGCTTTTCTGCCCTTGATGCAGTGTTCTTTTTACCCATAGATTGTCAGGCACTAAGTGGCTTTGGAAGGCCGCTGCAGCCTCCACTGCCTCCATTTTGTTTGTGCTGTTGCAGTGACCTTCACACTTCAAGAATGAAACTGTTTCTAGGAACCTGCTTTTTCAAGAGTTGTCACAGCACTGAGACTGGGCACACAGCCCCCTCCTCCCCAGAGAAGAAATAGATCCACACATGGGACAGCTCAGGTCTGGGCTGGTAAGTTATGCCCAGATACAGAAAGACTTTGGTTGAAATGAGAAACAAGTTCGGTCAGGGGGAACTTAGACAAAGGGAGCTATGCACAGACACAAAGAAATATCTGGGAGAGGGGCTTCTAGCTGGCTCTCTTGCCCCCTCCTTTTAAAAGCTGACACTTTCAGCTGCTTGGATGGTGGTGCTTCCCCAGGGCTGCCTAGAAGACCATAGGTGGCAGATTCCCATTGTGAGCTTGGGGTGGACTTGGCCTTAATTCAGTTCTGTCTTCAGCTACAAGATCAGAGGGCCTTCTTCTAAGCCTAAACACAGCATACTGCTGATAAATAAAGCAGTATTTTGTATGGATCACCATGCTCCTTATGGACCTCTGCTGAAAGGCAGCAGGTTCTGGGGTGGATGGCATCACACAGGTGGCAGCATACCTCGGAGAAGTGAGGAAAGCTGGGCCTTTTCCATTTTGGTTCAGAACAGAACAGCAGGGGGAAGCCTGACTTGGCTGGAAAGTTACGTCAGAGCTAAAGCCCTCACGAAGAGCAGGAAGAGTGGCGTTCTTGTTTCACCTGGAATTAAAAAAATTTCCTTAGTAAAAGTGGTGTAATATTTCTCCGTACCATTTTAGGGGTGGGTTGCCTGTCACCAATCCTGCCTGCATCAGTGCTTTGGAAATGTCCCTAGTCCCAAAAGGCAGCAGGAGTGACTGCAGAGCTTGCAGCCTTTTCGGTTTTGGCCCAGGGGAAGCTGTGGAGCGCAGGAATGGGATCCATGCAGGGGCTGGGGACTGGGACCGTTAGGTGAGGGCGCGCGTCGCCCTCCCTTCCCTCAGAGAGGAAGAAAACCTGGGCAGTTTGGCGGCGTCCGTCGGCAAAGTGGTGCTGTCACAGTTAATCGCCCTGACACCCGGCCAGATGCCGACACCTCCGTGGCCACCACTGGTGGGTGACAGACATCTGTGACATTGAGAGGGGAACGATGCCCTTCCGTGCCTGGCCGCCCTTCTCCCCCCTCTGCCCTCTCGGGCCAGATTCACCTTTACTGGGAGAAGCGGTGCCGAGGTCCACCGGTCGTGTCGGCAGCAGCAGCAGGTCATCCCGTTACTGTTCTCCGCCGGGCTCGGATTTGCTCCCGGTGTTTGCCCGGGGTCACTGACAGCAGCTCCCCGGGGACGCGTTTCTCCCTTTGGGGCCTCTCTCGGGCCCGCCACACAGCCCTGCCAGCCCTGTCCCCCAGCCCGGGGCCGTCCCGCCCGTGCCCCTCTCGGCTCCTCCGGGGTCCGGGGGAACAAAAGGTCCCTCTGTACCCGCCGGGGCGGCCTGCGGGGAGCGGCTTCGCCTCGGGGGCGCCCCCTCCGGCCGGGGCTCCCTCCGCCACCTGCCCGGCGGGACGCCGGCGACGGGACCGGGACCCCCCCGCGGCCCGGGACGCGTCACGGTTCCGTGTTGTGACTGATTTTCTGTTGTCTTTGCAGTTGTCGAAGGCTGCGCCTGCCCTGGGGGATGGGGAGCGGAAACCCAATGAAGGTAAGCGCTGGGCGGCTTCCCGGCGGGCGGGGACGGCCGGGGGCTGGGGGGAAGGAGCCCCCGGAGCCGCGGGCGGCCAACACCGCCACCTCCCGGGGAGCGGGACCGGGGGCTGCCGGCGGGAGGCGCCGCCGCCATCAGCCCNCTGGCTTACCACAACTCAGAGGGAAACTGCGTGCGTGCGCCAGTGCACATACGCACGCTCATTTATATATATATATATCTATATATATATATATATATCTACACAGACACGGGCGCACACAAAGAGCTGAGTAGTGGCGAGCAGTTTGCTGGGGATTCGCTACAGTGCTGTAGGAAGGGATTTGTAAAATTTTTCTGCCCGCCTCTTTCCCGGCGATGCCGGTGATGTCCGGCTGGGTGGCCAGGGCTGATCTGCAAACAAAGGCCGGAGAGGCCCCCAGACGGCAGGTCTCTGGAGAAGAGATGGAGAAGGGCAGTCCAGGATGATTTTCTGGGTTTAGACCTCCCAGCAGTCCCAGGTACCCCCCCAGTCAGGAAATTGCTAAGCACTGTACAGAGCCAGGCTTGAAAAATATGCCTTTTTATTCTGGTTTGGGCTAGCAGACTTTGCAGATTCGGGGAACAACACTATGATCTGATAGGTTCTAGTTAATTTGTTCCTGGTGGTCCGGTATGGACAGGACCATTGTGTTCCGAGGAAACAAGGTGGAGCCTCTGCAGCTGCTGTGATTTTGTGTCTTTCCAGTTGCCCAAAGGCCACGTTGTGACAGTGTCCTCTGACTCGTTGGTTCATGCAAGTAAATGTAGACCAGAAGGGCAGTCAGCCCCTGGGTTAGTCAGAGACGCCTCCTGCGAGCACCCTGTCTAGTAAAGCCCTGTGCGTGTCAGGAGGTTGGCTTCTGTTCGCAGTCCTCAGTTCAGCAGTGGGATAAAAGGGCTGTGGACTTCGGAACCTTCAGGCTGAGGTGATCATCACCTGCTTTAAGACCATCCTGACCGTGTTTTCCCCTTACGTGTGTAGCAGAGCAGATCACTTGTTGGATGGCAGGGTCTGGCAGACGTCTTGCAGAGTCCCCACGGGCTCTGACCTTCAGCGTTATTCCAGCCGGAGGTCAGCAGAGGGCTCCAGCAGTGTGGGCCCAGATTGGCTTTTTTTTTTTTTTTTTTTTTTTTTTTTTTTTTTTTTTTTTTTGTAGCAGTCAGTTTGAATTTCTGTAACTTTATTGGTGTGACAGACTCCATGTGTGTTGCCAGAGGTTTGTAGCAGGCTGTGCTTGGGATAGGTGTCCATTTTGCGTGGGCAAAATTTCTGATTTGCTGGCGGGCTGCCGCCTGTTGTGCTTGACCCTTGCTCCTGCTGAAGTCAACAGAAGAAGGTTCAGTGACTCCAGAGGGATCAAGATGGAGCCTGCTGTGAGGCTTATTTTGCTAACCAGTTCTCTGCTGTTGGTAGAAAAGAGCTAGTGTCCTCATCTGTGCCATTTGTTGTGTCCAACAAATTCCCTCCTGGGGAGGGAAAGAATTGAACAGAATTAACTTCTGTCACAAGAAGGCTGATGGGATTGCAGGAGAAGCTGGTCTGGCAATATAAGTGGTGAGACTTTGGTATTATTGTCCTGGTGCTATTTCAGGTTCTGCAATGTAGATATATCTGTGAACTGAAAGTCAGGACTCCTGGCATTACCTTCCTGGCTCTACTTCTGTCCCGTGGTTTGACCTTAGAGGTCCTCTCTCTATACCTCAGTTTCTCCTCTGTGAAGAGGAGACGATGATAGGCCTCTGTTACTGAAGGACGGTCCTGTAGTTCCTTCCACTGAAGCTCTTGGGGGCTTGGGGTGAAAGGTGGGTTTGTGTCTTTGGCCATTTTATGCTTTCTCTGAGATGTCAAGCTGTGACAGGTTTTTATTTGGGATGGACTCACTCTGGTTGGAGACTGTAATTTTAGTTTCAACCCCTACCCTTTTGTGCTCAAGAGAGGCTTCCACATGTTTTGTGGCACAGGAAGTTGTAGAGGAGTCAGACAAACACTCTTTGTTCCACGGGAAAAGATTTTCTGGTATAAATAAAGGAAACCACCAGCACTTGTGGCTGCACTTTTATTTTTAAAATAACACTGTGTCTGTATTGCTGCTAAGCTGTTGATGGGGAGGGAGACAGAATGATCATAGACTTTCTCCTTTTCTAGTCCAGCATGTTCTCACTTGACTGCTCCAAATTTGAACTTAAACTCTGCCTTGAAGAGTTAATGTGGGTCCTGTCTGCGTTTTAACCTTACTTCCCCCTCCATTTACAATGAAGAACCTCTGACTCAAATCTGGAGGTGTTTTGCTGGGTAGGAGTGTGAGTTAATTGTGGGATTAACTTCTAATGTGGGCTGAAGCCCAAAATGCAGGAAGGGAGCAGACCTAGTGGTGTTAGTCCTTCAGTGACCTTCCTGTGCTTCCCCATGAAAGAGACCTTCTTCCATTCCTGACAGAACCAATGGAAAGGAAGCACAGACGGAATCAGCCCAGCAAAGCTTGGAGTCTAATTCCCAGTACATAGGAGTAAGTGTAGGTATGGTAGAAGGGGTAGGACTTTGCTGTGAGGATGACTGTACCTCAGTCATGTGCTCCGTTTTGTTGGGTGGTAACTGTGCAAGTGAACTACAGAGCATTGCACAGTCTCCATGTGAATGCTCTGTGTCCAGCAAAATAAGGCAATGTGCCTTTTGGGGCAGGATTTTCTGACTGGCAGCTAGGGAAAGATTCCCTGGTTCCTTTGCAGAGGCTGATTCAGACTTCGGAAAACCATCATGTGTTAAAGTAAAGGTAGAAACTCCCAGATTATTTGTGGGAAGGATTTAGTCCTGTCAAATCTCCCAGATCTCAAGTATAGTTGTCAGGATGCAGCTGTGAAAGTAAAGACCATGCAAAAGAAGTTGAGTGTGCTGTTCTGGGGACAATCTGTAATCTGGATTCTCTGGTGTAATCCAAATGCTAGGGTAGTGCAAACATTTAGGAAAGCATGGCAGACGTCAGTCAGTTTCACTTCACGTTTCTACTCTGTTTCGGTTTCTGCCTCCTTTATGCCTCAGACTGGTGTGGTGAGCAGCATTTCATCTGCACAGGTAACTGCTGCTTTCCCTCCCTCTTACGTTCCGTCCCTCCCCTTGACGTAGGTCTGTAAGCATTTTTATCCTGAACTATGCCTCTACTGCCAGAGTTCTCAGATCCTGTGTCTGGCACAGTGTGAATAATCAACAGTGCAGTTCAGCGACTATCATTGTGCCTGCAGTATTTCCCACATATTAAATTGTTCAACTTGTTGGAACATAGGCGGTGACTAAGGTCACTCCACAGGGGAACAGGAA
The DNA here is from genome assembly GCA_013399875.1 of Gymnorhina tibicen. Lineage (NCBI taxonomy): Eukaryota > Metazoa > Chordata > Aves > Passeriformes > Artamidae > Gymnorhina > Gymnorhina tibicen. Next base: position 500,509 of record VXAZ01005446.1, on the reverse strand, counting down.
GAAGGAGGTAGTCATAGGCAAGATAGGAGAACAGACAGGAGGCATACGGCAGTTAGGGGAGGAGGGAAGAGGAAGGAGAGGAAGGGAAGGAACAAGGAACAGAAACATATTGTCTTCTAGACAAGGAATACCAACAAGCAGTCCATGCCTGCCAGGCTGCATTTCCCTTTCACAAGCCACTTTCTCTTTTAATAGCTGCTCACGCTCTCTGACACTTCAGACTCCTTGGATGGAAGCTCCTCCCCTCTTGTTCCCGCTCTCAGCACTTCAGCACTATGGCACTGTCAGCCCTGCATGACCTAGAATTAACTTTCAACAATTAACTGCGGGCTGTGAGCTCCAAGCCCTGCAGCTTTTGCATTTTTGTGGCAAAGTAACCTTTATGCCAGTTTGTCACAAGTTCAGGGCACTTTAGAAATGCTTACAGGAGACCATTATTTTCCATGATGCAAGCAGTTTGCTCTTATCACTCAGAGTTATCAACCTTGGTGCTGGAGGACTCTGCATACTGTACAGGTGGATCATTATGGTGCATAACAGCATGGGGCAGGTACTATCTCCTTGTGCATACTCTTATCCTCTGCTCCATGTGAGACATCCTCTGTTGCCTCTGTTGTGCTAGAGCTAGGAGGCCTGGAGGGCTCCAGGTACTCACTGGTTGCAGTACTCTATAGCACCCAGGGTTTGTGTGTGTGAACTTATCTATACTATCTCTCACCTCTTTAAATCTCTCCAACCCTTGACCAAGCAGCAAAATGAAGCTTTGGCAAGAGACTGGGAAACATTGAGAAATGCTTGTGAAATCAGTGCAGATCACAAGCAGTTAGTGTTTGCTCCATTCGTAGGGAAGGCATGGGATAATGGCAGATCCACCCTGTTCCCCCTCCCACACGGTCTCATTGTGGTTCAGTAGCCAAATATATAGTCTGGTTAATCCTGGGGGTGCTGTGAGCTTACTTTGAGTCTTTCAGTGGGTGGCTTGGTTCCTCGGTCTGGGAAAGTGGTCAGTGTGGAGACATGGAGGCTGTGACTTGCAGTGGAAGCTGTCATGGTTCCGAGGTGACCTGCTGAGGTGGATGTTCTGCATGGCCAAAAGAGGTAGAAGACAGGAAGGGTGAAGATACGTAGCTCCATGGTTCAGAGCCTCTGCTTGCTCTTAGAAGTGTCTGTGTGCTGTGGTCTGTACAAAGGATGCTTCTGGCTTTAAAAACCACTGGGGCATCCACTGGCTCTTTTGAAAGGGGTTAAAGGGCAAACCAGTGAAGGGCCTTAATCCAGAGCACAGATTATCTGCTGCAGCTTCAGGGTTTTTTTGGCTGAGCTGATTCTCTTGGTGGCAGCATACCAGGAGTATGGGAATAGCAGAGAAGGGGTTTGAGGAAGAGTCACCTGTGGCATGCATCGTGGTAGCAGGGAGGCAAACAGTGAGGCTCTCTTGTCCATCTTGCCTTTGCCCTGAAGCAGCTGTAGGAAGAGATTGTCTTTTTCCCTTCCCACTTGATGTGTGTATGTAGAGCACAGACAAAGGACTTAGGCCTGCAAGACTGTTAGTGAAGAGCGTAGGGTAGCTGTGTTGCAACTGTCTGGCTCACTTTAAGGGGTGAAGCACTAGACATTCTTGAGCTAAGTTTGCATTAACTTATTCCCTCCATTCCTCTTTTAGTTATCAAATTCCTGGAAGTCTACGAGCGCAGCTTCTGCAGGACTATTGAGACCCTGGTGGACATTTTCCAGGAGTACCCTGATGAGGTGGAATACATATTCAAGCCATCCTGTGTGCCTCTGATGAGATGTGCAGGTTGCTGCGGCGATGAGGGCCTAGAATGTGTCCCTGTGGATGTGTACAACGTCACGATGGAGGTGAGGGTCCAGCTTGCAATCTGCCATGCTTGGTTGGAAGGAAGCAAGTCAGCCATCACAGCCACCCCCAAGTCCCAGCTCCCAGCTAATTCAGAGGAAGGGCAACCTACCCGAGGGAGCCTCTCTTCTGACTCTGGTGCTCAGTGTTCCACTATGCAGGGTTAAAAGATGAGTTGCCTATGTCTATTTAAGGCTAAGAGGAGAGTCTGTTTTTTGGCTCTTGCCCAAATACAGTAGATAGGAACACGCAGAGGAGCATTTCTGCAAAGGAGCATTTTGTGCTTAGAGAATGCAAAGGAGCATTTCTGGTGGTGTTATCTCCGAGTTTCCAAAGAAGATACTCCTGGGGCCCTTGCTCCACCTTAACTCTACATACAGCTGTTGTTCTGAAGGCAGCTGAGTAGGGCGAAAGGGGAGAACCTGTCAGTACTCTCTCCTGTGAGGTCAGCCTCTACCAACAGAGCAGGGAATTTGGGTCATTAGCTACCCTGGCACAGCAGGGGTGAAAGGGGCTCTAAGAAACAAACTGCTTCTGTGTCAGCCAGAAAAGCCTTTCTGCCTCTGGGTATCTTCCTCCTTTGTTTGGAGGCTGCTGAATTAATTTCTTGGAAGAGACAGAGGTGGCCATGATAACAAAGGCTGGGCCTATGGGGAAGATGCAAATTGCTTTAGAGAGCTTTGTTACTGCCCTCGTGTGTCAGGCTGGATCCCAGCTCATGTCCAAAATTATGCTGGTGCCCGTTACCCATACCTCCGTCACCTACTTTTGTCCCTCAGCCTCTTGAATGGCCACTGCAAATACTGCTGTCACTTTTTAATATTGATGAGAGATGTGCAGTGCTAAGTGATTAAGCAGCAGGTCCTTTTACTTGTTATTTGGGCTGTGTTTGAACTCTGTTGGAGAACCTGCCTGTGCCCTTTCATGGTTCCCCATACTGCTTTTCCACTTGCAGGCTCCAGCCTGGGTACCAGAACATACTAGCTTGGTGTAGCTGGGGGTGGTTTTCTTCCTACCATTCCTTGCTGAACTACAGTTCTTGGCTGGTATTCCTGCATGCCTGTAAGGGGTCAGAGGCACTTAAGCAGATCTCTAGAGCTAGTGGTCCAGCCATGTTCTGGGTTAAGGCAATGGGACAACATTCCATAGCTTCTGAATAACTTCTCTGGAGGTACCTGGGGCTGGCGCCTGGGTGATGTCCGGCTTTGCAGGGCTCCAGATTTATTTTGTGTGTCGAGTCCCTAAGAAAGTGAGATGTCAGCTGGGAAGGAATGGCGGCTTAAGAAAAAGGAGTTGGATATGGAATTTTTGATTTGGATCTTTGTGTGAGACTGAGGCATTCCTTCTGCACAAGCAGGCTGGATGTTCAGCTACTGTCCATCCAGCATCAGCCAGGGAGGGCTCATTGAGAACCTTGCTATGGTGGTATGCCCTCTCCCATGCCTGTCTCCAAGGCAGTCCACCAGTGCTGGCACCGGGCATGCACGAGCAAACAGAGCTTTGGCACGAGTCTGGTGTTGCTGCTTGCTTGCGATCAAAGGCCTTCCCTGACTGGGAGAACGGGGCCTCAGAGCTAGCTTGAACTCTGCCCTGCTCTTCCCAGGAGCACCTGGGGTGCGAGTGCTTTGCTGCACAGCGGCCTGATTTGGAGCTGTGAATATGAAGAGTGAACAGGCAGTGACCCTCTCTGTTTCTTTCATTCCAGATCATGAGAATTAAACCCCATCAGAGTCAGCACATATCACATATGAGCTTCTTACAGCACAGTAAATGTGACTGCAGGTGAGAATGGAGCAGCACTGGTTCCTCTTGCAATAAACTTACTTTGAGCCTTTCTTTTTTTCTGCCATTGGGTTGGGACTCTTGTTCAGACGCTTCTGCAGTCTCCTCAGTTGGTTTGCAGTGGGATGGCTGAGCTTTGGAAAAGAAGCCCTCTGCTGTCAGGGCTCTTCCATCTCTAGCTATCACAAGTGGACAGTGCTAGCCTGCAACTTGGGATCTTTTGGCACTGGCTACCAGCAAGGTGCAACAGGAGAGCAAAAACACTTTGAGACGGACCACTTGACCTGTGCCGTGGGCATCCTGCAATGCTGTCTGTACATGTTCTTCCCTGGACTTGGTGGGAACTGGGGATAATACTGGAAGTATAAGCTCTCTTCTAATGAGGCCTTTGTTCTGTCTTTCCCCACAGACCAAAGAAAGATGTCAAAAACAAACAAGAAAAGTAAGTGACAAGCCTTTCCTCCTTTCTCTTTTGGTGGTTGGTTGGCATTTCCTCTCCCCACTGCCCCTTGCTCTTTTCTTTGGTTGGATATACTCACTTTAAGAAGGTGTTTTTGGAAATGGCATATGGTAGTAGTGCATGGGGCGATGCTCTGAATCCATTCCAGGTGGGCACAGAAATCACAGATCTTATGGTCCTTCCTTCATACCCTACACGTGGACCTTGCATGACCCATGGCCATGGCAGTTATTCCTAATGCTTTTTCCTGAGTCAGGGAAGTCCTGTTGTGTCTGTCCTGCTGGAATGGATTCAAGGTGCAGCCCCCATTCTCCCCTTCCCTCTTCCTGGGTGTTTCTGGTTACTGCAAATTGCTCCCTTTCTTTATTATTAATTTTTTTCTTGCTGCTTGAGTGAGTACTTGCTGGCTTCTTTCACAGCAGCTTGGGTAGGAACTCTGCTGGCTACAGGGAGAGGTGGAAGTAGAGGCCTGGTGGAGGCAGGACTGATGCCATGCAGGATGTGACACTGGTTTTGGTTGGGTGGGGATCTGGGAGGGTGTAAATGGAGGTGGATGTTCTAGCTGGGTCTCAGTGAAGGCTTTCATGAAGGGTTTTTTGAATCTGATGGATTTGCTTCGGTGGCCTGAAGGAGGTTAAGTCACAACCTTCCCTTTACTTCCTCCCCAAAGTAAAAAGGTTGTGGAAAGCAGAAAAATAAACTCTAATCCTGCAGTAGTTGCAGGGATGAGCATAAAACGTGAAACAACTTTGAAAAGAAAGAGTGATCTCTCTAAGCGAGAGGATCAGCTGGACTGCGCATGACTGGGAAAGCAACTCTGCCATTTAGAGGTGCAGAGTCGGAGAGGAAGGAGTGAATATTTGGAGATGAGGCTGAATCCGAGACAGAGGGAGCAAACAGGAGAGTGAGAGAGCTTCTTTCACCCCTCTCCTGGTGGTTGTATATTTCTAGCTGTCTTCCAGCCTCTCCTCCTCCCCCTGGAAATCTGCTCCTGGCTGCATCGGACTGCGTGCAGCCAACAGTCCTCTCTGCACAGGGCCGTGTCGGGGACGGTCGGTCTGTGTGGCTCTGTAGTTTGAAGGTGTGCGAGAGTTTGGTCTGTGTGAGCTCTGGTGAGGATGGGGTGTGGGTGTAGCAGCCAGCTCGGACTGTGTTGCATTCACTTTCCTCTTCTAACAGCACCTTGCCTGCTCTTTGCTGGTTCTGCACTCCCCAGGGAAGGAAGGGAAGGGATGGGAGAGACTGGTGTGCTTTGATTTGTGCTGGATTGAAAGTCTTGTTATATTGGTACCCCTCTCCTCCCTTCAGGTTGATTTTCTTCCCCACACCGTCTCCCTGTGACTCCTGCCTGACATGTAGGGCAGAACCGGGATTGAGCTGATGCTCTGACACTCGTTCCAGTGAGACGACTTGAACAGGGCCTAGGAGACACCTATGGTGCTTTCTCTTCTGTCCCCCCAATTCCCTTTGACAGCTCTCTCCCGAGATGGGCTGCACCAGGGAACGAGGGAGCCTTTGCTGAACTGCATCAGAGCTGGGACTCATTTGCCTGACAAGCCCTGGTGCTTTGCCTAGGGCCTTCTCCTTGCATGTCTCTCCCTTGCTCCTGTGCTAATGTGGCTCAAGGAGCAGTACAAGCTCCAGCCTCCCTCGCTCCCTGTGCTCTCAATGGCCCATAGGGATCCATGGTTAGTGTCGAGGACTGCATGTCCTAGCCTCTGCCTGCCTCAGCTCCTGCTCAAGAATCAGAGGCAACTGGTGAATTTTTCAGAATGGAGTCAGTGCCTTGGCTCCATCTGCTTGTCTGTCTGGCAGATTCATGTGGAAGGTGACAGGAGGGAAAGGAGGGAAGATCTGAAAGCTGCTTGCTGGTTATCTCCTGGGTAAAATAACTAGGTCAGGCCTTCCTCTTCTCCCTCTTTACCTGTCAGTACTCAGGATGGAGGCTGCCAGAGGAGATGTTACAGACATTCAAGTAAGGTCTCATGGAGTCCTCTGAACCACAGGCAGGAGGTGAGGTGGATGAGCAAAGCCTTCAGGTTGGATAGCCCTCTCCCACACAGCAGTGCTGTGTAGATCAGATCTCTTCCCTTATCTGTGAAGTGCTCCCATCCCAAGGCAGGATTGCCACCAGCCCTGCAGCAGAGCTATTGGAGCTCAGCTGCCCCCTCCTAGGCCCAGCGCTGGGCAGTGCATCAGGTCAGAATGGTTTCCTCTTCCCTGCAGAGAGCCCTTTCACTCAGATTGCCTCTTGTCAGTCGTTTTGCGCGCCTGTGCTTGTCGCCTGGAATGGTTGTCTGCACTCACTGCAGTGGCGTGATGCTTTCACAGAGCTTTCTGTTCCTTCTCCCTCTCACTCCCTGTCCCTTTCCCACTGCCCCTCTCTGGAGGGGGCAGGTGCCCCTCTGAGGCTCCAGCAGATCTGCCTCTGCTCACAGCAGCCTTGCAGGAGGTGGTCTCTGCTGAGCTCCCTGGTGTTGGCTTGGCTGTGGGCAGGCTGGTTGCGGAGCTGACAGGAGCGCCGGAGCCGGTGAATGTGTGTGCAAGGTGGAGATCTGTGCTTCGGCCCTGGGATTTACCCTCCAGTCCTGCCTCATGTGCTTCTCCCCTCCCAGCAAGGCACATGGCTGTATTTTTTTTCTCTTCCTTGCGTTTTCTTCCGTTTTCTCTCTATCTCTCCCTTTCTTTCCCCCTCTCTCTTTTTTTTTTTTTTTTTTTTTTGTTTTTCTTCCAGAAAATCAAAGCGAGGAAAGGGGAAGGGTCAAAAGAGAAAGCGCAAGAAAGGCCGGTACAAACCACTCAGCTTGTACGTTTGTGTCCTCTGCTTGTAGACTCTCTTCCCTCCCTCTCCCCAAACCAATCTGCCTGCTTGCTGCTCGCTCAAATCTCACCTTACCCTCCCAGTCACTGGTGGGCTGCAGATCCTGCAGGGGCAGCACTGGTGGTGGCACTGCTCCGGCACTAAGGCTATCTCAGGGAAGGTGGCTTTAGCTTGCTTGGCTCTCTAATCATCAGTGGCAACCATTTTCCCAAGGCACAAGAGTGTGGTGGGTGGACGAGTACCCTGCACCTCTTCACGCCTTCTGATCGTAACTCCGTCATGTGCTTTCCCCCACTTGTCTCATGCCCTCACTGCTATGATGACTGGTGACAGGCAGGCTGGCATCTGCCATGCATGTGTGTGTGTGTGTGTGTGTGTGTGTGCACATGTGTGTGTGTGTGTCTGGTGGAGTCACAGGTGGAGAGGAGAGGTGGGACCGTGGGAAGCCAGAGAGGGGGTGCTGGGGAGCCGGGGGGGGCTCTCTGTCTGTTGTTTTTTTCTCTCTCTTTCTGCTGGATTTGGTGGCTTGTCTCTCCCTGTCTCTTTTGCTCTGCCTCTCTCATGGTGGTTCACAAAATTCTGCATTGTAAGTTCACGGCCCCTCCATAAGAGACTCCTAGGTGGCAAGGTTGGGATGGGGCTTACAGAAAGAAGGGCAGTGCCGGCTGCAGGGGTAAACTTGTGATGCTGGAGCCCAGCTGCTTTCCAGGGGAGGAGAGACCCTGTGTATTTAACTCATTTAGCTGCTGGCCTCTTTCTACTCGAATAGTCCACTTCAGAGAACTCCTTTCATTGATGTGTCAATAGCTGGCTGGGACCTCTCACCTTCCCATCCTTGCTTTCCCCTTCTTCCTCCCTCTGGCCTGAGCCGATGGATCCAATGCAGCATTTGTGAATACTGTGCAGAAGGCCTGTTTTCTTTCTCTACGCTAATGCAAGGGGTTGCTGTCCTGGGGCTGTCGGGGTGCTGCTGGAAAATCCATCAGCCCGCGACACTCCAGTGGGCAGCTTGGGGGCTGCGGGAGGGGGCAAGGGGATTGCTTTGATGTTTAGGGTGTTGCATGTGTATTTTCTTTCTGCTGAAGCGCTGTAGCTTAGACATCTTTCCTTTTGCCTTTTTGCAGTCACTGTGAGCCTTGCTCAGAGAGGAGAAAGCACTTGTTTGTACAAGATCCCCAGACCTGTAAATGTTCCTGCAAATTCACAGACTCACGTTGCAAGTCGAGGCAGCTTGAGTTAAACGAGCGCACTTGCAGGTTTGTGTCCTGAAGGATGAAACACACAAAGAGAAAGAGAGAGAAAGGGAAAGAGGGGGGGAGCTTGCTTCCTGCTGACTTCTGGCACCAGTGCTATTTGATTACTTCTTTTCTCTGTCCTATGTGGGCCAGAGGGCAGAGGGGCTAACTGGGATGAGGACAGAGTTTCCCTGTATCAGAGGGCAGCTGTGCGTTTCAGGTGTGCTCTCAGGACTTGGATGGGGATGGCTCCCAGAGACAGGGCATTTGTATCTCAGGTGTATTCTTTGTCATAGAATAGGATTATGGAGTTCATGTTGCTGAGATAGGCAGGGGGAGGGTCTGTATCCCTCTGTACATTATCTGTATGCAACTCTGAGCATACTGTTAGACAAAGAGAAATCCTTAATTGACTAGGATTTGATCACCCCTGTCTTCCAAGCCCTTTTTCTGTGGCTTGTAGATGCTCTGCTGTGTGCAGAATGAGGAAAGCCATTAGGAGTCTCCCTCAAGGCTGAGCCTACATTCTCCTTTGCCTTTTTGTTCTTCTAAAAGCCAGGAAGAGCACCCTGTCCTCTTGTATTGTGCTCACAGTTCCCTGTCCATGTCCTGTCCAGAGTTGTGGTTTGAGGGGCTGGACTCAGGACTGTGAATGGACTACAACAGATTTAAGTCTGACCCTGGGTGAGGGCAGAGGTGCGTATTTCAGGTGTGAGGTGGGAGACATAAAGGCACTGTGGGGTTAGTGATAGTTCAGAGATCCGTGCTGTTAGTTCAGAGATCCATGTGTCATCTGAGTGCTGTCACACACCATCCGTGGCACAGACATGTAAAGAAACTGATTCCTGGTTCTCACCTGAGCACTTTGGTGAACTCAGTGGGGTATCTTGACTTGCACAAGCTATGTGTGCACCTCTGGTGTGGGATCATCCTACCTGTCTAGAGGGAGACATAAAAATGGGGTTGCTAATGTGCACTTGGCTGTGACTCTGAACTCTGATCCCTTTCACAGAGATCTAGGAGATTGTTCCTGTAAAGAGAGTATTGCAGGGGCAGTGGCTCAAGGGGAGAAAATAAGGGAGATCCAGGGTTCTCTGTGGCTACATCCTGAAAAGAGGAGACATCTATTGGCTAGGTGGCTAAGGCTGATACAAGTAACAAGTGCTTCGTTTGGGTGTGAAAATGATTTGTGTCCAAGCCAGAGAGGTATTGGCACTGCCAGCATGGTGGAAAACTGCTGTCTCTGTATGCAGAGAATTTTTCTGGGGTGCTGTAATTTCAGTGGGAAAGTAATTGATGGAGGGGCCAGAATAGAGCAACTTTTAGAGTTAAACTTCTCCTAGTGAGCAAAACCCCTGAAGTCTGAGACCAGACTTAATGTTGGCTTTTTCCCTCCCGCTCCTGTTTCCAAAGTCCAGAGTAACCCCACAAAGTTTGAAAGGTGAGAAATAGTAACAAATACAATGAAAAACCAAACAGTACTCCAAAGAAGTAATGATGGCAGAAGGGGTTTACTAGTTTGTCTTACTAGTCCCTCTCTGTGGTAGGATAATTAGCACTAAGGGAGGTTTCCAGAGGTGGTGTGTTGGCCAGAAAAATGGGAAGGAGTCATAGGAGTGGTTAGCTTATCAGTTTCCAGATAAAAAGCTGGTTAAGCTGAAGTTCCTCATGCTCTTTCTTGTAGAATTAAAATTGGGACCTATAGGGGAGGGTAAATTCTCATTTCTCCTGCTGCTTCTTGAGGCCACTGCTGTTCTCTGGTGCTAACCCCCACTCACAGCAGCTAGTGGAATGAAAAACACTTGCTTTTCACTCTCTTGCCTGCATGAGGCCTTGTTGTCTGCACTGCTTCCAACCCAAATAAGAGGCTAGGTGGAGAGCTGAGGGTGTGTGTCTTTCTGCATGCATTGCTTAGCCTTGTTTTTCTGTGTTTGTGTGTATTTGTGTGTATGGTGTGCAAAGGTGCAAACAAGACACTCCGCTTATCTGTGAGGAAGCCACTGATTCTGCTCCTAAATTTACCCCTGTTCGAGTATCCCCCCTGCTCTGTCTAGGTGAGCCTGGGGGAATAGAATTCATTGACTTGTTTGTGGGATCGAGATTCTCAGCTGATTTGCCCCATCTGCACAGCACTTCACCCCACCAGTGACGTCATGCCATGCCTTAACACCATGTGCTCTTAAACACATTAGCCACCACCCTTCCTTCCCTTCCCTGCCCTACTTGCACCCCCATCACAAACATTAACCCCTGTTCTCTTTTTTTCCTTCCTTCTCCTCTTTGACAGATGTGAAAAACCGAGACGGTGAGCAGCGGAAAAGAAGGGGGAACAGCCCTGTTTCTGGAGCCTGATTTCTCGCCTGGACAGAATAAAACAAAACAAAACACTAATCCAAATGAACCCTAAAAATGAAGGATCGGTAGAGCACAGCACTTTCAGTACGGACGATGGACTCCGGAAGGAACATTCCCCAAGGCACCCGCCGCACAGAATTCACCTTTGGGTTTTGAACTGTTTTATTTTATTTTTCTTTTTATGCTGCTAAATAACAGAGCCAGGAAGACTTATAGGGGTGTATTTGATGGGTTTTCCCATGCATACATATATATGTGTGTATACATGCATATACATATATATATATGTATATATATTTTAACCACATCTATATATACATATATGTATATCTTAACCACACACACACACACATATATATATTATATATATATATACTGATTATTTTTTTTAACATTGCTAATGTTATTGGTGTCTTCACTGGATAATGCTCGACTGCTGTGGACACAAGCGGGCTACTTGGGGCATAAGAAACAAGCTAAGACTGGACTTGAGTAGAAGCGCTGGGTGTAAACTTCTTAACTCTAACTGACTTGTGCGGCCTCCGCTGTTTCTCTGTAGAGTGTGCTGTACCACAAACCACCTTCTCCTTGCCTGGGACAGGGAGGAGAGGTGATGGAGAGGATGGGCAGGGAGTTCCAAAGAGCGGCATCCTAGGGTGCGATGGGTCAAAGGCCAAGGAAATGGCCATCTCCGTGATCAAGGATTCCTCCTCCCCTCTCTTCCCCCAACCTTCGCCCTTATTCGTCTCATAACCTGCCTGCCTTGCTGGGACATGGGATGTCAGTGTACATTTTGCGTTGACTTTATTTGCTGTAGAACCTTTGCCAGAGAGACCTGCTGGCTTCTCTTAAGGATGGTGGGCAGCTGATGCGCACTAACTTTCCATTCAAGGAAGTATCACAGGAGTCTAGATTTCCCGCCCTTGGTGGCTGCAGAAGGACACAAGGTCTACAGTGTGCTGAAGCAAGAATGGGGACCGGTGCATAGCCACACAGTTGTTCAGCACTGTCTGCTTTCTTCATGCACAGAGCTGCCACTCAAGAGCATCCAAGATGCTTATGGAACATTTCTGGAAAGGGATATTAATCAAAAGTATATACACAGTAGTGGGGGTGTGTGTATGTATGTGAATGTATGCATTTGTGTGTATGTATGTATGTATGTATGTGTTTTTCTCTCCTTTTTATATATATATATTTATTTTTATACATATATATATATAAAAAATAATATATATGTATGCCAAGATTGAAGGGGGAAAAAAGAAAGCAACTTTTGCTGCCTTCAGTTTGCATGCCCAGTGTGAATGACCCTTAAGAACGTCAAGTTTTTTTTTTTAAATGACATACTGTAAATATCAGGCCCCTTTTTCCATGTCTTGGGCTGGGGAATCAAATGTGAAGGCAGCTGGAGTCCCTTAGCTGTGTCGTGAGGTTCTTGGCTATGTGTGTATCTGCAGTGTAGGCTGTGGTGTATGTGAAACCCACCTTACACACGCGCGCACACACACACACACCCCTGAAAGTGTGTTTGTACATCTATGTGGATATATATAATCTAGTTCTGTGATTAAAATTATTATTATTAATAATAATAATCAAAAAGGTACTCGGTCTGTGTCAGAATGCTGCCAAACATCATCTGCAATTGAATTCTCAACGCCTGATAATGTACAACACGGAAAGCTTCCAAAAAAGACAAGACAGTCTAAAAACAGACTCACAACAAGTGACTACTAACCACTAGGATCTCCCCATCCGACTGATGGCTTTCAGAAGGAGAGAAAACACACGGGTGGGTGCTTGCATCTGCAATGTAGAATATTCATGCTGCATCATGTGCAAGACAGAGGCTTCCGACTGGGGGAGGGAAGAGAAAGTGTTTTATATACTTATTTAATATCCCTTTTTAAATTAGAAATTAAACAGATAATTTAATTAAAGAGTAGGGATTTTTCAGTATTCTTTGTTAATATTTAATTTCAACTATTTATAAGCCGTACCTCCTTTTTTTTCTTTTTTTTNTTCAACTTTTTTTAACCCTTTCCTCCTTTTTTTTTTTTTTTTTTTTTTTTTTTTTTTTTTTTTTTTTTGTACTGGTTGTGTATAAATTTAACCTTCCTGTTGTCCCATCCCATCTCTCCCCAATTGTTGGCAGAGTCAGTAGCATGTTATGGGCAGTTATTTAATTAATTTCTCTAACACCTACCCCTACACATTCCTATTGAGACAACGGTTAGATATACATCTACATACTATATATATATTTGGCTATGTGTTTGTATATATATATATGTTTATGTATATGTGTGATTCGGATTAAATAGACACTACGATTTTTTTATATATGTAAAAAGAAGAAACAGGAAAAAATAGAAAATTCTACATCTTGAATCTCTCTCCTTTTTAATTTTAATATTTGTTATCATTTTATTTATTGGTGCTACTGTTTATCTGTAATAATTGCGGGGAAAAAAGATATTAACACTACATATTGTGTCTAGTGAATTTTTTCAAGATATTCCTTAGTACATATTTATTTTTAAACAAAGAAATTACAGATATATCTTAAAAAACATCGACGACGACGACAAACAAACTTTTTTTTGTATTAAAGAATTTAATTCTGACCTTGATTTCCTTTGCCTTCTCCTTCTGCCTTGCATCCTGGTTTTCTTCCATTGTGTAACAGTTTCTCCAGCATTGCCTCTGGAGGCTACAGGGCATCAGCAACCTACCAGCTGGACTCTCGGATTTGGGGCCAGAGCCTCCAAAAGCATCTAGGTACCTAAAACCCATTGAAATGAGTGGGAGGTAGGCACCAGAATCTTTGTGTGGAGCTCAGCCCAAGTTCCCTGCTTGGTGAGAAGAGGGTGGTGTGATGGGCAGGACCAAGGGGGCAGGACTCCTGGGTTCCTTCCCAGCCTGATGCCAAGGAGTGTGGTGATGGTCCCAACCCTGCCTCTCTCCTTTCAGGAGCCAAGTCCCATGAGCTGGGTACTGTACAGGCATGAGTAGATGCAATCCTGGTGGAGTTTACAATCCAAGGTGAAAGTAATGCTCTGAGCCTGCCTTTTCTGGTAATGGACTTGGTGTTTGCAGTTGGACCTGTGTGTATTTAACTCGCTGTCAGCGGTGGCTCAGCCAGACCTTGCCATCCTGGACGACATTGAACAAAAAACTGTTCAGCTCTGACAGTGCTCATCACTTCATGAGGGATCTTGATACCATTGCATCTTTTGTGATGTGCTTTGGGGTCTTAAGGAGGAAAAACTTTGGCAATGGTATCATTTCCTCGTCGTCCATGGAGATGAATGTGTCATGTGTCAGTCATCTGGCCACACTGGAAAGGAGCATGCAGGATGTTTCCTGGATGTCTGGGAGGTGACTCACTTAGGGTAATACAGACCACTGAGTTCATGGCTGCATCGTTCCTGCTCTTGCAAAGGTAAAGAATCTGGCTTCTATTTAGGATGGACTCAGGTAGCTCAGCAGGTGGACCTGCAGTCACTGCCTCAGCAGAGGGTGGAGTGGAGGAAAGAGGATGAGTACCTGAGGACACTTTGGTTCCTTGTGTTCAGTAATGTGTGGAATGCAGCAGTGAGATGAGAAGGTGAGCCATCTGGATGTTTCTGCATGAGGAACCCAAGGAATTGCTTCCCTTGTGTATTCACCACTGGCTTTTGTTCCGTGTGGATCTATGAGCTCCTTCACCTGTGGCTGTGCAAGGTGATGAAGACAGCAAGCCTATCCTCAGGAGACCTGCACTGCCTCTTTGTGACCTGGGAAATGTTTACAAGTCATTTAAATTGAAAAATGGAAACCAGCAGGTAAGTGCTTCTCCCCTGGGCTGAGCTGGATGTGAAATCTCAGCATGAGGAGGGGATCCAGGTCTCCTGAATGGATGAGTCAGCATGTTCCTGCTGTCAGTCACAACACATCAAACCCTGTCCCACCAATGGCAAGCTGGGCTGGCTGCTCCTGGTGCCCCTCTCCTTTCCTACCTCTAAGGGCTCAGGAGAAGTAGGAGATCTGCAGAGCCAGGTGACCTGGCAGCCACCTACTTCAAGAGACAGTGGCTGGATGGCATATTTCAGATGGGACAACTGATAGAATTTGTTTGTGTGGATGGAGCAGAGCCAAGGTAGCTGCCTCCAAAGAACTGCAGCAAGATCCTGTACTGCCCAAGCCAGCTCTGATGGGGGTACTTGGGGCTCTGGAAGCAGTCCAACCCTTCTCCAGGGTTGGTATAACTGGGTTGTTGTCTCTTGTGAGGAAAGTCATCATGGCTTGGTGTTGGAAGCAAGCTCAGGCTGGTTGGAGAGGCTGTACATGATTAAGAACCCTGCCTTTGGAGAGGCCAGGACACAGGAGCACAGTTGCCCCTCACCCTGCCCAGAGCTCGCACCCGGCTTGCCTGTGCCCTGGCCCGAGGTGAGGCAAGGACACGTGGAGGGAGGCCAGGTTTTCAGGCTGGCACTCTGATCTTGTCATACAGTCTTTCACCCTGTGCATGAGAACTTTCCCTGAAAGGCTTCTGGTCACGTCCACGTTTTGGTTGCTGGCTAATTAAAATGCTATCTTCAGGCACCCAGCTGATGCTTTCCTCGTGCCTGCTGCATTTATTCTGTGGGATTCAGAGAGCGGAGGCACCATGAAAGGCAGAAAAGGGTGCCCTGGGCAGACACAACAGAAAACCCCATTGGCAATGGAATAAAGGGTGGTTTTGGTTGGAAATCCTGTCTGTCTCTCCCTTTTGGCACCTGCTAGCTGGTTTAACCCCTTGTTGATGATGTCTTGTGCTGCTCATCGGGTCTGTAAGTCAGCCAGGCTCTGCTTGGGCTCCACCACCACCTACAGTGTCTGTGTTAGAAATGCCTATAAAGCTCCTGTCCTTCAGCATGGTCCCACAAAGGACCTTGGAAGCCCAAAGGAAATTCATTTCACAGGCCATGCCCTCCACTGTCTGCCCGTGGGACCTTTGGTAGTGAGAGATGGGTATTTTTATAGTAGTCCATGTGGTGAGTGTGCAGGCAGTCTCCCTGTGCTTGGAATGGCTGAAATTCAAGGCTAATCCTGATCATCCAGCACAAGGTCTGCAGTCCTGGTCTGTGAAGCACCGTGCTTGTTCCCAGCTCCCCATTTGGGGCCAGGCCAGTGTGGCCCTGGTGGCACTGTGCCACCCCACAAGCAGCTGCTGGCCCTGCTGTGCCCCACAGCACCTGACACCCTGCACGATGAAGTGGCTGAGCTCCTGGCCATCCCAGAGCAACCAGGCACTCGTGCCTGGACCTCCAGCCAAGTACCCCGTATCTTGTAAGAGGCAGCGAGTTGTGGATAAGAGCAGGGAGATGATATCCCCTGCACAGCAGTGAAGGAAGGTGCGAAAGGAACGCAGAGTGCCTGGACACAGCTTTGGGGAAGGCTTGCCCTTCGGTGTGGGGAGGTGGGAGGACCCCAGGAGCTTTGCATCATGAAGGGGAGAAGGGTCAGGTTCCCTTTCAAATGTCAGAGGTTTGCTGGCTGCCTACACCAGGACAGTATCTCCAGAGGTGCAACTCGCTGTCTGTGTGAGGTGTGTGATTACAGACATGTGCAGGGAAGTGGGCTTGTTGGGCAAGAGCCACCTGTTCACGTGCCCAAGACTGGCTTCCCAAGGCCAAAAAAGCCTTTCCTTAAGGATTTATTTAAACTTGCTGCCTGAGCTACCTCCATACATCCAGGTGAGTGATGCTGCCCATCCACAACTGAGAGACGTCAGGAAATATCTGCAGTTCTGGGCTATATCTCTACAATGTGACACAGGGCTAATCTTGCTGGTTCCTGCTCTGTATTTTTACCTTTTTCAGATGCCCCAAACACTTTGGGAATGAAAAAAAAAGCCCCATCCCTCCCTAGCCTGCGTGTGCCCAAGCATCTCTTTAGGCATTGGGGCTGCCCATTGCAGCCAGCTGCCATGGAGGTCTCTGTGTGTTTAGCACCCAGGTGCCTCTGCTGCCCACCCCACCACACTGCCCATCTCCTGGCCAAGCCTGGTGCATGCAGCAGGGGGAAGGCATCCTGCAAGCCTGATGCCAGCACGGCAGGGCTTTACTTTGGGGCTTGCTTTGACACCTCCTTTGACAGCTATTCTGAGAGCTGTTGGTGTGCTCCATGCTTGGAGTGTGTTGTGTGGTGGTAGGGAGCGTGTCTGGTTCTGCTCAGCCCCTTGCCAGGACTGGTGATGAGTGTCAGTTCCTGCTGAACATTCCCCACAGAGGGTCATGTAATCCCAAAACAATCTGGGATGCAGGTCAGGATGCCTTGCTCCCAACCTGTGTGGTAAATTGGAGGTGAAAAGCTTTGGCCCCAGATGGCATTACCTCTGTATCTTGGTCAAATGGGTCTATGGTGAAGGAAGGGTGTGATTGATGCAAGCCCTTGAGCCCTTGCAACCCTGTTCAGTGGGAGCACTATCTAAGGGGAGATAAAAAGGGGAGAGACTTCACCCCTTAGCTGCAAGCCCCTTACTGACAGCTCAGGAGAGGCAGCAGAAGATGAGCAAAATGATCAACTTATGCAAGTAATTCAGTTCCATCACCTCTTCAGAGATCTTAAGGCCTGAGCCCTTCACCTTTGTTTGCCCATAACTCCTACCTGAGCCATGGTGTACACTTTGGAAAGGTGTCCAAGCTGCCACAAACATATGGATACCAGGGAGTAGATGTTTGTGTCGTTGGCCTCTTCTCCAGAAGCGAGACTCCCACCAGCATCCCTCCCTGCCCATCCTTCTGTGCTCAGCTCTGACGCCATGAGTGCAGAAGCAAAAGCCCCAACAGAGATTTATGATGGACTCATTCCTTTCAAAGAAACCCCTCACTTTGTTGCTCAGAGGCCTGTGCAGATACTAACTTTTCTGGAAATGAAACTTCCTGTTGATCATCTCTGCTTTTTTTCTTCCCAGCTCCAGTTTGCCCATTCCCCCTCCAAGTCCCCTTCCTTATGTTGGGCAGCTTGCTGGAAGGTTCAAGCTGCCTTTTTTGCACTGCAAGGACCTCACATCTGGGAGAAGCAGCCTGGAGACTCCTGAGCAGATTATGTTTGTTCTAAGGTGTTGTTGCTCCTGGGGATAAGAAGCTAACTCCTACTCACTTTGATTTATCTCACTACTGCAAGTGTGGTGAATGGGGGTCAACAGCACAGGATATAATTGTTTCCACTCTTCATAGGCATAATCAATTATGAGTCATAGGATCATCCTGAGTTATTTAGTGACTAATCTGAGGCTGGTCTTGAGGCTGAGGGCCAATTTCTTGTTGCAGGATTGGCTTCGCAGAGCTCTGTGTTGTGGATGTGCAGTGTAGACTTAGTCGATACACAGCACCTGGGAGAACTGGCTGAGCTGCCGGAGGAGGTGCTGATGAGTCAGGGAGTGGCACTGCCCTCTGCACCAGTACCCCACTGGGGTGGCTGGATGTACAGTGCAAGTGGCTGTGACTTTTGTGAGTCACTTTGTGGGACTGAGTGTGTTCCACACCCTTGCTGAATTGTTGGGACCAGTCACAGACTCAGAGACATCCCAAGAGGAACAATCTGTGGGTTTAGGTCGTCTTGTTAACCATGTGCTGCTGTCCTGAACAGCCTAACCTGTTGCACTGCCTGGACTCTGTCCTTATCTTTACCCTCTTTTTTCTCTGACTTAATTTCGCCCTTAAGTTTGCAAATGTGTCAGTAGGTGTGTTCCCTTTCTCTCTGACGTAGACCCCTCATATGCTTGTGGAGTCTGATTACATCTCCTCTGGAGTCACTTCTTGGCCAGCGACATAAAATGGATCTTCAAAGCCCATGGTGTCAGCTCATCGAGCTCTGCCCTCGATCATTCCTCTTTCTTATATCCCAGCACCTTTCATATATAAAAATAATACTCCTTTACCCTCAAAAGTTGTTCACTGCTGAACACACTCAAAGGTGGATCACTCCAAAATCATAGAAGAGGCAGCTGGCTCCGAACATATCCCCTTATGTCTCTCTCTAGATGCATCTCTCCATGGTTGCTCTTTCTCAACCTCTTCTGGCAGTTCTGCTTTCCAGGGTGTCCCCTCCCACTGCAAAGCAGCTTTGCCCCAGATACATTAGCTTATCTTTTCCCAGTTAAATCTCATTTTGTTTCCTGCTCATTTCTAATCTCTCTAAATCCTTTTGGAGGATTTCTCAGTTTGCTCTGGAATTTGCAATCACTTCTGCTGGAGGTGCCAGCTCGGGGAGTTCATGGGAGAACCTTCTCCTTGGTGGTGCTGAGTCAGGAGGGTGCTGTGGCTGCCAGTGCTGGGTGGTGGTGGTGCCCATGGAGTGGATGCAGTGCGGTCCTGCACGTAGCTATGCTCAGTCATCTGGTGAGCTGTGTTTCTGCCTCACCATCAGATAGGGATTGCCTAGCACAGCTGAAGGGACCGTGGGAGTCAGTGAGTCCTGGTCTATAGAACAGAGCAGAGGTGTGGGAAGAGAGGGAGCTGCGTTCAGTTCTCAGCTGGATCACTGATACCTCACTTTCCCTCCCTTGCCTTGATTTTTCCATGCATAAGACAAATCCCATCTTCCTTTTTGGGACCCTTGACAGACACCAAGTGCCATTTACTACTTCTTATTTTATTTCCAGTTAGTAGAAGGCTTCCATCTTACTGAAATTGTTAGGGTTCTCTGAATACCTTCCCCAAAGCACGTAAGTCATTGGCCCCTCACCACACAGTCCCAGTGGCAGTCACGTCTCCCTGCTCCTCTCCATCATTTGAGAGAGAACCTCAACAGGTATTTGGGTACCAACAGCATCTCCTTCCACCCGCTCTTTAGAAGGAGACAGGAGCTAACAGGGTAGGGGGGTGGAGGGGAGGGGGAACAACAAGGCACAGCTCAGGAGGGGCTTTGTTGGCTGGGAGAGGTAGGACATAGTGCAAGGGCGATGAGGATGGAGGGTAAGGGGTGCCCTGTGAGGTGAGGTGGGAAGATGAGGAGGAGTAGGCTGTCTGTGTCTCAGGAGTGGGGTGGGGCAGGTCTGAGATTATCCGGCAGCCCCAGGTGCAGGGAATCCTCCCAGTTGTGAAACATCCTGCGCTGCCATGGACACATTTCTCACTGGTGTGAATTGCTTTGAGTGCTGGAAAACTCATGGTGAGGGTTTGCAGAAGGGCCTGAGCTTCCATCCTCTCCAACACCTGATGAACCTTCCCTGGGCAGCCCCTTGGCCTCCCCCTGCCACAGAGAGCCCTGCTCCAGACAGGGGGGTCATGAGGTCCTGTGGCTATTGACTATGCAGGTGAAGAGGCACCTGCTAGAGCCCAGGATGGCCAACGCTGAGAATCTTGTGCTGCTTACACCAGCAGAAGACCAGTGTGGTGTGAAAGACTGCCTGCTTTTAGCCAACCCAAAAACATTTTGGTCCTTCATGCTCCTGGAAACATGAAATCCAACGTGACCCAAGTATACTAAAAAGCTCAGAAGGCAAATGTGCCCAGATTGCATTAGTTTTCAAACTGCTGTGAGGTTCAGCTGGGCAGGTGGTTTGCCAGCAATGACTTTCCTTCCTAGCCTTAAATCCTGCCAGTGAGTCCCCTCGGGCATGCTTCAGACTCTGCTCTTCAGGCTCTTGCCATATCCCTTTACATCCAGGTTCCACCCTATTTTTAATCCACTCCCCATCTTCTGGTGTTGTCAGTCGCAGACGTTTCCTAAGCCTGGAAGTGAGCTGTATATACGTCCTTGTCTCGCTGTGGATATTTTACAGTTTCTTACCCAGTTTTAAGTCACTTGAGCTCAGTTTGCCTCTTGGGCTGTAGATACACACAAACCCCAGACATCCAATCAGGGGTATCCACAGCAACTGCTAAATATTTTTTTCCAGAGGGGACCTTCAGGAAACGTTGGTGAAGAGGTGAAGTTTCAGCTGTTCTGTGCCAGGGTACGTCACCTTCTGCCTATCTGGGGGCCGTTTCAGAGGGCTGTTACACTGCTTCACACCAAAGTATCTTTACATCCCCTTCAGGCACCCCAGACATCCCAGCACCATGAGCCAAACCCATTAGCTCCTCATCCTCGGTGTCCTGGGATCACTCAGAACCGACCAGAGTGCTGGCACCCTGCAGCTTCCTCTGGAGGCTCTGCTCCAAGCAGCGAGTTTTCACTTTTTCTTTAATCACATCACCAAGTTTTAATGCCCAGCAAGAACTTTGACCCTTATCCAGGGATTAGTTGTTATCCTTAAGAGCTTTCTGTGGCAAGCCTTATAAAAGAACTCCAGCTTTGGAGAATGTGGGCAAATCATGTCCACTGGGTTAATTTTCTTTATTAGCTGACTACCTCATTTTTCCATCCACAGCTTTCAGATATTGTCTCCTTGCTCCAGGGGAAGGGCTGTTCCCATCAGTTCACAGGAAGTTCACTGCTGGGATTCTTGCTAACACCAAGCCACCCTCAGCAAGAAGGGGAAATCTTGGCTTTGGTGAAATTAAGGGAAAAATGTTATGTTCTCTCATCAGGCTGTTTCGCATCCCACCCCAGCACAATTAGGCAGTTATGGAGGGCTGCCAGACAGATCCTGTAAAGAGGCAAAATGTTTTAAATAGAGGCTGTAGAGGCAGCTGAGGTTAAGCAGGAGTAGCAAAATCCATTTGGCTGATTAGCAAGTTTCTTCATGAAAAGAAATGTGGGCATCTGTGTGTCTTTCCTCGTATCTCTGCCACAGCCTATTTCAAGTATAATCCTGTTTACTGAGCAGGATTGCATCAGTAATGCATAAAGGGGAAATTCTGTTCTGGTTATTGGCTGTTATTTTTCATGAGTGTGCAAGGTACACAGATGCAGGAAAACCGGGAGCACAGTGTGTTTTGCTCTAAATAATTAGAGGCAGGATTCACAGGTATATTCTGGCTGCTTTCAGCCTTTCCCGTGACAGAAAGCAGCTGCACACCCAGCATTAGCCAATCTGCTAATAGGCTGTGTCACAAGACACAGCATCACCGTGTCTCACAAAGCAACTGCATTGTCCTCCCTAAGCTTATTGTGTGAAATATCACGGGAACACCACCAAATCGTGTTCCACAGACCGTTCCAGACTAAACATCCACGGCCCAGCTCCCTGACCCAGATTGAGGGTCCTTGAGGGAGGAGAGAAGGCACCTTGCTTTTGCTGTGCTGAGAGCCCAAGAGGTCTGTGCGCTCAATCAGCATCTCCACGCAGACCTGCCTGTGTGAACAGATGCCAGTGCATCCAGAGCTTCCTCATTTTCTCCTTCAGATGATAAGTGTGTGAACATGCTAGTGACAAAAATCTTGTTTGTGGATACCTCTGAATTAGATCCTTGGCCCTTTCAGTCCAGGCAGCCTGGAAGACACCAGAAAACAGTGGATCCTTTGAGTCCGGAGTGCTGGCTAGCACTGGATGACTGGTCTCTAACTCACTGAGGGTGAGAGGGTGTGAGTAAAGATGGAAGGCAGAGTAAGGATGGGAAACCTGCTTGGAAGCTACTATAGAGAACAAAAGGAGTTTTGGATAGGATCTTGTAGCCAAGACAAACCAAAGCTGTAGCATCCATGGAAGACTCTTTTTGCCAAACCCTTGGTTTTATCTTGGTGTAAAAGAAACTCACTATAGGTTATGGTGTTGTGCATTACAGGTGATTCTGTACCTCAGTACTCTGCCAGAGCTGGGAGTCCTGGGTTGTCTTCCCAGCTCTGTCCCTTGTTTCCTTATTAGTGCGGTGTCAATCACTACTCTGGTCTGTGCCTCAGTTTCCTCAGCTGTTAGCGGTGATAAGAGTACAGCGATGATAACAGTACTGAGCTGCCCTGGGGCACGATCTGTAAGTGAATTAACAGTGAGGAGTTAAAGAATAATTAATTGGTGGCCTCTGTTGAGTGCTCAGAGATTCCTCGATAGCGGGCAGTGAGTGGCGAGCAGAAGTTTTGTGTGCTGTGCCACGCACGGCTTTCGCAGCCTGTCCCCAGGCCTTCGCTCCTCGCTGCCTGACTCCAAAGGAAAGTCACGCTTTGATTAGGACAAGCGCTCATCAGTCACGTAATGTTATTTCCAGGTGTGCAGCAGGCTGTGTGGGCAGGGTGGAGCAGCTTCCCAGCTGCAACTGTCTTCCCTCGAAGCAGCATGTAATGAGAGAATCCAGGGCTAACCAGGTCTCTCTAGGAGACCCCTGCATGTTGCACGTGATGACAAAGAGAAAGGAAAAAATTATGAGAAACAGAGCAAAGTGGGATGTTGCTTGTAGCACACTCATGCTGTAGTGTTTTAACCATAAACTGGTAAAAACTGGGAAGCACAGCTCTTCAGGAGAGAAACCTGGAGAGTGGGAAGCATCACATAAAGTCTGCTGAGAGGGTAACATCAAGAACTGGAAAGAAATGTCTGCTGAAAGGTGAATTTGGCCTCCAGCTCCAGAATATGAGCTGTGAGTCTGGGGAATGACAGCTGCTTGTTAGGTTTCAAGTTTTCTCAGTCTCTGAACCCCTGTCCCCCTTTCAGGGTGGTTTCAGAGCTTTTCAGAGAAGCTGGGTATGTAGATCCTTGCAGAACACCCAGCAAAGTGTCCTACTTCATCAGTTCTTCTGGATCACTAAGATGTAGTCATGGAACCTGTGGAGATCTCTGGAACACAGGCAGTACATCACCCTTGGTGGATCATTTCTCCTCTCTACACTTCAATTTCCTTTCCTGTGAAACAAAGATGTTAAAACTAACATCCTCCTAAACAGCAGCTTGGTGCCCAGGGCCTGGCAGGGACTATTGGT
Organism: Gymnorhina tibicen; assembly: GCA_013399875.1. Taxonomy (NCBI): domain Eukaryota; kingdom Metazoa; phylum Chordata; class Aves; order Passeriformes; family Artamidae; genus Gymnorhina; species Gymnorhina tibicen. The sequence goes on along the minus strand of VXAZ01005446.1, from coordinate 477,227 downwards.
CAGGAGCAAGAGGCAGAACAGAGCAGGGGGGCCAAATGTAGGTCTGAGAGAGGCCCCAGGAGACCAAGACTCTTCACGCATAGGGAATGGTGCCTGGAGCAGGGAATGGTGCCTGGAGCACAGCTTAACACAGGCATTGGGAAGAAGGCAAGTGCTCAGTGCTGGTGTCTGCTCTGCAGCCATTTGCACAAACTGCACTGGGTGCTACGCCGGTCACTCTGGGGCGCTGGGGTGCCCAGCCCGTGGGGGCTGTCCTGTGCCTCAGGCCAGGATGCTACGCCTGTAACCCGCTCCTCTGCACACACAGCAGGTCCTCCAGGCAGCCAGGCCCCCTATCCCCATGGGTTCTGCCTCCAGAGATGGAGCCTCTCTCCCCTGAGAACGGAGCAATGTGGCAATGCTCTCAGACCTTGGCTTGTAGCAGCAGTAACCTCCGAGCTGCTGACTGTTGCTCAGCAATAAACACCACTCGTGCTATTAATAAACACTATCTGTCAGCCTTGGTATTTTTAATGCCGGGACACTGTGCCCTGGCATGCGGAGCCACTCAGAGACCGAAGGCCGGATTCAGAGACGAGTCTAAACTGCTGCGAGGTGCTGCATCGTGCAGCCCTGCAGCCCATGCCTGTTGCAGGGTGGAAGGTCTCTGTTCTCCTTGGTGTGTTAGACAGGATCCAAGTTCTGCCCCATAAGGGATTTCCCCTCCTGTCCTTTGCAGTCCCGGAGCACTGACAATCACAGACAGGCTCTACCCACTGCCATAGACTGCGATAGATCTAACAGGATCTCTGGACCCGTGTGAGTCAGTGAAAATACTTCAGCTTTTTCCCCGTGATGATGTGCCAGTACATTCAGCTGAATCAGCAAGGGAATGCTGTCCACTCACACTGTGTCTTTGGACTCACAGTCCTGCTATAGGTGGTTTCCCACAGCAGACCTTGAGAAGTGGTTCCCTGTGCGCAGAGGCTGTCAAGAGAGTCTTGATGGGACTGGTGCCTCTGAATGATGCACACGGATACTGCCTGCCACGTGAGACTTCTCCACCGGTAGCCTGGAAGAAAAATAGGAAAGAAAAGGAAAATGAAGCGTTTATGGGGGCTGATCACGTTGTACTGAAGCTCCTGGCTGCTTCCAGCTGACTGCAGTGTGAGCCATCCCTGCATCAAGCTGGTGTGTTCTCTGCTGGGGTTAGTCTGTACCCAGGCTGGGCTGAAGGACGCTGGTGTGAAGTTGCGGGGGGGGGCTGCATGGCCGACGATCCGATGCAGCAGGAAAGAGCTGGTTTCACCTTCAGCCGCAGGGTTTGGCCCTGGCAGCGGAGCTGGGGTGGTGGGTGTGTGGCTCCTCCTGAGCTCAGAGGCAGGGAGCGGGACTGTGGGCGAGCCAGGGAGGGGTGCGGGTGGCACCAGAGGGGAGCAGTGCGGCCCCGGCGCTGCTGCTGCTGCAGCTGCTGCTGCTGCTGCTGCTGCTGCTGCTGCTGCTGCTGCTGGGGTGCTCGCCGGCCTCTGGGGCTGGCTGGGGCTGCACCCCGGGGCTGCTTCGCCCTTTGCCACCGCAAGAGCAGCTGTGGAGGGTTTTGGAGGGGCGGTGGGAGAGGAATAGCCAAGCAAACAGTGAGCTGGCCGAGCAAACAGCGGCCAGTGTGAAACAATCGGGTCCCGTTCTGCTAAAGCTCAGCAAATACTGCGTAAGACCTGCTGCTGGCGGTGGTGCTTGCCCCAGTCATCAGGTAGAGCACTATCAGAGGGCAGATACAGAACAACCTAGGGAGGCAGGGAGAAGTTGTGCAAGAGAAAGCTCTGGCCAGCATGACTCAACACTCATTAGCAGCGGCACACCTACGAGAAGCCCATTAAAACTGAAAGGAAGAAGCTCAAGTACCTTATTTCTTCCCTTTGTTGTAAATAATCTCTTTTATCACCGCACATCTGAGTGTATGCAGAGACGGCAGCAGAGAGAGGAGCACTGTGTATTGTAAGCCCCTCCCAGCTCTGCCTGTGCCCCTCTCTCCTGCCCCATGGCCCCCATCAGCCCAACTCCAGGCCTCCCAGAGCTCCCCCAGACTGATGGGCTTGTAAGTGGTGTGATCCAAAGCCCATTTCTCACTCACTGCCGTGGACTCTGCCTTCCTTCTTCAGAGCCATCCACCCTGATGTCTGCAACCTCTTACAAAGGCCAAAGTAGCCGAAGGACGGCACTGCCCTTGTGCTGTGAACCATCCTGTGCTGGGCTGACAGTGCCCGTGGCACAAGTGTAGATCTGCACCTGGGAGATGCCCTCAGCTTTTAGGTTCAAGCTGGGCTCTCTGAACACCATCCACCTGTCACCTTGCCCTTGCCTGCTGGCTGGTTTCTTGGACATGCAGTTGAAGAAAGCATCGAACTAGGGAGGGAGGAGACTTCTACATGTCTAGGTATAAATACCCTGACCTGAGGGATGTGTGCAGAGTGGAGACATGAGCAGAAGCTATGTCTGCAGTACACCTGACAGTGGTATCCCTTGCTGGTGCATCACTGGGAAAATGGCTTCGTTTTTCTGCTCCTAGTAAAGGCAACAAAACATAGGTTTACACCGATGCTTGGTACACAGCTCTAGGACTGGCTGTGGAGTAAAACTCCCTTAAGTCACTTCTCCGTTAGTGTTTTACAGGGAGATAGCTAAACCCAGTCTTCCCTTGGGTATGTCTGCATTGCATTCCAGAGCGGGGATTGCATTTTGGTAAACAAACCCCAATGAGCTTGGGTTTTAATCTGAGTTTTAACCTATTTTTCTGCCTCACAGCATGGGTACCAGTAGTGGTGTGTCACTGAGATGTCTGGGCTGCACACCCATCTTAGACCAAGCTTGGCTGTCTGCTGCTGCTGCTGGTACTCCCCATTAACCCCCATCTAGTTTAAAGATAAAGGGATGTCTTCCCAAGCCATTCCCATGATTTTGAACTGCTCTTTTGTCACTTTATGTCATTGTCAAACTCTCGTTGCCTCCTCTACTCCAAAGCCACCCCAAGTGTTCCCCTTCTGCCCTGCTGCTCCTAAGATGTCTGAGCTTTTGGGCTTGCTGGTCTGGACTAAGGTGGGCAGCCCTCTCGCAGTTTTGAAGAAGGGACCTCACTGCATAGGCAGAGGCTCTGGAAGGTGTTCTTTGTGCTGTAGTGGGGATGGACGGTCCCAGCCCTCTGAGCCAAGAGTGGCTTTGCTGTTCTAGACTGTTACCTGCTGCAAAGGAGACAGGTCATCCTGCCCCATCCTTCCTCCCCTGTGCCCCTTTCCCATCTTCACAGTGCCCACAGCAAGTCTTTTGGAGGAGTCTTCTCTCTCAGAAATACCATCTTAGGCCCGCTGTCTTTTATCTGATTTGGATTAAACTTCTTTCTGCTTTTCTCTTTCTGCTGTTGACACACAGAAGAGTGATACCCCCACAGGGGAGGGTCCGGATGTGCTCCAAATGATGTCAGCTTTGATTTATTATTGCTTAATATCGTGTTGCTTACTGTTGCCGTTTCATGGAGCTAGCTCAGTTTGGGAACGACTGCTATTCTTTGGATAGGACAGATGGTCTGAAAATTAATTTTTTCCCTTGCCTAACTAAATATCCAAGGCAGGCTGTTCTGTCATCAGAGGTTTGCTTAGACAAAATCCTTCCTTGGCAGAAGTGGTAGGGGAGAAAGGGGGGATAAGGGAGAGAGCAAGAGGGGGATGTGTGCGCTCTACCACAGTTGAGGTTTCTCAGTTTGTCTCCTTGTCTCCCCTCCACAGAACCTCCTTCCACTCTTGCCAGTTTCCCAGTGGTTTAATTCAGAGTTACATCTGGGATGGAGCCAGTGCCAGACACTGCAGGAAAAAGGGGCAGGAAATGCAGCTGCAGGTAATTACAAAACAACCTGCTCAGATATGTCGTTTTGTCCCTGTCAGTCAGGGCTGGCTTGTATTTTGGAGGAAGAGGGCTTAGATCTCTTACATTTTTATTCTGTCTCATGTAGCTCTGGATGTTCTTTTTTATCCATTGAAACATCTGATCCTTTCGTGCTTCCTGCAAAGCTCTTGGCCTCCCCAATGACAATGATTTCCATCTGTGCTTTCACTCAGATCATTTCCAGGCTCCTTTTGGTGAGCGTGTGGATTCACAGGGATCTGGGCTCCTGTTTTGTGAATGAGCTCAAGGGTTTGCTGGGAAGACTGCTTGAGCTCTTGCTGCCTCTCAAGCTCCACAAAGCTTGGCTCCCTGTCCTGCAATCGGCCTGGTCGGTGTAGATGGATCCCCATCAGGATAGCTGGGTTCTGTCGTGCTTCTTGCCAGGGCGTCGATCCAAACTGGTGAACTGTTCAGAGCAGGGTGAAGAAGACTTCAGGCAGAAGGAGAGGAAGGCTCCCAGAACCACATGCTCAAGGCAGCCCTAGTTTCCACCTTAGATAGAACCCCACCTGACACACACTTTACTCCTCCAATGTCTACCAGGAAGGAAAAGAACACTGCATTTGTTGCCACTACCACTTTTAGTACACAACTCTCAAGCACATAGACCTATATAATCTCAAAATGTTTGCTTGTTTTGTTTGGCCTGAATCCTAGAGGACATGTCTGTGGGTTTCCGAATATTTAGGGCCAATGTGTTATTTATAAGCCATGTCAGAAACATCCTGAGCATGTGGATTTTAGTGAGGAGACTCTGGGTTTGGTATGGCTGCACAGCTCAGGTTTGCCCTTCTGCAGTGCTGTCTGTGGTGACTGCATTTGAGGTTAGCAGTGTCTGTAGTGGTGCTAGACTCATGACATTTTCTTCTCAGTATCTTCAATTTACTGGCAAACAGCAGTGAAATGATAAGGCAGGTAGTGAAGGACTGAGTGAGACTTTGCTTTTGAATCCCTTGGAGTGCCCCTGTTTAACCTCCCTGCAGCCATCACACCCCTGCTCCCTACTCTCCTTTGGCCCTCAACAGAGCCCTCACCATTTTCATCTGAGATGGTGACCACCATCCTTGGCATAACACCCCAACCTGGAACTACATCCCCAGGGAGGAGCAGGAGGCAGAGAATTGAGCCTGCTCCTCTGTATACTCCTCTGTCCACCCATCCCTCATGGTGTTCAAATAGGGCTCACCTCCATGCTGGCTGCCACAGCATCCATCTTCAGCAGCCTCTCCTCCAGGATACACAATCCCTGCAGCGCAACTGCCTGACAATTAGCCAAGAGCCAGAGCAGCTCCTGTGGCCTATGTTTTCCTTCTGCAGGAACAATTAGGCTGCTTGAGACTGTCTTCAGTAGGCTTTTGTTATCTCCACTGTGACGCAGGCGAGCAGCCCTAAGCCCTTGTAGTAACTATGCCAGGGTCACAGAATCTCAGAATAAGCTGAGTTGGAAGGGACCCTCAAGGACCATCAAGTCCAACTCCTGGCCCTGCACAGGAGTATTAAATTTCTCCCCTCTGCCTGTGTTCCGCCACCTGCAAGACAGGCTGAGCTTCAGAACTCTTCCAGCATCTCCAGTCAGCGGGCAAAGATTTTCCTTTAGCAGCACCAAAGACCGAGAAAGCCTTTCTGCTCTGTGCTTGAGTCAAGCCTGCAAGGCTTTTTGGGGATGCATCCTGCACTTCTTGCAAAAGCCACGCTTTTCCTGGCATGTTGAGAGTAGAGACCCACTCTGTCTGTTTCTGTAGGGGAGACCCATAGCCTTCCAACCAAACCACAAAAGGTCTGACGTTTTGCTGCCTGCTAATTGAGACAAGGTAAAAATTTGCATCAGGGATGCCTGTTCCTGCTGACACTGTCATATCCAGAGGGTCTGCTCTGCTCGGGTGTTAATTGTGTCTAGGAGCACTTCCAGCCACTCTGTGTCACTGCCCAGGGAGAGACGATCTCTACCCTGGAAAGCTTTTACCTAATTAGACAAGACAGATAGGGAGGGAGACAGAAAGAAGGAAGTGGCAAAAGCTTTGCCCAGGGCCACGTGTTGGGTGAGTCGTGGCAGCAGGACGTGCAGCCAGGTCTCGTGATATTTGCACTGTGGATACACATTACGTCCACCACAGGGATCAGGCACAGCACGGTACCAGAGCCATCCCAGGGTTCACCTTCCAGCCCACCCTTCCCCAGCACCCATGGTCTGCATGAGGGTACTTCCCCCTCCTGGCACAAACCCCAGCTTGGCAGGGAAAGCCTGGCTTGGCTGGGAGCATGGGTGGAAGGACAAGGAGGTAAGCCCTGTCCAGCCAGCAGCCCTCAAGAGCAGATGGAGGGTTTGGAGCATTGTCTGCAGTGGGTGGTGACATCTGGGCAGATGAAGGGTATGTGGCCCTGGAGCCTGGGGCTCGAAGGTGGTGTGGCTGATGCTGGTGATAAACATGCAGACACAGGACTGATGTGGTGAGCCATTCCCTTGTACTGCTGGCGGGTCCCCTTCCCAGAGCAATCACAGCACTGATCACTGAGCCTGGGGTCACCTCTCTGAGGCTGCAGTGACTGATGCTGCATCAGCCACCAGAGAGAGAAGACCAGGGTCAGGCCCTACACATGGCACTGGTTTCACGGTACTCCGTCCCCAGCTAATGTGGAATTTGTCATGGGTCAAAGAGGCTGGATTGGCACCAAAACTGTTCCTTTGACACCTGCTTTGCCTTGAATGGCTCCAAAGTAAGATTAACTAGACTACCTCTGCTTCTCTGTATGCTGTGGGACACATTCTTGTAGGCCAGCAAGACACCCCCAGCCCTGTCCTGGTCTCACATTGGCCAAGGGTCTACCCCATATCATCCAGTTTTGCTGCAGAGTTGGGATGTTTGAGTGACAGGACATGGAAAGAGACCAGTCCAGGCTAGGGCCCTGCTTGATGAGATGTTTTATTCTTCTATCCATGATTATTTGGGGTACATCAAGATCTTTAGTTTAACATCCTGGAGGAACAGTTTATATCTTATGGTGATTGCAAGTTCTTTAAACAGCAAGCCAAGGTCTTGCTGAGGGGGGGAGGGGCAGGGATGAGAGAAAATGACCCTGAACTGTGAGACACTGAGAGGAAAAAAAGATGCTTATTTCAACTGTTTCAGCAGAGTTTCTTCTAGATACCAATAATCATTTGGGAGCTGCTTGCTGCTGCCCGGAGGCCAGAGAATGGAAGAGCAGGTAAGTTAGGAATGATGTGTTTCCAGCAGGCTGGGAGGATCACGGCTCCTGGGCTTCTGATTCAGCCTGATTTGCAAGGCACTTCAGTGCATACATGTTCACACATTACTGCTCACAGGACTCCTGGTGTGGCTCTTCTTGCCCTGTTCAACTATTTCTGATGTTTGGGACCACCTGGCATTTGGTTCACGGGCTCTGTTCATTGAGGAAAGACAGCTGGGGCAAGAAACAAGGGATTTCACCTTTCTCCCTGATTAGATGAACCAGTCCAATGCAATTAAGCAGCTTAGCTTAAGGCAACAGAAGCCATTATTGCTGGGCTCCTCTGCTCTGCTTGAACTCTGTTATCCACACCAAAAATGTCAGAGGAAAAAAATTTTCCTTCTGTGCCTGGCGTCTCCCTGGCGCTGGCTGAGTGGCAGGTGCATATCTGAGATACCTCTATGTGCATCTATCTGATCACCTTCTCTCCCCACTTCAGGCTGTCTCATTTGATGTGGGGTGGGAGTCGGTCTCATAAGAGAGCAGGAACACCTGGCCAGGCGTGACTCTCAGTCCTCTTTATGGAAAACCTCCTTGTTTTGGCAACCTTCCTCGCTGTCAGGGAGAGAGCTCATCTTGGCTGCTGAAGGCACCATGCCCAACTCTCCACCTGCCCCTTAGGAAACAGCAAGGGTTGATAAGAAGTCCTTCTCTGAGTTCTTTGTGCTCCTTCATTCTTCTTCTCCACTAGGCCAGCACCAGAGCAGAGAGGATGCCTGGGGAAGGCACGTAAAACACTCCATTTTTGGGATAATCCTGTGACTTTTTATCAGAGCCTGATCCTGACATGTACTGCAGGCTAGGGAGGAGGTTTGCAGACTGGCATAAATATTGCACGGACTATTCTCTTCTGCTTATGAATATCCATGCTGCACTCTCACTCCCCCTTATTTCAGCAAAAAATGTGTAACATTCAAAGAAAAAGAGACACACACAAGCATTCATGTGTGTACATCCATACACACCTGTGCGAGGCACAGAACTCATCCCTATGCCCATCCCCAAACCCCACTGGAGCTCGAGGGCAGGGTGTATTCACTCCTGTCCGAAACCACAGACTGTCTCTTCCTTCACAGCTGGTCCCAGTTGATTTCCTTTTTACCCAGATGTCACTAAGCATGGCTCTGCTACTCAGACAGGTTTCCAGTACTCACTCATTGTGGGTTTTTACATTCAGATGCATGTTATCACCAATTCATGTATTAATAAAGACAACTAAGGGCCTGTTTTTAGAAAGAAATCTCTTTCCAGTGAAAATGCCTCTAATCCATCTTGCTAGTTAGAAAGTCCTCAGTGTCCATTTGGCACAGCAAGAGTTAGGGTCCAGTAGCTGCTTCCAGCTAAATAGCCTCAGAAGGTGTCCCAAGCTCTCTGAAAGGGATGTGGGCACTTCCATAGCCCTTCAAACACCACTTTTACTACTGGCTGTGGAGTGTCCCTGCAGGAAATGCTGGCATATATCACAGCAGCTGCAACGTGATGCTTAGGAGAACAGAACAGCGGAACTTGAGAGCCAGGGCACGGAGGGCAGAGTCTGAGCCAGGAAAGGGCAGGGAGATCGGTGGAGGTAAATACACACCAACACAGACTCCTGTGGACATAATAGAAACTGCAATTATGGAGACACCTCTCTCTTCTAACAGATACAAGACTCACACTGCACCCTGGGAGAAGACCAGAATGGACTGGTTTGGCTTCAAGGTGAGCCTCTTTAGAGGGTTAGGTAGGAATATGAGCTCTTATTCTCATGAAAGACCTCTGAATTAGAATTGAAGATCTCATCCCTTTCCCTGAAGAGATTGCATGAGTTTTAAGAGCAAAGTTGCAGCAATGAACAACAGAATTTGCTGCCAAATGGATAGAGCTCCTTTGGGCTGCCAGGAGAGCTGTCTGGTGGGCTAGATAACTGTCTGCAGGAGCAAAGGAGCATCACAAGCTTTCCCATCTTCTGTCTCATGCATGAGGGCACTTCAAAGCTGCTTTCTCTGCCTGTGATAACTGGTGAGCAAAATAAAACACTTGCATTACATTCATACTTCTGCCTGTGGGAGAGGAATGAGGAAAGGAGTCCCACAGGGCAGATGCTAGTCAGACTGCCTCAGGTGCTACCAGGAGGTCTTTGTCCTCAGATACCACCACAATACATCTGTGTAAGGAAGGGAGCAACTCCGAGTTTCCATTACTGTGGGCTGGGGGTCATGGCTGCTGTCATGGAGTTTGACATTTGGGTAAGAGTCATCAAAGCCTCAGAAGTGGGAGAAATGTCTGCTCCTATAAAAATGGCACGTGGGTGGGGTAGAAAAAGGAGGGCCTCTTTTTGTGAAGTGGTGTCAGGAGAGGGCTTAGTTTTTCACTTTAGCAGGTAGCACAATGTCCTGGGACAGATAATGATGGATTCATTTCTGAAGTTGCTTGTCCCTGTGTTCCTGCAGACACAAATATTCTCCCCAATGCTTTTACAACACAGAGAGGAAAGTGACTTCATGGCATTCCTTTTCTGACTGTTTCTCTGACATGTGCTTTCTAAACATAGATCTAAAAATCAGAAAGCACCAGGAGAATTATGGGTTTCTACACCCTATTGTGCTTTATAATAATTATAATTATTGTAAATACGGCCCAGACACTGTAATTTTCTGCTCTCCATTGGGTCTTTCTTTTTCATTTTGTTCTTCTTTTTATGACTGTTTTCTAAGAAAGTTTTCATATGTCACCTTATAGATGGGAAATGGCAGAGTCAGCTCTTAAAATAAAAGGAGAGGAGTGGCTTGGGGGGGATGGAGAAAATGATGAGAAGGGAGTGAGGAGAGACAAATGTCATATAGTCTGTGGTGAGGGCACCAGTGGCGACAATCAGGAGACCTAGTGCTGTACCTAACCTATTGCCAGCTTGCTGTGTGATTATAGGATCCATCTTTGTACCTATTTTTGGTTGTGGAGGCCTTCTCTTATCTCTTATCTCATTGCTTGGCTCAGCAATTATTTGATCATAAATTTAGAGGGGCTGAGCACTTCTCATGTAATGTCTGGTTTAAGTTATTGTAAGAAGATATTGGAAAGATATTTGAATAGGTGGAGTTTGAGCAGCATTGTTCAAGTACAGTCAGGAAAACCTGGTTTACGCTATGGATGGAAGCGTACACTATGGTACAGGCTCTGGTCCTGTGCCCTGTGATCTGCAGAACAGAGATGTGGCTTAGATGTGTCTTCTTGCACCGGCAACTTGATCCTACTCCTGTGGACATTAAGGCATGGGGTAGAAACATGGAGACTGAGAATCAAATATATCCAGTATTTGTCCCACCAGGAAATCAGAATGTGGCCAGGCTATGGACTTAGATGGGTAAAGTGGAAAATGCTTCTACACCTGAGAGAACAGACACAGGTAATGCCACGTACAGTCAGGTGAGCCATGAGGAAAGGAAAGATGCAGCAAACAGCATCAGGAGAAACAAAATATCCAGACACCCTGGAGTCAGGAAAGAGAGTTTATGCTGAATTCAGACTGAACCTGCAGAAAGAATTAGAAAGAAAATGGGAAAAGTTATGAAAAGATGGATAAAATCTGGGGGATATAGTGCAATGGACAGTAGGAAACCAGCAAAAATATCTATGTGATGTAGAGAATAGGAAAGAGGAAGGCAGGCAAAGGAGAAATCACCTGGAATGAGAATCAGTGGTTTGAAATAATGAGCTGAGTTGAAACATCATCACCAAAAACACAGCAGAGATTCAGATTGAACTGCAATGATTTATCCAACTTTTGCCTGAGCAGGAGCAAAGTAGTTTTGAGTAGTCTCTCACAGAGAACTTGGACTTCTTCCTCTCCTCAAGAGTCTTCACTGAAGACTTCCAAAGGAAACCAAAGAGCAGGAAGATGCACTTTGCCACACGGCCAGGGGAACTTTGCTTTTACATAATTGTAAAGAAAATAAACGAGTCTTTCTGGGTGACTTTCTACCAAGAGTGTAAGGTTTATAGTGTGGACTAGGGGTGTGAGAGATGTAGGTATTACTCTGCCAATGAAAAGGGAAGATTGCAGCCAGTGCAATCAGGATTTTGGCTTCTAGTTCAAGGCTGGAGAAGTGATTGACTGTAGCCTGAAAGTGGGTTAGTAGAGTTCAGTTTCTGCCTTTTTCACTGTCCTGCTGTAACCTACTGAATCACTCTCTTAGTACAGCAGCTCCAATCAATTGCCTCACAGAGGGTTTCCTTGATGCTGAATTTGCTGCTTGCAAATGCCCAGAAATCTGCTGCTGAAAGGAGGAACATTATCCCTTCTCTGTATGGGTCAAGAAGTTGTTACAAGAAGGTCTGTGTATTTGCCTCTGGCCGTCCATAAATACAGTGCTACTGCAGGCAGTGCAATAGGCTGCGCAGAGCCCTGTGCATTACGAGGAACATTTGCCGTAGTATTTGGAAATAAGTCAAATCATCTGCTATCTGCAGATCTTACAAATACCACAGATTCCTTACATTTGTGCCTCCACCATTCCAAGCTGTTGCTTTGACTTGCTAATAGGTCTCTGTTGTAAAAAAAAAACCCATGTGTGCCTCCTTTTTTTTTTTTTTTTTTTTTTTTGGGGCA